>CM040922.1:11709089-12309089 GCA_023029165.1 Gobiocypris rarus
TTTGTGGCCCAGCTAAGGAACAGAATGTAGAGGTTATGGAGCGCATTTTAAAGAGTTCAATTATTTTTAACTTGACATTGCATCGCTTATGCTGCAAGTTAACTACTAAAGTTGTCTGTCTGAATCCTGGAGAACATTTGCATTTAAGTAATCGAGGAGTCAAAGTATGCAGTATTCAAGTGAACATATAGGCTTGTATGATGCTTGTGTTATGGTGTTAGACTTCTCTCACTTCTCTTCAGTTCTGCAACAGTAGATTCTAAAGGCAAGGTCATTTATGCTGGAAAAATAATATGCATACTAATGTTTGCTGCCCACACACCAGTGCTGTTGTTCGGATGTTTGCATGGTTACTGGCAGGAAAAAAACAAGCTTTTTGCTGGAGGCATTGCTTTTAGCTGTTCCAGATGTGATTCTTGCATGCACAGACACTCATTTTAATTGCTATTAATTATTGTGTGTCAATGCAATCCCTCAAGCCTTTCATTGTGGTTTAATGTCATTGTTTATTTGCAGTGTTGGTCTTGCAGAGGGAGGCTGGGAGGTTGTGTGTGGCACCTAATCTGAGGCCAGAAGGTCATGGTTCTTGCCCCTATTATTCATTGTCTGCGAGTCATATATGATTTTGCTGTCGCCCATTCTTGCGTGGTAATGTCATAATCGAGGGACAGCTGGCATCCTCGTTTCCTGTCGGCACATATTTTCTGCCACATCAGTAACGAGTGCCTACATGCTGCTACACAGGCCACGGCTCAACGCTCTTCTGCATTCGTCCCCCCCTCCACCTTCCTCTGGATCAGTCTTGCTTTAGCTCTTCATATCTGCTAGCCTCCCCCTCTGTTTTCTGGGTAAAAAAAAACTCTTTTCCTCTGCTTTAGCAGATGTAGCAGCCCCTTTTTCTCTCCCCAATGCGCCCCCTCACTGTTTCTGTCTCATTCGGTCAGGTTTCTTCCAAGAAATCTGTCTTTCCATGCGTTCCTTAAAGGGGTAGTCTGCACAAAAATGAACATTTTTGGCACTGACTTGCTCTCATTTTGATCCGAACCTTTAAAACGCAAAACATGAAGTTTTGCAGAATGTTTATGCTGCTCTTTTCCATGGAATAAAAGTAACCCGGAATTGCCAAGCACCAATAAACCCTATAATATCATAAATATAGTCTATATGACTTGTGTACTTTACTAAAAGTCTGCTAAAGTCATACAATAGCCCAAAATTTGATGATCAAAAAAGTGCATCCATCCATTATAACAGTAATCCCCATGGCTCCAAGGGGGTTAATAAAGGTCTTCTAAAGCAATGGGTTTGTGAAAGAAAAATATCCATATTCAAAACTTTATAAAGTAAAATATCTAGTTTCCGGCAGACCGCCTTCTGTATTCAACAAGCGTTGGACGTAGCATAACATTTTTTAACTGCGAGAGGCGTTACTCTTTCTGTGCAAGTTGAATACGAAAGACTAAATATTGCTAGATATAAATATGGATATTTTTATGGATGGCCTTTATAATGGGGTAATTTTAATTTTTGTGTGAACTATCCCTTTAAAAATCTATTTCTCTTAAACAGGTTTTTACCACTTTGTTTTGATGTGGCTAACCTACACAAGGGACATGCTGACATTATACAACCTTATACAGACACTTTGTATGGTGCTGTTGTGTCCTCAATGGACTGTTCATAAAAGGTGAGCTTGCATCAACGTGACAAAGAAAAGAAAAAGGCCGTGAGAAATTAGAGGGGTTCCTGCCAGTCCCTGCAGCCTCTTTGAAAGATACTTAGTCATTATAGGCACAAGCACACATCACTATGGAAACAGTGGAACAGGAAGGATGGAGGTGATGGAAAGGGGCAGGAGAGGTGGCACCTGAGAATGATGAATGGTATGATGGTGAAACAAAGAGATGGAGAGAGATATTTCAAAGGAATCTACCTTGACCCAATCACTCATCAGCGGTGTGGCTGCTGTCAGAGTAAGAAAATGACACTAGTTCTGGTCTTCTACCGTCTATCGAGACAGATCCAGAGGGTAACAGTCAATCAATGCCCAAGGCCATTAAATAAATGTAAACTTCTCAGGAAAGTATATCTAGTTTATTCACTAGAAAAATAAATAAATAAATATTGCTGGGTGAATCTTGCTAACTGATAAAAATTCTCTCTCTCTCTCTCTCTCTCTCTCTCTCTCTCTCTCTCTCTCTCTCTCTCTCTATATATATATATATATATATATTATTCATTTCAATTTTATTTTGGAAACACTTTACAATAAGGTTTCATTAGTTAACATGAACTAATAATGTACTTCACTTCTGCAGCATGCATTCATCTTAGTTAATGTTAATTTCAACATTTACTAATACATTATTAAAATCAAATGTTGTATTGGTTAACATTAGTTAATGCACTGTGAACTAACTTGAACAAACAACGAACAGCTGGATTTTTATTAACTAATGTTAACAAAGATTAACAAATACAGTAACATATGTATTGCTCATGGTTAGATCATGTTAGTTAGAGGGATAGTTCACCCAAAAATGAAAATTCTGTCATTAATTACTCGCCCTCATATCGTTCATACCCGTAAGACCTCTGTTCATCTTCGGATATTCATACAACAACATATTCTGGGGGCCATGAAACTTTTGTGAAAAAGATCCAAAAATTCTGGCGCTGGCTGGCGACTTTTTTCAAAAACTCTGGCGGGAAGATTTAGTTGTATCCATTCTGATTAAAATAGTCTAAATTCCTTCATTATTGTCTGAATTGTATGTGCCTTGGCAGCATAAAACAATACATTATTGATTAGAAGCTTTCTGAGATAAATAGCTTTGGACAGACTTATAACTGCATTATTAAAGCTCCAGTGGGAAAGATGTGACACTTCCAGAACTGCAACAACAAATCCAGAGAGGTGCATTAAGATTGCATGTGTGAGTATTAAGTATGTAGACGTGCTTTAAGAATGTATTATGCATGTTTACACTTCAAATTGATAACAACATCTGAGTTTCCCCTGTATAACCACGAGAGGGTGTTTATCTCGCTTACATCCTACTGTATTTACTCCAATTACACTTGTCCCTCGGCACTCTTTTTAAAAGGTCATGCAAAAAAAAAAGTGAGTTTTTCACTAAAGCAATGGCTTATGTTTGTCTATTTGCGCCTGCAGATCTGCACATAGTCGACAAATAAAATCTCTGAGTCAGCAAAGTGTTGCAAAGTAAAAAATCTTGTCAAATCTAAATGTAAAACTTGTTTCTCACCTCAGGGACCCGCAGAATGGGTTTTTATGTTGCACGACTGCTGCACATTTTAGGTAGGATGAAATTCGACCTCAAAAGAAGATCTTGGCATAGAATTAAGCGACAGTACAATTAAATAAAAAAATAAGAATGGTAAGTTGTTGTTTTTTTGTAATCCAATTATAGTACAATTTAATCAAATTAAATTATTTAGTTAACTCATTAGTTAACATGAACTGACAAATTAGCAATACTTCTACATCATTTATTAATTTTAGTTAATTTCATCATTTACTAATAAATACACATCAAAATATATTTTGACTGGTTTACATTAGTTAATGCACGATAAACAATACAATGAGCAAGTGTAATTTTATTACCCAACATTATAGAGTAATAAATGCTGTAAAATTGTCAGTTGATAGCTAATGCATTGACTAATGTTAACAAATGAGACCATACTGTGACATTTTACCCATAAACCATACCAATATATGATGTGGTACAATGATCACAAATATGCAAGCTGATAATTCTATATTTTCCAAATGTTTCGACATTGGCAGGCTTGGAAAGTTCATTTCAGAGTGTGTTACTTGACAAAAGTAAAACTCTTTGTTAGGCATGGAAAGTAATGCCTGTACAATGCCTTCAACTTCGACCACATATTGGGAGAAAATGACTCTCTTTCAGCGGTTCCCGCTGCTGATCTGTCGTTCCTCCGGTGTTATCTGAAAGGCACAGCAGGGGTGCAGCTCCATTGCGAGATGAATGGAAGGTTGAGTAACCCCTAGAGCTGCAATTACCCCAAAACACTAAGTGGTCTTTTTCCCTTTAACCTCATTGTGACCCTTCATAGAGAGTGGGGACAGTCTTAAGCAAGCCTGCAAAACACAGAACATCAGCAGACTCTAATCACACTTTAATAACCACCATTGATAACTGACTGCTCCAAAGACGTCCGGCTGTGTTGTCCTGTGGTGGTGACTTTCTTCTATCTAAACCATTGTCCACAAAATGAGGCTTTAGTCCAGTCTGAAGAAAAAATCTCCTATAGAAAAACATTCTTGCTCCAAGACAGCTCTTCATCTGGCTGCGAGAAATAGTTCCTCACTTGATATCTTGGAGAATATGGTGCTGACTTTGATGGTGTGCTCTACAGTTCCAGAACAGAACTCTGAATGATACTCCCACCGCTTCTTTCTCAGCCTCGGAGCTGCTCTTTGGCCCTATGCGCTAAAGTAAGAGTCTCTACAGAGGTGTTCTGATTTCAGAACAGCGTGCCCTGGCTAGCCCTCCTGTCACATCAAATCTCTTCCTGATCTTGGTGGATGTGCCTGCTGAGAGACGGGTAAATATTGGGCCTAGGCTCGGATTAAACTGGCCCGACATACCATCGCAATACAGATGTCAGGTTTAGGTTGTGAGATTTACCCAGAGCTAAACATCATATTGTGTTATGAACAATGGCACAGTTGCAGAGAGTTGAGGAAAAGCTTCAACCAAAACTTAAAGATTATGCATTACACGATTCTCAGATTTAAAGCTGCACTATGTAACATTTTTCAGTAATATATCCAAAAACCGCTAAGCCATTGTTATATATTTTGTTCAGTTACTTACAATGTCCCAAATGTTTCCAACTATTTGTAAATAGTGAGAAAATTGCTATCTTAACCAAGGAACTAGGACGTGTGAGGAAGTCGCCTGTCAATTACATCATATCTGCATTACCCTCTGTTTCCGCATTTTGCAGTAACGCTTTACTCTTATTGCAGTGTGCAACAAGTTTTATAGCAGCTGCCAAGCGAACGCACAAAGCAATGTCATAACATCACTTTCAACACACTCAGATATCTAATATTATAAACAGAGCTGCGTTATGACCGGAAGAGCAGAAATGGCGCCAGCGACTGTGGCATAATAAAAGTCCCGTTGCTCACAAGGCGTGTGTTGCGTTCATCTTATTAACAATCGCTCCGGCGGCCTACTCTGCTTCACACTACAGTGACGTTAATAATCGCATCCATGAACATGATTTCTGCCCCAGTCCTATCCCGATTCTTTTTCACTGGCTCTGAGGTGGATACCACATGTCCCAAGATTCTGCTCTCAAACTTGGCGTCATCAAGCTATGCTTTTGTTTTGGATAGGCGACCTCTATCGGACAAAAAAAGTTACATAGTACACCTTTAACTGATTTGACTTTTTGTTTTTAAGTTTAGGGTCAGTAAGTTGTTTTTTTATGATTTTTATAGATGTCTCTTAAGCTATAACCAAGGCAACATTTATTTAAACAAAAATATGGTAAAAACTATTTAAATATTACAATTTAAAATAACCATAGTATGTTTATGATGGCAAAGCTGAATTTTCAGCATCATTATTGCAGTCGTTAGTGTCACATAATCCTTCAGAAATCTATAATGCTGATTATAGTGTTTAGAAACATTTATTATTGTCAATGTTGAAAAAAGTGCTGCTTTATATTTTTGTGGAAATCGGGATACATTTTTTTAATAGAAAATGAATAGAAAGTTCAAAAGAACAACATCTATTTGACATGCTTTTACATTGCTACAAAAATGATTTACTGTTTCTATTGATCAATGTAGAGAAGAAAAGAATTTTGAAAAGAATTAATTTCTTTTATAAATAAAACATGAACTGACCCCAAATGGTAGTGTATATAAACATACAATGGGCGGGACGTCATTCATTACCTCCTCCTCATTTATTTTTTTAACGTTAGACTTCAACCTTCTTAATATTCCTCTTTTTTTTTGTAAAAATGGTATAGGGTCTCTAAGGTCCCGAGGTGTGTAACAGTGTAAGTATATGAATATCAGTATCACTGGTGGATCTGGTGAAGAAGCTGTCAGCGATCCAAATATTGATTTTGAAGATGCTGAAAATAATAGTTTTGAGAATATGTTTGAAGTTGTAATTGTGTTACTCTTATATTAGGACATTTGTATATTATCCGTCCGTGTTAGATCTAGCTAGATCTGGGTCGGTAAAGACCTGAATATGTAATAATGATTGTTGAAATAATGATCAACTCATTATTATATAATTTAACATATTTGTGTAACTCACACATTGGATCAATTAGAATATTTTCTTTTTAAATTACATGTGAAATGGTTAAATATAAATTTAATATTTTAGAACGGAGTAAAAAAACTGACATTGAAAACTATAATTTTTAAATTCCCTGATATTTCAAGGTTTTTCATGAATGTCAACCCTATATTTATGTGCTATTTCACCATTTCCCCCCTTCTCGTGCATCCATTTCTCAATCTTTCTTAGTTTCCTTCCCTCACTTTCTCTCTCCATTACGCCCACAAACAGCAGCTGAAAAGGTCTGGCACTTGTTCAGAATCCCAATGATCACCCTTCCCAAAAATGTCAATGGATGGAAATCAGGCAGCGTCACCAGACTGCGGATTGAAGCGTGGCATTACGGGCGACCGAGAAGCTCCGGCTGTGCGCGGAGAGGGGGCGAGTGGTCTTCTCGCCACTCCCGCCCAGTCAGAGGCCTGGTGAAGGGTATAAATCAGCAGTTAAAAGCGAGGTGCCTCCGGCTGATTGGTGTATAATTGAGTGTCTTTTCCGGACATTTCTCAAGGCTCTGGCTCTGATCATTTTAATTTTGCAGTGTAATTCAGGGTTCTGGCCTAATCAGAAGAATCTGTGCCCTGCGAGATTTGCAAACCAGAGCCAGTGTGGCTGAATGGTGTTTAATATAAGAGAGTTGGTTTCTAAAGTCAAAAGGGAAATGAAATTATGCTGCAGAGATTTAAATTTACATCTAGAGTACTCGTCTAATGATATGAACCCACAACTTTGGGTTTGCATTGGCGATTGGAAAAGTTGGGCTTTGAGAAAAGTGCGATACAGTTAGTACGCACTTTTAAAGTTCCAGTATAGTTTTGTTTCCTGATGTAATGCTTACACTGTGTCCTAATCAAATACAAAGGGATGATGTGCAATAATAGGTATCGTTTCTATGTTAACCAGACAGCGTTATGTGAAGAGTCACAGAAGATTTATTTTTATTTGTATTATTATTCTATTTCTGCGACACAGTAGTGGCTGACATTAATATCTCAGAGACTTGTGTGTTTTGCACAAAATTAAAATGATTTAATTTGAGTTTTGTTTGATTAAGTTTTAAGTTGTTAACTACATTCGTTAACATGAAATGAAAATGAAAGATACTCCAGCATTTATTGATCTTAATGTTAATATCAACATTTATTAATACATTTTTAAGATGTAAAAAGTTGTATCTGTTAACATTAGATGAGCCAGAACATTTTTTTAACTAGATGGTGTTATATTATGTAACTATGGCTTGAGGGGTGAATAAATTATGGGATAATTTTCATTTTTGGTTGAACTATCCCTAAGCATCACAAGGTATGTAAATACATCAATGTTCTACAGATGCTACGCTAGACCACCCTCCCTCTCACTATCCAGTTTCTTTGTAAACACTCTTAAATTACATCACTTTTATCGGCCTATCAGCATTCAGGCCTCAAAAGGAAGCAGTTCTCAAGCAAAAAAAGGATGAAAAGCTATAAGTTCAGTGTTAAATGGCAATCCACTCAAAATCCACTTCCTCGACCTGATCTTGAGAAAATAGATGTGACATTTCCTTGGTAACTGCCTAATAGCTCGAAGTATCACTAGCAGTATTTTAAGAGGTGATGAGCCAGAAATCAGAAAATGACTATTAGAAGATTGCAAGGGAAAATTAGAATTTAGTTTATTTAACTTTTTCAGCCATTTAATCGTAGCAGTGTATGTTTGTGAAATGTTTCCGGTCGCGGTCTGCTCACCATAGGCCTGAGGTCAAGGTCTGGTGAGTGGATGTCCTGTCTTATCTCGTCCTCTCTGAACATCAGATCAAAGCAACGCAGGCTCAGCTTTGATAAGAAGTTCAGTGTGAGGCAGTATGGGTTTGTGTGTCTGTATTAGCAGTATTGATCCAAACATTCAACACAAACTGTACCACCAGACGTCTGAATCCATATACAGTGATGTGGTTTATCCAAACAAATATGACCTCAAATGTGAAAGTTCAGAATTTAAAGGGGAGATAATCGGGTCTGTTAGAAATGGCAGTGCTTGTTTACACTGTGCGTGTATCTGAAGAGTGTATATTGATGTTTTACGACTTTGAATGTGGTTCATCCGGTCAGGATTTCTGAACGCTACCCATTTACGTATGTATGTATTTATTGATTGATATTTGATTTGATTTGATTTGATTTGATTCTTAACTGCTGGATGACAAATGGATGACATTTTTCACAGGTCATCTTTGGACATGGCTTTCATAATTTCATAATTTGAAAATTGTAATTATGTGTTGGTAACTTGCTGAAATAAAATAAGTTTTAAAATTTCTTTATATTTTATTTTGAAGTAATGTTTTTTATGGGTTTCATTTTAGGGGCCGTTTACACCGTGCCGTTTTCGACTAAAAACACAAAACTCTTAATGCGTTTTGGCTGTTCATTTACATGACAACAGCGCTTTGGTGTTTCAACAGGAACCTCGATCGTCTCTGTGGAAACAACAAAAACGTGAATTTGCAAAAACAGTGACATCATGCGTATGTATATTACGCGTTCAGTCTATAGGTACATAGTGTTTCTTTTCGAAGTGGCATCGCCAACTACTGGCCTGAATAATATAGTGCTTTTAGTTGTTTTCACCAACCCAGGCTCATTGGAAATTTGTGGCTCTGCCTACATTTTTGCAAACCCTGAAATATGTACCTCCAGGTACGTTTCCCTGCACTTTTCGGGTGAAACGTCCACTAGAGGCGCTTAGTGGTATCAGTTTTTCTCAACCCCTTCGCTAAACCTAACAATTTGTGTATTATAAAAACACAGGATATAACAGGCAGATACAACTGCAGGCACAATTTATTTAAAAAAATTACAAATATTCCAAGTGTTTCACGGCCAAACGATTAATATGTGTGAAGAAAATCCCCAAAAGCGATCAGTGTTGAGTCCAACCGCCGAAGATCATATTTGAAAATTGCCGCCGTTACGTCAGCTTTGACAGCATTGGCCGTATGTCTCGTGACCAATTGCGTCATTACGTCAGCTTTGATTGTAAAATGCCATTGGCTCTTGTGTGTCTCGTGAGTTACCGCATCACGCTCAAGAGGGGTGTATTATTTGAATGAAATATGAACAAGTGGAGGGTGTTCACACGGAGCGGCGGATTGGATCATCATTTCAGCGATTAAAACATTAAGATCAACTCTGTTCTTCACATGAAGATATCTTATGACTTCAGAAGACTTGGAATGCAACATGAGTTTATACTTTTACACTGTGTCGGTCAGTTTTTTGCAGTGACTGTACTTTTATTTGTCTGTTATGTGTTTTATTGTTGAGAAGTGGGTAGGTTTAGGGTAGGAGTGGGGTTAGTTGCTCCAAAATATAAAAGTAGCCTTTAAATATTCATAAAATCATGTCTACTTTTACAAATGCAAAGAATGAAATGTATTTCAATAGGAATTACAATTTTTATTGAATTGTGCTTCCTATTGAAAAAGTGCAGGGAAACGTACCTGGAGGTACATATTTCAGGGTTTGCAAAAAATTAGGCAGAGTCACGTATTTCCAATGAGCCTGGGTTTATTATTACAATTTTGTCCTCTGTGAAAAGTGCAAAGGAAAAATGTTTAAATTTGTAGTATATTGTTGTTGTGTAAATGTACCCTTGCTTTTTATTTTAGTTGTAGTCAGTGCTTGACAAAAACCTTTTTACTCACCAGCCACTGTGGCCAATTTTTTTCTAAAGTTACTAGCCACTCAACATTTTGAGTGAAAAAATATTGTTGTTGGCTATATGTAAATGACCATTGTACACACCCAAATGAATGTTTAACATTACAGGTCAACCAATAGGAATACTTAGTTCTGATAGTTTTGTGCATAAAGCTCATTCATCTAAACAGAGAAACTATAAGTTGCTTGGTGTAAATAGAATTTATTCTTAAGCAAAATTATCATCAGTGCTCTATCAGCTATGACATATTTAGCATATATTGTGTATGAGCCCATACAGTAGCCTAGTGAAATACAATCCATATTTGACAGTTGACAGTTTATTTTATTAAATATCAAAAATCTAAAAGGTGTGCATCATATGCTACCTGACACCTTGATAAACACTTTACACTTGGTTTTATGACTGTAAGTCATGTCGTATGTAACTTTAGAGACAGTCCCTAAATTCGTCCAACGTCAAGCCAACTTTATGACAGTCACATCAGATGCGTTATGGTTTTGCTGTGATCTTGAATCTACGTACATTGCACGTACATGTCTGCTTTGTTGTTTATGACGAGACTGCAGATTTCAGTGAGTGAGAGCGCGTTCTGAACAAAACGCCGGAGTTTCAGCAATGACTATTATAAATGCCTCGGATTATTATACATTGCATTGCATTATAACGGGATTATAACAGATGCCTTTTGAGAATTAAATTCAACCCGCCAAGGTGGCTAGTGGGAGTGACTTTTACGCCACAGCTGAAATCCATCTGCACGTGGGGGTTGGCGGGTGTTAATGTCAAGCCCTGGTTATTGTTAACAATAATAACCCTGGCACCCAGACTATACGCATGTTCTGCCAATCACTAGCAAGCAATCGAAATAAGTGATTATTATGTAAAAAATTGATATTTGATTTACACCATTATACGCAAACCGCCATCATCACTACAAGCGTACCAATATGCGATTTCACTGCTTCCATCCACAGTTTTCCCCCTCATTCCCGCCTTGTGTTAATTCTTTCTGCAAATGAAAACATACGCCCCTTCATTCATTTTGTAATTTACAATCTATCTTAATTACTGCCAAATAAGTTGTTGTTATCGTTTTAATTTAGATTAGTGGTCTAAACCCACCGTGAACGAGGAACACACACATGTTGAAGTGTACAAACCCAACAGCACAGCAGGCAGAGCAGAACAGAACAGCACCGCCGCTCTCTGCTAATGTAATCACACACCAGGCAAGGGGAGTGGGAGAGATATTACACCAGAATATAATTACATATCAGTTCTACACCTCCCCAACCCTTCTGCAGCTTTGTAATCTGTAAATGAATGTGGGCTGATTTAGAAAATTGAAGGTGTGTATGTGTGTGTCTGTGGTGCAAATGATATTGTTTTATGGTATCTGTCTTTTTTTCTTATGGTTGGGATGTAACTTGATGGCAAATTACATTACTTCTGTAGAAAATGCTAAAAGTGCGGTCAAATTTGTACAAAATTAAATATAGATCTGGAGTGCAGGGCTAGTTTTCATGTAAGTTTTGTGAATCCTGTCTGCAAAAACAACTAAAATGTTAAATTGTTTTAATTTTCTGTTCGGTAAATGCCAGGTCAGGGCAAGTTGTCACAGGTTTTAATGAATAGAAATGAATACAGTTTAATTATACCTTTCATTGTTGATAACTGCTCGGTTGCGTATATAACCCTCGTTCCCTTTCAGTCGGTTCATATTGTAATATCCCAATTGGGCCGTGACGTTCCGATGTGATGACGAACGTGACCGACTTAAAGGCATGTGATATTTTTGTATGCTATACATACAATTCACTGCAGTTTCCAGCTAAAATGAACACTAGTGGCAATAAAATGTTAAAAACTTGTATTTCTTTACACTCAAATTATGATTACCTGGCAGATTATTGATTAATAAAGACTTATTTTTGCAGGGTTCCTTGCACAATGCTATGTTATAACCTCAAAACACTTTTACCATAGTGCATGATTTGTGTATTATATATTTGTTTATACAACAGTTCTCGAATCTGATTGGCTGAGAGCAGTGCGATATTCCCCCAGTATCAGCACTGGAACTGTGTCACCGTTTGTATCACTCGGCTTTCTGCAACTGTCATGGTGGTCAAGCAAATACACCATATTTAAAAAAATACTACTGTTTTTTTTTAACGAGAACATAGTCATTTAGACCTCAAATCTGGACTACAAAACCAGTCACAAGGGTCAATTTTTGTTGGATAAAAAATATTCTGGATAAATAAGCTTTCCATTAATGTATGGTTTGTTAGGATAGGACAATATTTGATCAAGATACAACTATTTGAATATGTGGAATCTGAGGGTGCAAAAAAATCTAAATATTGAGAAAATCACCTTTAAAGTTGTCCAAATGAAGTCCTTAGCAACGCATAATACTAATAATAATACATTATAAGATATATTTACGAAAGGAAATTATCTCCATGGGACATGATCTTTACTTAATATCCTAACGATTTTTGGCAAAAAGCTTTCGCAGAAGCGAGCTCCAGGCCGCCAACAGCCACTCAGCGCTCATATACCCGCCGAGAACAGCTTCATCTCGGCCAGTCCTTGGGAAATTTGCCGCTGGCTCTTCTTGTAGATAGTGGTTAAACATGAGATATAATTAATTTGTGGTATATCAAACGGCATTCTTTGGTATTAATATTTTACTTTTTCCTGAGCAAAACGATTTGGGTTAAGGGGAAAATTAAGTTTCATAACTTTATATTTAGGCTATGTTTAACTGTTTAAATTCCTACAGCACTGCTTTTGAACATTTGACTGAATTGTTTGCTTGTGTTTATTTCCTATTGTCTTTTATAATGGCTATTGTTGAGGCTTGCAGCCTTGTGCCTTTGGCCGAATCACAGCCATGCTGATATACATTGTTCATATACTGATATACTGTTCATATACTGATATGATTTGTAGAAATTATATATTCTGAAATTTACTTCAGATAACCAGCACCATATGTATGGCTTGTCTGATGTAGTAAACTTGTAGTAATGATGTATGGCTTGTCTGATGTAGTAAACTTACTCAGTAACTCACCATGTACAGCATTGCACTTGTGATGTGGAGAGCTTGGGTACGAGTCCTGTGAAACATTAGTCACAATAAAAGAGCTCAAAGATTTGAATAAGCCAGATAAAATTACATGGTTGCTTTAGCAAATGTGTTTGTTATTTTTGCTTCTGTTAAATGTATCGGTTAGGTTTACTGTATAGGGTTTATTGTAGGTGGTGCATTATTTTCGAATGCAATACAGCATTAAACTTTAATTTCTAAAAATCTGCAATAAGCACAGTAGACGATGTAATAATACGTTGCCTGATTCAAGGTCATCTAACTGAATATGCTTTTTTCCACCACATACTGAACATTTCACTTTGAAAGACACTCACAGTGAAATGTCTAGTAAGTGGTGCAGAGTGAAATGTCCAGTAAGTGGTGCAAAACGTGGAAGAATAATAATAATGTAAAACTACCTGTATAGGTGAACTGTGCCAATTCTTGAACCACTAGTGGCACGAAATTGAATTCAAACACTCAAAAGGCTATACAATAACTTGTGAACTTGAGAAAACTATATAATAATGCATGACCTTGTTGGGTTTCTGTTTGGAAACATACCGTTTTTTTGTGCCATTTGGTGCAAGAAATGACACACTGTACCTTTAAGAGGTGTATGCCATTTTTCTGTGCAATTTGCATCAGCAGTCAATGAACGGGTTGTGGGCGTACCGTCTGAGGCTGACACTATAGTAGAGGTGGAGAGAAGCATACTAAATGGACACATAAAACCAATGTTTTTTTGCCAGCAGAACACAGCCTGTTGTCCACAGCTCCATTTATTAGAATTAGGGATTTGTCCATTTACCAAAGAACAGTAAATTCTTTGTAGTTCCTTTCTCAAGAGCACCTTAAAGCAGAAAGCCAGGACTTAGATGCATGGTAGGGAGAGACAATCCGCATCGATCCTATTCAAACAGAAGCATCTTCAGTAAAGGCTTATCCTGAGTGCTCTTTTCCAGATAGAATGCCTCATTTCAGATAATCTGCCTCTCTGAAATGAAATCAGACGGGCGAGAGAAAGTAGTTGGGAAAGAAACAAAGGCAGAGACAGAGCGAGGTCTTCACACAGGCCTGGCTTCGGTCCAGTTCACGGAGGCATGTCTGATTAGCCCCAGCTTAAAAAGGCCCGTTCACACACTCCTTTTCAATATCCCTGATTAAAAGTTGACAGGGGCGACCGCCACAGAGCCAAAAACCCTTTTTACTTTTTGGAAATGCTCATCAGCTAGACAGAGTGAAAATGAAAGTAGATTCGGACGGATGGACACAGCAGTTTTAGGGCGTGCAGACAAAGCTTACCTCTTCAAAGGATGATGGAAGATGGCATATTGCCACAAAAGAACCGGAGATACGCATGGTTGCGCGGAGTCATGGATGAGTCATATCTTGTATTTTTATCAGGGCTCGAATTCCGCAATTGCGGGTATTGAGCATTATTGTATGCATTCCAGCACGTTTCGCGCTCTTCCTGGAAGGGGGCCGAGCAGTAGCTCATTTGCATTTAAAGGGACATGCACAAAAAACGTGCGCTTTTGCACACCCTCAAAAGTGACAATTTTAACTTGTTAGAAAAATTATCTGTGGGATATTTTGAGCTAAAACTTCACATACACACTCTGGAGACTTAACTTGAAAAGGACCCCTTTAACCCTTAAATTCTTGACTGTTTCGCCAATCATTCTTACATATTCAGGTCTTTAATGACCCGGATCTATATCTACCATGGATAGATCTCTGCCTGTCGCGATAATATATTAAACTCCTGATATTATTATTACAGAAGTATAAAATAAAGCATATTTTATTACCTTTTGGAGCTTGGACGGGTTCAGTTTGAGCAGATGTTTTATACCAGGTATCATCACTGTCCTCGTCAGAGCTTTTGCCAGTACATTCAGCATCTGGCTCAAATTCGCGATCTCACGCATATACTCAAAATTAATTTTAATGTTGGGGTGATAAACAAAGAAAATACTGATTCAAATAATTTTTATAGCCAAATGAAATGGAGGATTGACATGAGGGTGAGCAATTATAGCAAATCTTTTAAATTTTGGATGCACTATTGCTTTAAGAACGTCACCATACACCACCAACAACAACATTTCCCAAAGAGCAGTGCACAAACTGATCTATATTGAATAAATGCAGATAAGCCTTTCAGCTTTCCGACAGATAATGTATGAGTTCATCTGTTATATAAATGGAACGCAAACACTTGTCATGGTTACCTCAGCCCAAAAATTCCCTGTTCTCTTTTAAACATGCTCTTCCCCTCCCGCTTGTTTAAATTTCATGCTTCTCAAGCGAACTCGCCCTCAGACATGTGTTTTACTTCATTGAAAGTGTGTCTAGTGTCTTTAGTGTCACACGGGCTCCCCGTGCAACATCTGTGTCATCTTCCTCTACATAGAACCGTCGCATTAAAATTTCACGCACCCTGATGCAACACTCACACGCACATGCATGCAAACACTTTTAAGCCCAATCAGGGACGATTTAAACTCTCTCGACAGTTACAAAAATACTTCTGCCAAACCATTGTGAAGATAATTTGTAACTGCGCATCCTGCCCTGCATGGTGCCTGTTTACTGCCTTTGTAAACAAACTAAAGGGATAGTTCGCCCAAAAATTACAATTCTATCCCACATTGTTTTTCATGGAGCATAAAAGTAGACATTTCTAAAGATTCATTATGCAACTCTTGCCTTACAGTAGTTCATTCTAACTAGAGGCTGCCAACTTCCAGAAAAAAACACCTGTTGCACCATAAAAGTGTTATATGACTGGAAAGATAAAGCTAAATTTTTATGCTTGCAAAGTTTGCATCCAGATTTTAAAAGGTGTGTCAAGTTCATTTACACGTACATGAACCAATGCCTTTTGATGTGATTGATGTCAATTTTAAAGGGCTAGCTTTATGAAATGAAAATTAGCCCATGATTTACTCACCGATTTACTCACCCTTTTTTCAGATGAATAAAATCGGAGTTATATTAGCTTTATAATGGCAGTGAATGGTTATGTCGTCCATAAAAGTGCATCTATCCATCATATAACTGCTCCACATGGCTCCAGTGTGAAAGCACCCTAAAATTCATAACAGCTGCAAAACAATCGCAAATGAGCACATTTATTTCTTATACCTCAGAATCGTGACTTCATATCACAGTCTCACAATGTATCTTCACAGTATTTCTTATAAACTAGCTCATAATTACTTGTTTTATACTCACACTTATACTTTTAAACCACTTAAAGGGATAGTTCACCCAAAAATGAAAATTCTGTCATCATTTATTTACCACGTTGTTCCAAACCTGTGTGAATGTCTATCTTCTGCTGAACACAAAGGAAGATATTTGGAAGAATGTTTGTAACCAAGCAGATCTAGCCAGCCTATGACTAAATAGTATTTTTCCCCCACTATGGTAGTCAATGGCTGCCGAGATCTGAAGTAAAAGGATGAAAGAAATAAAGAAATACAAACTTAAAAAACTTGCCTATTTATGTTTGTATTTATTTATTACATCCTTTTATTTTAGTCCTTTTGTCATTGTATGATGAGATAACTATTGTTCTGAGTTGCGTAGAAAAAAAAAAACAGCTCACAGAATAACAGAATATTAATTATAGGGTGAACCGGCTCTTTAAAATGTATACTAATTGCAGCACAATCACATTTGCACAATATGTCCGTTTATCACTGCAACATCTTCTCGCTGAATTGTCCTATTACATGCAGATTGTGTAAACCTGAGTGATTTAATATTGCTTATCATACTTGTCACCTTATTAACTAAAGATCTAGCAGATTCCATACTGTGCATGCTTAGCTGTAGCAGGATGACTCATACATACAGATGGTGAATGTCTTTCGCCTTGTTTAGCCTCTTAGACATGGTAAATACATTGTTGTGCTGAATTTCCTCTTGCATGAATGCACTGCAAATGCAGAGCAGTAATGTTTCTTGTAATAAAAAGGTTTTGGCCTGAATTGTGGGAATGAACCCTATAGATTCCTTACAGTGCTCGTCAGGCAATCTATTAGTCTTCGCTGTCAGCTAGTTGGCTCGCTTCTAAGACCAGCAGCGTGCAACAAATCAAAGTGTTAGCTGGACTGTATGCCTTTAATATGCTACGCAAGTGTGCTTATTTGCATAACTAGTGGCCAGGGCACAAGAATTCCCTGTTAAGCTCTGAATAAACAGGAATGGCAAAGACACCATGTCCCTCACATACTGATGAGTCCCTGCTGTCATAGTCACCCGCAATGGACAAACAGCCCAGCGATTTGACTATAGTTGGCCATGGTGTTGTCATCTGGGTAATGGGGCAGGAGACAGTGAGTTTAAGCAGCATCACAATATGTACCATTCCAAATGACGGCACTGGGACTGGGAACAGAACAGCAGATTTGTTACAAACGCTGAACAGAAAGCAGTTAAACCTCACCTGTGGTGAAACCATTATGGGATAGAGTTCAGCCATACATGACCAACAACAAAAAGTATAACTGTATATATATATATTTTTTTATATATATATATTTTTTATATATATATATATATATATATATATATATATATATATATATATATATATATATACATATATATATATATTTTTATATATATATATATATATATATATATATATATATATATATATATATATATATACATATATATATATATATTTTTTATATATATATATATATATATATATATATGGTAGCATAGATTAATTTTTTTTAATCTAGATTAATCTCACTGTGATCTTGAAATTAATCTAGATTATTCTATATTAAAATGGCTCATTTGAATTATGCCGAAGGCATTCAGAATATGTGTGCTACCCAAATAATGACTGGTGCCTTCACACTTGGTTCGATTGCCTGGACCTGACCCGAGTTTGATTGCTCCCTGCTCGATTATTATATTATTTGGGTCCGAAACCAGGGTGCGTTTGCGTCATCAAAGCAGCAGCTGTTTACCCCATTACTTGGTAACGATGTCGAGAGAGAAGGTGGCAGAATGAATAGCGTTGTTTACCTATCTTTTATATTTTTGTTTTTGAACCGTTGATTTTGTTACCAAAGCTTCAGTACATAATGGCACTTGCGTCTATCTGCCGCGAATGTACTGCAAATTCACTAAAGAACGACGACGAGCAGGAATGATATGTACAGCTCTCTGCTTGCAGTACGTCAGTCACGCTCATCAGGACTTGAGTACGGTTCGCGGGTGAGCACCCGAGTTGGGAAGCCAGCGTTCACGCTTGATGTGGTAATTTCACAGCAGACACGCAGGTTCGAAGACTCGTTCTCGCTCCCTACAGTGCAATTCGGCTAGGTAGCTATACACCCGCGCTAAAATATAAAGGTGAAACTCATCGCTTGCGTAGAATAGACCAAGCTCCCAACCCAACTATGAGAATAGATTAACGGCGATATTTTTTTTATCGCCCGATAAGAGTCTCACGTTAACGCAGCACGTTAACGGCGATAACGGCCCACCACTAATATATATAAATTATTACTTCTATTCAGCAAAGAAATTTTTAATTATTTCACAAAAGTTACAGTAAATACATTTATGATCTTACAAAACATTAATATTTTGAATAAATATCGTTCTTTCTGTTCATCGACGAATCCTGAAAAGAAATGTGTTTGGTATATTCCACCAAAAATATTGAGCTGCATAACAGTTTTCAACACCGATAATAATCACAAATGTTCCTTGAACATCAAATCAGCATATTAGAATGATTCTGAAGGATCATGCACTGTAAAAAAAAAAAAAAAAGAAAAGTTGATACAACTTAAAATTGTAAGGCAACTTGCTGCACAGCTTTTTTGACTTTACTCAACTTTTAAACAAAGTAGTTGACTTTAATGTTATTGTTTCTCTGGCTTCTGTAACTGAGTTTGCTATGACAAGAAAAGCAAGAGAAAACAAAATCAGATGCTGTCGGCTGCTCGATGATAAGAATACAATCATTGTGTAGTGGCTTAATTCACTGATTTTATGACTTGAGTTTAATATGAACAATATACCATTAACTTAGTTTTATTGTGATTCTAGAAAAGAGCCAGCACAGTTTGAATCAGAAAAGCTGAATTAGGTTTAAAACCGATTGTACACTAAGCACTTTGATCTCTTGTGAGATTTACTCCCACATACATCAAGAATCGGCCTATGAATCTCAACAATGGTGACATGCTTCATGCCGCAATGCATGCCGGGAGCCATGGATAAATTTTGCATGACGCACCCAGAATGCTTGCAATCATGGGTAAGACTGCTGACCTGACTGCTGTCCAGAAGGCCATCATTGACACCCTCAAGTGAGAGGGTAAGACACAGAAAGACATTTCTGAACGAATAGGCTGTTCCCAGTGTGCTGTATCAAGGCACCTCAGTAGGAAGTCTGTGGGAAGGAAAAAGTGTGGCAAAAACGCTGCACAACGAGAAGAGGTGACCGGACCCTGAGGAAGATATATATAGAACGACCGATTCCAGATATATATATACGGAAGCAGTGGACTGAGTCTGGAGTAGAAACATCCAGAGCCACCGTGCACAGGCGTGTGCAGGAAATGGGCTACAGGTGCCGCATTCCCCAGGTCAAGCCACTTTTGAACCAAAAACAGCGGCAGAAGCGACTGTCGCTCAAATTTTGCATGTCATTCGGAAATCAAGGTGCGAGTCTGGAGTAAGACTGAAGGAAATGCCAAAATGCCTGAAGTCCAGTGTCCAGTACCCACAGTCAGTGATGGTCTGGGGTGCCATGTCAGCTGCTGGTGTTGGTCCACTGTGTTTTATCAAGGGCAGGGTCAATGCAACTAGCTATCAGGAGATTTTGGAGCACTTCATGCTTCCATCTGCTGAAAAGCTTTATGGAGATGAAGATTTCGTTTTTCAGCACGACCTGGCACCTGCTCACAGTGCCAAAATGGTTTACTGACCATGGTATTACTGTGCTCAGTTGGCCTGCCAACTCTCCTGACCTGAACCCCATAGAGAATCTGTGGGATATTGTGAAGAGAAAGTTGAGAGACTCAAGACCCAACACTCTGGATGAGCTTAAGGCCGCTATCGAAGCATCCTGGGCCTCCATAACACCTCAGCAGTGCCACAGGCTGATTGCCTCCATACCATGCCGCATTGAAGCAGTCATTTCTGCAAAAGGATTCCCGACCAAGTATTGAGTGCATAACTGAACATAATTATTTGAAGGTTGACTTTTTTTGTATTAAAAACACTTTTCTTTTATTGGTCAGATGAAATATGCTAATTTTTTTAGATAATTTTGGGTTTTCATAAGCTGTATGCCAAAATCATCAGTATTAAAACAATAAATGACCTGAAATATTTCAGTTGGTGTGCAATGAATCTTAAATATATGAAAGTTACATTTTTATCATTACATTATGGAAAATGTACTTTTATCACAATATGCTAATTTTTTGAGAAGGACCTGTATTATCATTTTAATTCAGTAATCAAAACATGCTCATCATAGGTGTATTTAACTCATGTATACATTTTTGAATGAATTAGTCAAATAAATATTTGACCCATAAGTCTGTTCATTGCACCTGCTCTTATAGTGAACTGTTTCTGCAAGACAGTGAAACCCATTGAACAGACTGTGTGTCTTTCTCTCACGGCCATTTTTCATTCGTGTTAAATTAAATATAGTGTCTACCCTGACTAAGGTCCACGTCTGTCACTTTGCCATGCTGAATGGTGCAGTTATGACTTGTCACACACCTTTACTCTCCCTCACACACATTAGTCTAGATTTATGTACCTGCACTGTTCAGAATTCACTGAAACAGTTAGTAGTTAATATATTATAATTAATCAATGCAACTTCACTGCAGATCTGTTGGGAGTGGCCGAAGGAAGGAATAGCCATGAAAGTGTGTGTGTGTGTGTGTGTGTGTGTGTGTGTGTGTGTGTGTGTGTGTGTGTGTGTGTGTGTGTGTGTGTGTGTGTGTGTGTGTGTGTGTGTGTGTGTGTGTGTGTGTGTAGACTAACCCACTGAGCGTCTACAATGTAATAAGTAAATGTAGCTTAATGGAGTTAATTTGAGCTAGAGCGAGTGAAGAGGTAATGCTATGGTATCACTGAGTGCTCATTAGAAAGGTTTGCCTCACCGCAAATGTTATGTCTATCTCATTGTACAGGATTCACCCTGTTTATCATTTATATGTCTTTTCATTTGAATAGTCCACTGCATTCACAGTGGCAAAAACATCCTGGACTAAATATTTGCCTTCTCGGATGACCGCTCTTTACCTCAAATATTACTTTTTATAACAAATATTATAATTCAGTACAATGTGACACTTCACCATCACGGTAACACTTTATTTTGCAGTGTCATTGTTACATGTAGTTACTATAGTATTAGCTATAAATTATGCATAATTACATGATGCAACTAACCATAAACCAAACCTAACCCTATAGTAAGTACATGCAGTTACTCTGTTACATTGTAACTATACATTTAAGTACTTAGACACCTTAAAATAAAGTGTAACCAAAGTCACTTTCAGTCAAACCAACCACCTAAAGGAGGAGGAATTTGAGGAAAATCACTTTATTATTGCATTATACATACACTATATTACCAAAAGTTATGAATGTCGGGTTGAGGTCAGGACTCTGTGCAGGCCAGTCAAGTTCCTCCTCACCAAACTCGCTCATCCATGTCTTTATGGACCTTGCTTTGTGCACTGGTGCTCAGTCATGTTGGAACAGGAAGGGGCCATCCCCAAACTGTTCCCACAAAGTTGGGAGCATGAAATTGTCCAAAACGTCTTGGTTTGTTGAAGCATTAAGAGTTCCTTTCACTGGAACTAATAGGCCAAGCCCAACCCCTGAAAAACCGTTCTCCTGACAAACCCGCCAAACCCAGACTTGTACATCGGATTGCCAGACAGTGAAGCGTGATTCTTCACTCCAGAGAACACGTCTCCCCTGCTCTGGTTTGAGTCCAGTGCCGGCGTGCTTTACACCACTGCATCTGACACTTTGCATTACACTTGGTGATGTAAGTCTTGAATGCAGCTGCTCGGCCATGGAAACCCATTCCATGAAGCTCTCTACAAGTTTGGAGGTCTGTAGCTATTGACTCAGCAGAAAGCTGGCGACTTCTGCGCACTGTGCGTCTCAGCATGCGCTGACCCCGCTCTGGGATTTTACGGGGGCTACCACTTCATGGCTGAGCTGCTATTGTTCCCAATTGCTTCCACTTTGTTATAATACCACTAACAGTTGATCGAGGAATATTTTGTAGTAAGGAAATTTTACAAATGGACACCTAACACGGTACCACGCTCAAATTCACTGAGCTCCTGAGAGCGACCCATTCTTTCACAAATGTTTGGAGAAGCAGTCTGCATGCCTAGTGCTTGATTTTATACACCTGTGGCCATGGAAGTGATTGGAACACCTGAATTCCATGATTTGGAGGGGTGTCCCAATACTTTTGGCAATATAGTGTATATCTTCTTGGAAACAATGACTGTTTGGTTAAAATGGCCATTTAACAACAAATACATATTTATCTGATATATATTGAATATCATGAATAATAGCCATCAGAAAATCTGTCAAATTGTAGAAGAAAAATTTGTTGAAAATGGTCTTTCATTTTGACAACAATGATTCAACCTCTTTCTCATTCATTTTCCATTTTCCAAGCCACCTGGGGCAGTTGTTTGGATTTTGGTAAGCGCTGCTCTCTCTCTTTTATCCTGGTACTTTTTTGATGTTTCTGGGGGTCCTCATTGACGAAAGGTCCAACCCACTTGTCTCCAAAACACACAGATGAGTCATAAAATGCAATTACCATTATTTAATAGATCAGCTCGCAGTCTCTTCCTGTGCTTTTGCAAGATTGCTTCTTCTCTGTGATTGATGTTGTCAACAGGACCGATATACTGTATCAGACAGGCCAATTAATTAGCAGATATTTGCTGATAACCATCAGTGGATAAACAATAATAAAACTGTTTTGCTTATTAATAAACAGCCAATAGAATAAATTATATCCAACAGAAAGTGTTTGAGATTTTATGTTAAAGCAGCATCGTGTCTTGAATTAATCAAATGTAAAATAAACTACTGAAATTATTGGCACAGTATTCATTTCATGATTATTAGATATAATGCATTAATATTGGATGCTGTTGGAGTTTAAATGAGAAGCAGGCCTGTAATTAAAATGAGTAAAATTCATTATTTTGTTTTCTTCAAGCCTGATTTGTGTTTATACTGGATTGTAGAGACTTGAAGCTTGTACAGTTCTGCAGCCAACATCAGTGAGCATTTTATTTTGAAAATATTATTGTTTGATTAGTATTTATAACAAAGACAGCAGCAGGTCCATTAGACTTCACTGCAAGACCTAATGCACAGGTATAATTCATTATAGTTTTTTAATTATTATTTACAACATGGGCACATCAAACGGCAAGAGCGAATAAAAAGCGTTTTTTTTTCGTATTTTAGTATTGGCTTTAGTACTTTTGACATCCCTTATAATGGCCCTATATGACTATCCATTTCCTCATAACAAATCCCATGACACATTAAGTAAAGCAGTTTTTTAAGTAGCTGTGCATTCTGCTGGTGCCCATGCAAAAGCCATTCGAATATGGGCTCTGGGGAATATGGGGAAGTGGATTAATTGTGGCATACAAAGAGCTTTAAACCCGATCCGCTGACACAACGCATCTCATTATCACTTGAGAGTCGGCCCTGCATTTGAAGTTGTTTATTTATTTTGCTTCCTGTCAGGAGTCTCTTTGTAAAATCTCTTCGTCTGTCACACCGGTAGAGCTCTCTTGTCACTAATGTTCACTTAGTGCTCGGTGGCGGTAATCACGCTTGGTCGCTCTTCACTATCTCTAAGCGTTCTCTAATTTGCCCCTTTAAAAGCAATGAATCCTGGTCGTTCAGTGAAAATACATGTTGACTCGTTTCAGCATTATTTGTCATTGTGTGTGATGGTACGAGGGACGGGAACACTGAAAAAAACAAAAATTGTATCAATATTTTTGTAATTTTTTCCAAAAAAATAATATCTGTTTTTTTATTTATTTTTATACAAGATAAGTTTACTTGAGAAGCAAAACTGTGTTGGATAGTAAGATTTCATAGAATATATAATTTCACATATTTTACGTTGTTGCAGAACCTCTCTTAACAGTCTGTCAGTAACACTTTGTTTAGTCAGACTTTATACACATTGGAAGTATAGACATAGGAAGTATAGGAAGACATTGAATGGGAGAAAGTGCAACGCCCAATATGGCGAATAAGCCCCGCCTTCTAAATGAAATAACCAATCGATGATTAGTAAAGTCATCGTGTCACTGCTGCTGCCATTAGAAGCTCCGGTTCCTATAGAAACAGGCAGTGTGACACTTGTCCAGGCTGAAAAATGCAGTTTTTTGACATGATCGTTTATCAACTGAATTTGACAATTGTTCCCATTCAAAGAGATATAAGCTGCACTTGCATGCCCGAGAGGCATTTCAAAGATGGCTGCAGAGTGAAATGACTTGTCTTAAAGGGACTTTGGTTTAGTTATGAAGCCCCTCCTTCTGGAAAATGCAATGACTCTGATTGGTCGCCTGTACCAATGTGTTGTGATTGGTCAAAAGTTTTGGGCGCGTTTCAGAAATGTCACGCAGCTTAAGATGACCGTGAATGTTTTGCAACTCAACCACGCATCGGCCCTTTATTTTGCACATGCCTTAGGCAGTAATTATATAAATGAGGAACAGTGTGACGTGTTCTTTCCTGGAAGAAAACTCAAGACTATTGAAGGGTTACCAACCTGTGTGTGTGTGTGTGTGTGTGTGTGTGTGTGTGTGTGTGTGTGTGTGTGTGTGTGTGTGTGTGTGTGTGTGTGTGTGTGTGTGTGTGTGTGTGTGTGTGTGTGTGTGTTACTTCAAGAGAGCAATCATAAATCTGTGTTGTGTTTTATTTCCCTAGTTTTATGAATGATTTAATTTTATAATCATTAGTCATTTATGTCATTTCATGTATTACTTGTTTTAATGTTTCCTTGCTCTTGCAATACTTTTTTTATTTTTGTTTAATCTTATGATTGTGTGGTTTGAAGAGATGTTTGTCTTCACAGAAGATAAAAGAATGTCTCCATTTCAAGGTTTTTAATGTCACGATGTTGTTAGGCAGTCATTTTCTATTGTTTTTCTCTTGTTGTAATAACACTCATTGGAAGTGTACGGGTCGGATGAAGTCAAAGCGTTGAGTAGTAACATCTAGACGAAGTCTGAGCATTGAGCACTGAAACATCCAGATGGAGTCTGAGCAACTAAGATTATTCAATAAACTCTGTTCTTTTTATTATCATCACTTTATCTCCTGCTTCTGCTCTTCCCTGGCTTTCTCAGTCAAACTCTCAGGCTGATAGAAGACTTATATTATCTGGCAGGGATTCGGCATGTGGGTCGAATCTAATATATTTGATATTTCTGACATGGAGATCCATCTGATCTAACATTTGGCCATGATTTAACGCTAAAATCAAACATTTAGAAACAGTTCTTATATAGAGAATAACTCCCTTTGGAGAGACTTTGTAACTTTTCCATGCTTAAACAGCAACAAAGATGAAAATGTAAACGCGTAATAGGTGATCTTTAAGATTTTAACAAGTTTTAATATTTATCTTACCCCCCATAAAAACCCATAAGAAGATTGTTCCAAATCTGTTCCAAAAAGAGTATCTTCCTTATCTGAAACTAAATTTGAGATATTTACCCTATGAAGACCATTTATAATGACCATAGCTGTATAAGCTCCAAAAAAATGATAAAATCACCATAAAATGCATGACTGATATATGCTATAGTTCAAGTCTTCTGAAGTCATTTGATAGTTTTGTGCGAGAAACAGAACCAAATTAAAGCTACACTGTGTAACTTTATTAGTTTATTCTTAGCTAAAAACAATTAGTTCTTTCAAAAATATATGTGCTCATTAATGTATATTTACTTCTTTCAAGTAATAAAGTATTTTCGTAAGTTTATAATATGCCATTGAAAATACATACGGGTGAGGGGTTCGAATGCGCGTCGCCATGTTGCCCCTCCATCTTGAAAGTACATGAACCAAAGGGACATACCCAGAAATTCAAGCTCTTTTCGCTTTAACACTCGATGGCACCGTGTCGAATGTGAAGAGGGGGATTGCTTGAGACTGATATAGCCTACAATGTAAACTTTGCATCACGCTAGTGATGTCGTACAATATACAGAATGACGATAGCACCGATAAAAGTTACTTTACTAAAATTAGCTTGCATTCGTCTTGGAACCTGATAGCTGATGTTAGCAATGAAATGGTAAAAAAATAACGAAAATTTAAAACTATTATTCATTTTACATAGATGTCATAACCTACATGTTAACTGACAAATTAAATAACTGCAAATTATAATAGTTTTCTAAAGTAACCTCATCACCTGAAGGAACACTCATGGACGAGGTCGAACTGGAAGCCATGTTAAATCGGCCACCGTAGGAGTTAAAATGAAATTGGAATTGAGAGGAACAGAAACCAATATTCACTGGATGGTCATATACCTTTTCACCGCTAGATGGGGGAAAATATCATACAGTGTAGCTTTAAGTTTAAATTCTTTAACCAATTATTAAATTTGTGAACTGGATAGATTGGTTTGAAAATATCCAGCTCAAAATAAAGATTTGTTCAAAATAAAAATCATTATTTATTCACTGATTCCTGTTAATGAGTTTAGGAGTGAAAATATGGATCTAGTTTTAAGGACATTTACCAGACAGTATTTTATCAGTGTTCATTTTCACATTTTCCGGTGAAATTTAAATATTTTTTGCAGTACACATGAGGCAGCCACATGTGGCATGTTTCTCTACAGTGGCTCTCTCCGAGTCACGGCATGAAAAGGAAAGGCATATTTGCTTGTGTCACTTATCATAGGAATAGCTGCAGAAGCCTATGCGGGGGTTTGTGTGTGTGTGTGTGTGTGTTCTGCCACTTGTGTATACACAGAGTGAGTCACCAGCGAGCACAGCACACACACTGGGAAGCAAGACAGATGCTGGGTTTGCACTCGGTGTAAAAAGCTATTACCCCTACCAGCGCGGTGCCTCTTTGAAAACGAGGCGCCACGAGGCAGCTTCTAAATGCAGACGGAAGCAGAGCTTAAAGAGGAAGTCGCGAGTGGGCTGAGAACGATGAGGGATGTTGGAATGTGTGCATGTCTCTTGGTGGTAGAATCATTATCAGAGATATTTTATGACTATTTAATGACTCTTGTGGTGAGGGGGTGGTTTAATTACTCTAATTAAAGGGAGAGTTCACCGAAAAAATGAAAAATGTCATTATTTACTCACCCTTATGTCATTCCAAACCTGTATGTCTTTCATTTGTCCTTGGAACACAATAGGTTCAGTAGATAGACGTCAATAGATATTGATGAATATCCTGATTGTTTTTTTTGTTTTGTTTTTTCATAAAAGAAATTGAATAAGGACAGAGACTGTCAAGCTACAGAATGACAAAAGGCACCATAAAAGTGGTCCATACTGTATGGATTGTGCAATATTAGTTATACAATACATTTTGGCCTTTTTTTAATCCCAAAAAACTAAATTGTTTGCAAATTCTTCATAAGAGAAATATGTCAGATTCCTTCGAATCTGATCTTTTAAATGAATCGTTATTGCAGTTCCAGTCTGAATGATTCATTCTGTGAAATGTTTTCATGCGAGCAATGTTCGATTCATGAACAAATCATTCTTTTGATTCAGATCTTTTTAATGAAACTTTAGTTCAGTTCCAGTTTGAATGATTAACACTTTACAATAGGGTCATATTAGTTAACATTATTGAAAACATTAAATAACCATTAGCAATACATTTGTTACAGTATTTGTTCATGTTTATTAATATTAGTTAATACAAATTTTATTTAAGTTTATTGTTAGTTCATGTTAAAGTCAGGTTCATTAAATAATATGGTCACACTTTAATTTAGGGTAGAATTCTCACTATTAACTATGACTTTAGCCTTATTAAGGCATTAATATATGCTGTATAAGTACTAATAAAGAGCCAATGTCCTAGTAATATGCATGCTAATGTAACCCCTCCTGTTCTAACCGCCCCGCTCCAAGCGGGACTCGAACCCTGGTCCGCTGGCATGAGAGTCAGACGCTCTAACAAGGAGGCTAAAGGCTGCAACCTCTAGTATCACTCGCTAGAGCATCTCTTGAGATCAGAGGAGTGAGGTTTACTCGCACAGCAACTACTAGGCCTCCGTTACACTCACCCCCCTAAACCTCACTCCCATCCGGGTCACGGCACCAACTAATGTTAACAAACAGAACCATATTGTAAAGTGCTAACAAATTATGATTTCACTGAAAATTCTTCATGAGAGAAGTAGCAATGACTGATTTTTGAATAAATCATTTTTGAATCAGAGTTATTCATTTAGTTTGAGACTGAATGATTCATTCACAAGTCTGACAGATTCTGTTTTTGAGTTCAGTGAATAACATCTTACGTTTTCTTGTCACACAAAGCTTTGAAAGACTCGGACCACATGTTTTTTTTTTTTGTTTGTTTTTTTTTATTCTCTAATCCTCATTCGTTATATTTGCATGTAAAAGAGTAACCAGTACAATCTTCAAAGTTTCCCATTCTGTGTCCTACTGAGGAAAGTAAGTCATAGGGGTCTAAAATGATTTGAGGGTTAACGAATAATGGCAAAATGTTCATTTTTGAGCGAACTCTCCCTTTAATGCCGATTTAATGACTGTTGATGGCTTAATTATTCTAATTAAGAATCTTTAACTTTCTCTCTCTCTACTTTACCCCCCACAGGTCCCTCACCAGATGAGCACTCTGACCTTCTACAGGTACGAGCAGCCCATTGTGGACTACTGCCAGGCGCATCAACCCCTGCGGCTCAACATGAGCTACGATGGTCCCCCACAAAGCCTGGAGGGGCTGGAGGAGCTTCCCCCCCGCGAGAGGAGCACCATCCAGACTGTGGCCCTTCCGGCAGTGCCCACCATCAACACGGGCACCGTGGGACCCTGCTCCCCACCCAGCCAGAGAGCGCCCATGGAGGGTCCCAGCATCCCCTACCCCACAACAGAACGCTCCATTAACTATCCAACAACAGAACGTTCCACCAGCACCCTCACTTTTAGACGCTAACAGCCCCGCTCGTATAGCAAGGCATGATGGGTAATTTCAAAAGAGGCTGTGCCTGGGTGGTGATCCACATTCTGCCGGCATTAACGCAGCTGCGCGTCTGAAAACTGTGCATACTGCTGCGCGCTAACTTTCTCGCGAATATAGAGAAGAGAAAATCATTCCCACAACTTCGCTGGAGGACACGAGGATCTGGCATACGGTACACTTCTGTTGTGGAGTGTAGTGTATCCTGGAAAATGGGATTCCATTTGTGTTTTTCCATCTTTTCTTTGTTCCGAATCAAAGGCCAGTACATGTTCTGTCGTCTCCGTTCTGCTCAATGGCAAATTGAAATCCAATGCAACATGCATGAGACGTTAAATGTGGCTTTGGTTTCATTCAGCCCTCGCTCTGTACCGACGCTACATGACGCCTTTTCCGAGGAGTAGATAATGGTGAATCTCCCATGCTGAGTGAAGAATGAATGGGAATGTGCAATAAACAAGGATTTTTTTTTTTTGGTTGGTTTTGTTTTTGTTTTTTTTTTGACGAGGGAGAGTGTGAGAATGAGAGAATGAAAAGAAACAAATTAATGTTCACCAGAGCTCAAAGGCCTCTCGCTGTTATTTTCATTTAGTTGCCAGGGAGTGCTCATAAATGCTGTCATTATTTGATTAAAAAGACAGATCTGTCCAGACATGAGCATGTCAGATGGAAGATCTCTTGAGTATAAAAAAAACGCATTCATTCAAATTGAAATGAAGTCTCACACGGCAAGGTCTTTCAGCGTGCACATGTACCAAAGATCAAGCTTCTTTAGATGTACATAAAGCTTGTGTTTCTTTTCAAAATGTAATCAAATTAATCAGTATGTGTCTGACGCGTACTGTAATGTGTGGGCCAGCGGCGTTTACAACTGACGACGTGGCCCGATTTTGAATTCCGCAGAATTCAGTACTGAAATGCAGAGTGAAAAACGCCAAGCTTTGTGTTTGAAGGCTACCTGTTAACTAGATAGTGTATGTGTGTGTTTGCTTGTGAGTGTGTATTAAGTTTAAAAGCTGAAGTGTGTAATTTCCGCAACCACTAGTGTCAAAAATAATGACTGTTTTCAAAAAGGTTTCCTAAACAATCACGCCCCTAAATGTACTCTATTGGTTGAGCCGGTGTTTTTATGTTGGCTGGTCGGAATGTTCAAACAAACAAACTATGTTTCTGCTAAATAAACCGCTTGTTCAAAATTTTTACTAAATACTAGTTGTCTCTGCATTTAGCTAGTTAAACACTAAAAAATTACACACTTCAGCTTCAAGAGGGAAGAATCCTATGGGGGCGGAGCAAACGTACCTCACTCGATCAGCATGCTGGAGTGACCATACAGTGGCAGAAACACGTTTTTCGCAAGTATGCAACGCATACGTCCAGTTGTAACAAACCTCCAGGGGGTGGCATAACGCTGGATGTGTTTTTATTGAGGTAGCTAGCTGTGTGTCATTGAAAAGTGTTGCTATGCTATGCCAGTAATTGACCTAAATGGAAAAAACTGATGGTGGAAATGCTGGCAATTCACCACATACTTGAATATATTTTTGGCACACAACAATGTGTAAAATGGAGTTTTGCCAGAAGCGTTTACATTCACATACTTGTCTAAAACATGTTTCTGACCAAAATGATCTTTCTGAACCATTTTCAAATTGCTTTTTAATTATAGGAGGAAATGATCTAACAATAACAAAGCGAGAACCCTCTAATAAGAGCCTCCAGTTGTATCGAAGAGCTGAATAAAACAAGATTTCACAAGTTTCAGTTCAGAAAGAGGTGGTCAGTCACCTCAGGTCATGGAGTGTTAACCATGAGATTTTCTGACTCTAGATGTCACTCAACAAAGCAGCTACACGGATGAAATTGCTATAATTGGATGAAACAGCCAGATATATGGGAGACCGGGGACATCTGTAATTGAAACTCGAACTACTGCTACATATCTACATGCCATGTTTAGATGTAAGAAACGTATATATGTGCCAAAAGTAATAATATCATTCAATTGAATTTAATACAAGTTGTCAGAGTGTTATGGGTTGGATTGTGACAGTGACTTGGGGCAATCCTAACACATAATCCAATTTTTTATTAACCCAACGTATCTCCGATAAGAGCACACATCAAAATAATAGTATTATTGATCTAATATGTAGGCCTAGTACTATTACTGAAGCGTTTTCAGCTTTACAGGGCACATCTTTTACATGACAAACGTCTAAGTGGGAAAATGCTTTTTACTAAAAATGTATTATTCCTGTGAAATGTACACACAATTATACAGATTTTTTTCATTTATTCAAAGGTATAGTTTTAGACAACAGAAGAAAGAACCCGGTCTCCCATAGTCATCGAGGGCCTGTTCATTTTTTGTTTGAGCTCAGATGAAGGCAGACCAGATGCTCCTGTGTGGCTTTTCTTTGAACGTTAGACTATTACTTATTCTAACAGACTACAATGGTCGTCCAGTAGTCGCATTACATTGATAAGGTATCACTCAGTTTGCAGGTTCACACACTGTAGTTCACAGCAGAGCATTTTGATCAAGAAACTCTCTGGCATTGCAAGCCATTGTCCAGTCGCGTAAGTTCTGTTTGGTTTTTCTTTCTTTTAACCCTCAAAAGACTTTTTAATAACATTGAATATGGAATTATTGCCTGTAAACGTTTTTTTTTTTTTTTTTCACCCTGTGTGCCTGTGCGTTTGGACTTCACACAATGAATGTGGACATGGTACCTCACCAACGGTTAGTGTGGATATTGCAAATTTCAACCTGTTCAAAGCCTCCGGAAACCACGGCGGGTGGTGACATCATCACCCGTCTTCTCAGGAGCCACGGTAACCACTTTGGCCCCTTCAGAACTTTACCATGGCATGTTTGTAACGGACACGGATCGATAAAACGAACGCAATGCTCCGCCAAGACGTCACAGGAAATGTGATGGAGAGCTGGCGAGGTAAGAAACGGATTTCACACTGTCGTGTCTCAATCTCTTCGAGAGAACTGACGCTGTCAAGACGATCAAAGACATTTTGAAACGTGTCCTGATGGTCTCCGGCACCAGTTATCTTCACATGTTTATCTTGTAAATAGAGAGTATAAAGAAACATATTGTTTTGCTTCTTTTGACACAAGTTTTGTGAAAAGGACAGAAGCCTCAGCTGTTTAAACGCGCATCCTGATCAAAGAATACGCTTCTAGAAAGACTCAATATGGAAGATTGATATTTTTCTATCTGCTGTCTCATTCTGTTCCTCATCTCATTAGCATCATAGATTTTCATTTTCTTTGTAACACTTCACTGCTGACATCAGTGTGAGAATTGAGAGGTTGATAGATTGATGTCATGTATACTTTGATTCTGCTATGTGCCCTAACTGTTGTGATCCACCACCAGCCCTCTCTCTGTCTCTCTCTCTCTCTCTCCTCGGTTTGTATTTGAGAAGCCCAGGCAAATTAAAATATTATCTACTTGTTCAGTGAGAGTGGATTGTACTTTGCTCCAAGGCTTCATGCATGATGTATCAAGTAAAGGCTTGATGTTGTTAGGTAAATGCTAATAAGGTTACCTGCCCACCACATTTCAATTCTGAGTAAGTCGCAAGAACTTTACAACCTCATAAAACGCTCCTTACAGCAAGACATTAGCTCAGTGGCAGCGTTGCAGAAAATCTATAGTACTTTCTGTGTCCTGAATTTGAAAAGGCAATGTCAGGCTGTTGTTTAGGAAATTAGAATATTCCGTTCTAATAGTTCTAATTTTATTAAATTATTTCTCAAATAACGATAACAAATAGCATTTCTAAAGTTTAAAATAAATACTTATTTATTATAGTATTAAAACGTGTGTGTGTGTGTGTGCGTGCGTGCGTGTGTGTGTATAATGCACCAGCTGAGCAACTGCCATTGAGATGAATAGGATTGCAAAGGATAATTTTCCAACCTGATTTCACAGGACAACATAACTACGTTACTAGGTGGCAATTTCATATGTGTACAATTATTATAAAAAAGTATGCATAAAGATCCACCCTTAAATACACCTGTAAACATACTATATTGCCTAAAGTTTTGGAACACCTGCCCTTACACGCACATTAACTTTACTGACATCCCATTCTTAATCCGTATGGTTTAATATGGAGTCTTCTGGGAAGGCTTTGAGTAGGTTTAGAAGTGTGTTTATGGGAATTTTTGACCATTCTTTTAGAATGGGGCATCAGGCACTAATTTTGGATGAGAAGGCCTGGCTCGCAGTCTCCGCTTTAATTCATCCCAAAGGTGTTCTATCGGGTTAAGGTCAGGACTCCAGTCAAGTTTCTCCACACCAAACTTGCTCATGGAGAGCTTCTAAGAGCGGACCATTCTTTCTCAAATATTTGTAGAAGCAGTCTGCATGCCTAGATGCTTGATTTTACACCTGTGGCAATGGAAGTGATTGGAACACCTGAATTCAATTATTTGGAGGGGTGTTCCAATTCTTTTGGCAATATAGTGTCATACAAAATCATACAAATTAGCCACCAGTTTGCCAAAATGTACAATAGTTACGCATTGCCATGAGATTGTGTTGTAATTTTATCCATGTATTATATACTTCCCTGGGACTGTCTGCTTGGTGAGGTATCAGTCTGAATAAAATAAATGGCATACGCTTATTTTTGCAAAACCGCATAATTTTATCATTTTTGTCTTAAAATAAACAAATGAGTATGAAAGCATCCGATCCAATCAGCTATTTGGATGAGTTACCTTGACTAGATAATCCAAGCTCTTAAACCGTCATTCAAAGCAACGATTCTCCTCCTCCACAAAGTCGCCAAATCATGAAGCCTTATGCAACTGTCTCTTCCCATTATTCTGACAATTTGCTGCTTTACGGTCATTTACGTAAGGCTGAGGACGCCCCTGCTTCTTCTCTTTGCTTGTCTTTCACATTTTGTATAGTTTCCGTTTTGAGCATTTAACCCTCCTTTCGTCTTTCGGGTAAAACAATGCATTATAAATAGGATCGTTTTGGTATTCAGGCTTTATGACATTGTGATAAATATGCAAACATAATTCAACATTTTAAATTGTTTTATAAATAGAACCATTTAAAAAAGTACTGTATTTGGCCCATGTGAAGAACCTGATATATCCACAGCCATGTTGTCCCCTTAAAAATCTGACAGTAAAGACAAAAGACTGTCCTTTTGAACTTTCTGTTGATCAAATAACCCTAAAAAAATAACATTGATGATAATACGTTTCCTGAGTATTAAATCAGCATATTAGAGTGATTTCCGACGGTTCAGGTGACACTTAACGCTGGATTAATGATGCTGAAAATTCAGAAATTCAGCTTTTACATTAAAGGAATATTTTACCTAAGATATTTTAAAATAGAAAACATTTATTTGTAATTGTAATAATATTTTACAATATTACTGTATTTTTACTGTATTACAAAATAAATTAAGCCTTGGTTAGACTTCTCTCAGAAAAGGGAATTCCTTATACAGGCACCCAAATTTTTAAACGGTAGTGTTTATTATGAATCATATTTGAGCCCAAAATATTTTATATTTTCAAAAATATAGTGCCTCGTGCATTCTATTATGCGGTGATTGTGCAGAATGGGTCCATGCTGATTGCTTTGAATAAAATGTTTTTATTCAAATCTGTAATCGTAATACAGTTTAGAAAAAGAAAGAAAAAAAATCTTAATGGGAATAATGCTTAATCAAGAATTTATGAATTATTAATGGAATTCGGTGCAATCAAATTTCAAGTTTGCCACAAGGATCATATGTGTGCACAGTTTCTTATGACAAACAGTTGAAAAGGGTAAATCAAAACTAGACATGTTTGCAAAGCGAAACATTTTCCTGGAAGATTTACTGAAAACATCCAAGCAGGTGCTTTTAAGCTGTAGAGAACAAACAAGCTAAATGCAAATTTTCCACAAAGGATGTTCTCTAAAAACGGAGGAAGTGGGCGTAATTTGCTAATATTCAGAGAGCACTTTACAGACAAAGAATAGGCCAATACAGTTCATTCACATAAAAGCTAGTTCCAACAAAATAAAACCACAACTTCACAGAGTTGTGAATAAACCCCCCTCCTCCCGTTTTGTTTGTTTTGGTCTTGCTCATTTATTTTCCCCTTGTGATTTGGGTCCCAGTGTCTTCTGGGAACACATTTTTCCTCAAGGGTAGGATTTATACGAACAGAGAAGACTTTTCTATTTCAGCGTTGCTCTCAAATGAGTGTCTAATGCAAATATCCAGAAGGACAGGAAAAGGCCTGCAAGAAAGAAAGAAAGTCAGAGGGAAGGAATTACAGCTCACTGGCCGTTTTCTTCTCTGCTGCGCAGCCATATAAACATTGGGGCAAAAGTCTTGGTGAAAGGAGCTATATACAACACACAAACACAAACATCTGCTCATCTGTGCAGAAATTGGAGGAAAAAAAAAAAACATTGCTTATCTCCAGGCTTGCACATGGCTGTGAGGTAGCGCTGTTGTCAGTGTGCGGGGGTTGGCCCATGGGGCTGACATCTGCTGCTATTGTGGACTTGGCTCTGTCACCATACTTATTCTTTGTCTACTAAATGTGCCACATTCAACCAGAGCTCCAGCTCCACAAACTATCTAAACATCAAGTGTCGTAGTTTAGCAGCTGAACGTTGGACAGGATGGTTGGGCAAAAATTGGGCCGAAGTGCCGAAAGTTCTGTTCCAAAATCTAGCATGCTGCCACACCACCAACATAGACAGCATCCTAACCATCACGAAACATCGGAAGAGACTATTTTAGAATGCTTAACATATTAAAATCCACTTTTTATGTGAGTGTTAGCATGTCACTAAGCTAACAGCACAATATTTTAGGAAGCATAAAAACACGTAGCACACTAATTTGGGGGAAAAATAGTTTGCAAAACTTGAATTTGCTACCAATTTAAAAAAACATAAACTAGATAATACTAGAGATGCACCGATCAACTGATTATTTTGCTGATCTCTGTTCCGCACACAAAGTGCATTGCAGCCATTTCCCAAAATGTAATTTGTATGGAAATATTGCAAAGTTTGTAACAGAATGTTTACATGGGCCAGAGGTGCCAGCAGAGAAAATGGTAGCCAGTAGCCTGCTGTTCCAGGTAAAGAGAATATTGTTCGAAATATTGAAAGTAAAATATATAAATTCAATGGCATTTTCTTTTTCAATTACTTCCATATAATGCCTGTGTAATGGTGCGTTCACACCAGACGCGAATGAAAGGTTAAGCGCGAGTGATTTACATGATAAGACGCGAATAGACATTCGTGCAAATTGAGCGAACTGAACGCTTGACATGCGTAACGCATGATTGGCGCGAATTGAGCGTTTAACATGTGTAACACGTGATTCGCGAGAATTGCGCAAGTTGAAAAATCTGAACTTTAGTGAATATTCGCGCAATGTTAACCGATCAGGAGCTTGCTCTAGTAGTGACAACGAGGACAAAATCATATATGGACACCCGGAGCTGTACGATGCATCATTTTACTTTATAGAAACAGGACTAAAAAGGATCATGCTTGGAAGAAAGTGAGTGAGGAGGTCGGACAGTCTGGTAAGTTTCTCTTTACTCAATTTGAGCTATACATAGGCTATTGAGACTACAAGCTAGTTAAAGCCGGCAAATTGTGCTTATTTGCCGTATTTTAATCCATGTCAGCCATTTTGCAACGAGACGAGCTGTCTGGCAGGAGCTGTCTGGCAGAAGCTGTCTGGCATTTATTCATGCAAGTCGCGTCTGGTGTGAACGCATCATAAGCAGCAAACAAGGAAACACTTCTAAGCGCCACCTACTGTCAGAGAGTGAATTTTCATTTTCATTCAGTCAGTCTTGATTTTGTTTTGTGCAGGTATATTTAATGTAGCATAATTTCACAAGTTAAAGTCAAAAGTTATACAATCTTTTTTTAACCGAAATGTGCGGTTTGGATTAGTTTTGATCGTGATTAAAATGCAGTGGTTTCCTTTCATTTCAAATGGCAACATATTTTAATTTTTTTTGGTTTTGGTGTTTAAGGCAAGTTTGGCCTGCAATAGAGCAAATAAACAAACAAAAAAATGTCAACCAGTAGCTATCGCAATCTGTCCATTTGCTTGTAAAAAAATCGGAATCAGAATCGGCCATGAAAAATCATCATCGGTGCATCCTAGATAACACAAACAAAAAAAGTGTAGTATTTTTTAAACAGTTGATTTGAATGAAACATCTAGGTGAACAGATTCACAAAAATTAACCAGATTTAAGAGTGTGCCAAACATCTGCCTCAATTGCATAGCTAAATTGATATAACCAAGTGCTTTACCAAGAATTTAAATGAATCTAAAACTAATTTCCCAACTTTAGGATAGGGGCACACATGCAAATGTCTAGTACAAAGTAGACTTTTATAGAATATTATGTAAGGTTGTTTTTTTTCACAGCTCATTCACAGTGCATTATGGGATTGCCTTCTCCACAAAGTGTGGAGATGCCTTTGAACTAGCTAAAAGTAGGTCTTTTAGAAGGCAGCTTAATCACGCTGCCTACCTTTTGGAACGGCTTTCATGTCGCAAACATGCCAATAATGCCTTAAAATCTTGCTTATGTAGGCTGCACGCTAGGTTTTGGAACAGAGACACAATTCCCTCTGAAATGCTAAAAAAGGCATTCATTACTAATATAAAATTGCTCATAATGCAATACTGTGGAATAAAACTCATTCTAACCTGAACCTGCCAGATCTTGAATTGACTGTACTTCCATCCCATACAGCCTTGTTTTTGTTCCACTTTCAGTATTTCTTCTACACTGAATAAAGCTTATTGCTTTATGTATTTCATGCTGATTCTGAGTTGTCGGTCTAGCACTTTTGAGTGTTGTCTGCAGGAAAAAGGATCTGACATATATAGGCACACTTTTGATTTTGTATTTTGACTGCTTTAGAGTAGGCCTACTTGTCACAATAGCTCCCATATATCTGTTTTCACTGTTACCCGAGTACTTGATGTATCAACAGCAAAAACGCTTTTGTTAAAATGATGTCTGTTAAGCTGGCTGGCTGCAAACCCATCAAGCATGTTCAAGGTTTCCTCGGCATAACATCTTGAGTCGGATGTTTTGTTCTATTTGTAAAGCAGAGCCGATTTGTATGAAAAAAAACCCTGTGCTCAGCTGAGACCTCAAACACCGTCCTCTGAATTGAAATACAGTGCTGTAGAAAGAGGCGTGACATCCCTGCTAATTGTGTAGATATCAACGATCTGGGCCCTGATGATTTATAGGGAACTCAAACTAACGATTCAAGCGAATTTTGGCTTTTTGGTTCTGATTCATTTCCCCCCACTCAATCTATTAATGGATTACATAGGGCAAAAACACAATGAAAAGCAATATTGTCTCTCATTTGTATTCTCTCCCTGTGTTTTAACCTTCCACTTCATCCTCTGTAGGCCCATTAACTTCCATGAAAATCATGTTTCTCTGGCTTTGCCTGGTCTCGGGCTATGGGTTATTGTTTTTTCTGTGGGATGTAAATATGCATTGTTATAACCCTTCTGTTAGTTTGCTGTTGTTTTCTTTTGTTTTCATCTGTACGCAGATTGAAAACAGTTTTGTGAAGACCTGCTCCAAATGCAAAAATGTGTCTCTTCTTTGAGTATATTATTGTCAGAAAAAATGTTTTGTAAAAATTTTGATGATGAGATCAGAAATAAAGTAATTTAACGATCTAATGTACAGGATTGTCGATTTGGATTTTTGTCTTTTTGAATGTCATTTGTATGCATGCTTTTATCCAATCAAAATGAACACATTCACTTATTGATTAATGGAATATATGCAATGTTGTTTTTAGGATGTTTCTCATTTATTTAATATTGATATTAACTGTTTTATTTTGTTCTTTGTGATTTCTAAAAACTGATCAGAAAGCTTATTGGAAATGGTCTGATGTCATTTAAAAAGATAGAATCTGAAATAAAATAATATATAAAATATAAAATAATACATTTAAAAATAACTTTAATGACAATATTTAATTATACAGTTATATTAAAAAGGCTATTTATAAGAATTTTAATGTATTATTCTCATTTTTATTGTATTGTATTTTTATTTTATTTTTATTTATTTATTGGCTTGTTTATTGAGTTAGCTAACCAAGTTTCAACTACTAAAAATATTTGAGATTGCATGATAATTTTAAGTTTATGAATTATCTTACTCAAATTTTTCAAGTTAAATTAAAGTCAAATGGAAATGTATAAGTAAAAAATACAGATTTGCAAGTTCTGCTTACTTTCAATTTCGTAACGTTATGATGTAATATGAGCTAACGGATTACCTCCAATTTTTATTGTAAAATTTATGATCAGATGCTTTCTTAACTGCTGTAATTTTTTGTGTTTATTTTGTTATTGAAAGGAAAGCGTGCAGCATAGGTATTCATCTAAACGTCGCTCTCAGCAGCATGGACGGCGTCTGGATGTGTGTTAACCGTATCGCTAAATCGCTAAATGTGTTTCAAGCTTTTTATTTTTAAACGGAAATAACAAAACAGAACTTCATCGTGAGTGTATTCAGTTCAATATGTTATGTGAGCACGAGCTGTACGTTGCTGACTGCAGTTCACTTAACGGCCACCGGTGTCACTAATAACAAGCGTTTATGAATCCCTTTAATGCAGTAGTTCTTTGTTTTATCGTACCCCCCAAACAATTTCACAAAAAAATTTTACGAAATGGCGGAGGAACACATTCAAAATAGCAGCTTGTGGTGCCGTCCCCCGAAGACGTGCTTTTCTATGGCGAGAAATTCTATGTTGGGCTTGTTCAGATGGTGACTTCTTCCCTGTTCAGTGCCACTTTATAAATGCAGAGTGCCAACCGCTATTCACGCACATAAACATCATTGCAATGACTGTTTTCTGCTTCTTCTGCTGATCCCCATACCTGTGTGCCCACCCACCCACACACAGACACACAGATACACACACACACAAAATACGATTTTGAGATTGCAATTTTGCAATTTCTAGCATCACAGAATGTCCCCTAATTTTACATGGTGGGCCAGCTCTTTTTGAATCGGTACAACAGTGATCTAGTATCAGAGGTCAAGATGATGTTCTCTTCATCGCTCCTAAGTTCATGTCCCTTTCAAAGAAAATGTGTTATCATCTGCCCTGTACTGAAATGGTGGGTTAGACATTTAAAGTCCATCTTGCGAGGCCTAGAAAGTCCAGTGGAAAACCTCTTCAGCTGAAAGGTTAGGCACCCCGCTGGGGCATTTAAACATGAACTGGGCCCGAGAGAAGCTTTAAGCTGCTTATGTAGTAGAGCATTTCTTATTCCTTTGCTCGATTAACTCAATCAGCACTTCAAAATATTATTTCTTGTTACCGTATGAGACCACTGACTTATGTTGCAGTGGTGGAAGCTTCTTTAAAACTAGCTTCCTATTTAAAAAAAAACAAACATATTTAGCAACACTGCATACTGTGATACTGACACTTTTTTAAGCAATTAGTCATCTACAAATGAAAAACAAATCACATTGATTTTATTTTTATTTTTTTAAACTGAATAATTCTGTTAAAAAATACAGTAAAAATCCAGGTTCATCACAAGTAGAAACAAATCACTATGGTAACACACAACACTTAAATAATGTACTAAACATTCATTAAACAACAGATGTCTGATAACAAAAATACTACATGACAAACTATTAAGAAACACAATTATGGAATTAAATACATTTTAATGTCAAGTGTCATGCAGGGAATTCTGGGAATGTCAGTTTACAGGGTTTTTTTACCGTAAATTATGAGTTGACTTATTCTGTTTACTTCTAAAAAAAATTACAAATGGCCTGAGACCCTCCTCTCCGCTCACCACTGTCGCCAGCATCACGAACTCCGCCTCTGACCATTTTTTTAGCAGGTTGAGGTGGTAGGTTTGACGTGCCCCGTCCCTATCTGATCGTACCACCTCATAGTTGAGGTCTCCCACTCGCCGTGTGACCTCAAAAGACCCTTGCCACTTCGCGAGTATTTCGAGCTGGAAGTGGGGAGTAATACCAGAACTTTATCTCCCGGTGAAAATTGACGAATTCTAGCTCCTCTGTTGTAAAGCTGTCTTTGTTTTCTCCTGGGCCTGTAACAAATTCTCCATTGATAGCCGCCCCAGCGTCTGTTTTGTTCTCAGGTCCAGGACATACTGAATTTCATTTTTGCCCACGGAAGGTCCGTCCTCCCAAGCCTCTCTAAGGACATCCAGCACCCCCCGTGGCTGGCGCCCATAGAGAAGCTCGAATCGGGAAAACCCCGTGGAGGCTTGCGGGACCTCGCGTACAGCAAACAACAGAGGTTCTAGCCACTTATCCCAATTTTTGGCATCCTCGTGAACAAACTTACGAATCATGGTTTTCAACGTGCGATTAAAACGTTCCACCAGACCGTCTGTTTGTGAGTGATAGACGCTGGTGCGAATCGATTTAATGCCCAACAATTCGTATAGTTCGTGGACCGTCCGTGACATGAACGCCATGCCTTGGTCGGTGAGAATCTCTTTCGGGATTCCCACCCGGGAGATTAGCGAATAAAACGGCAGCTCGCCACACTTTTCGCTGAAATAGTGCAGAGCGGCACTGCTCCGGGAATTGCGTTGCATAGTCCACCAGAACTAATGCAAAGCGATGCTCGCGTGCAGACCGTTCTAATGGCCCGATGCTACCCCAATTCTCTCGAAGGGGACCTGCATTAGTGGAAGGGGGCACAATGGTGCTTTTGGGGTGGCCAGTGGATTTACCAACTGACATTCACGACAAGTCTCGTGAATGCCCGGCCAGAAGAACCGGGCCATGAGACGGTTAAGTGTAGCTTGTTGCCCTAAATGCCCGGCCATCAGATTAGAATGAGCCGCCTGGAACAGCATTTCCTGGCGGCTTTTAGGCACCAATAACTGGATTGCATCTTTTTTTGTCTGGGTGTCCTGGGTCACTCGATACAACCTATCCTTTATAATTGCAAAATATGGGAAAGAGATCAGTTGGTCAGGATGGAGGAGGTGGCCATCGATGGAACGGACCTGACTAAAGGCATATTTGAGCGATTTATCCTGGGACTGTTTCCAGGGGAAAGTCATCACGATTGGTAAGAACAGCCATCTCCCGACCACTCGGTTACCCTGAAACAGCTTCCCGAGGCCCCGAATCCACCTCTCCCAGCTGAGCAACCGTCTCTTTCCGCTGCACACTTTTTCCCCAGGAGGCATCCGCACACAAGTATCCCAACAATTTATTGAACGCCGGCTAATTAGTACCCAAAATCAGAGGATGCCGGAGGTGCGGGTTAACTGCAACCTCAATGCTATGCTTTTGTCCCCGAAATTGAATATACGCACCAACGGATAATTCACCACTTCCTCATGCACACACCCCACCTTAACCATGCGGCTGTTACCCAACGCCTTAGATTGAACCAGGCTTTGGTGGATAGAGGTCTGGTTACAACCGGAATCCACCAAAGCCTGGTAAGTACCCCCCTTGATACTCACAGGTATCTGGTACAGGCCAGCTTGATCGAGGGCGGCTCGACCCTGACCAGCGTCCCCACCTCCATCACTGGACATCGGTCGATAAAGTGCCCATGGTCCCCGCAGCGCCAACAAGCCGGCCCAGGCCTCCCCGCCGCCCTAGTGGTTGGTAGCGGGTCAGTGAATTGACGAGGAGAGAGTGCTGGGGATGGCAGTAGGTCCGGATTCCCTCCTTCTCCGCAGGGCGCCGGCCTGGGTGCCGCTGGCGCCTCGGTTGGTCCCACTGTTCGCCACCACGGCGCTGGATGGGGCAAGACGCCAGCTCTGGACCTGGGAAGGGGAACAGGTTTAGAGAGCCGAGGGTGAGGGGGAGAAGGAGGGGAAGAGAGAGGGAGAGAGAGGGAGGCCGCTGGAAGGGCCTCACCGACCCCGTGGCACGCCACCATCTGGTCCTCCGCCAGCTGGATGGCTTGGATGAGCGACGTCGGGCGGGGGCGTGGGCAGGGGCGGTGGCACTGGACCCACTGCGCTGTCTTCCTCGGCAGCCTCCCGACGAACTGCTCCAGTACCACAAGATCGATTACTTCCTCGACGTCGCTTCCGTCGGCCATCAGCCACTTGTGTCACGAGTCCCGGAGCTGGTGGGCGAATACGAATGGCCGACCAGACTCCCCTAGAGCCAGGCTCCGGAAGCGTTGACGATGTTGCTCTGGGGTCCGGCCGACGTGCTGCAGGATGGCGCGCTTGAGGTCTTCATAGACCAGGAGGTTCTGGACTGGCAGTTGGTGGGCGGCTACCTGCGCTTCACCGAATAACAGCGGCTAGTTAGATTTGTGGATCGTGTGTGTGGGGAAGGAAGAAGGCGGGGTCAGCATGACTGGGACTGGCGCTTTTTTTTGTACAGTGATACAACAACACAAACGGACGCACGTGGGTGCATCAGCAGCACAAACTCAAAACTCAATACTCAATACGTAGACACTCGGTCACTTAGGTTCTCTTCGGATTTCTCAGTTTCTCAGTCTCTCACAGCTCAGCCGTGGTGTGGTCGCGGATATTTTACAGTTTCCCCCTGTATTTAGTAAAGGAACTTGCCGTTAACCTATTCATTTACAATATTTGGTAACATTTTATTTTACAGTGCCCTTGTTACATATGATACATGTGCTTAGTAAAATAAATGATGCATAATTACATATAACTAACCCTAAACCAAACTCTAATCCTACCCTAACCCTATAGTAAGTAAGTATATGTACAGTAGTTACTAAATATTACTCAGTACTTACATATATAATTACACTGTTAAAATAAAGTGTAACTCAATATTTTACAGTACTGTAAATAAACAGATTTCACTCAAATACGATTTAACAGCTCTATGAGAGTGATAAATGTATACCGGTAACCAAGTAAAAATAGTGATCACTGTAAAAAAAAAGACACATTATTGGGTTTATAAACCTTTTCGAACCGGTTCATTTTAAATGAACCGCCCTCGATCGGAATAAAATATTCACTCAAATGAATCAGATTTCCTAATTCTGTGATAGTCGGACACAAGCAAATTTCTATAACCCATTAGAAACAGTGATCACTATAAAAAGAAGATGGAAGGATTTAGATGCATCTATTAATCCTTATGAACCAATTAATTTATATGAACCATCTAAATGAAGTGATTCAATCATCTGAATTAGATGTCCAGCTCTGTGAGAGGGGCACGTAAGCAAATGTATAGAAAAACATAGTAATAGAACATAGTAAAAAGAAGATGGAAGGGTTAAATGGATCAAAGAATCACCTTTCTGAATCATAAGACGACAAACCAGAAGCCATGAGTGAAGAAAGTACGACTTCAAGACCATATCAAGCATCATTTGGGCATTTTCCAAATGACCAATTCTATGTAAGCACATTTGATTACTATTCCATTTTGCACAGCAGAAAAGCATGAAAGTGTGAAGAAAAAAAAAACACATTGCTACTTGATGGACAAAATAGCTCATTACTGCAAACAGCTGTGCTACTCTCATGCTCCTATACACATTATTCTTTTTTGTTAGCAACTTCCAAGAGTTTGCATTTCCGAAAAAAAGGCTTTAAAATCTTGCATTTTAATGCAACTCGAATCCTTAAAGAGTTATCGATAATGGATAAGGCCTGAAATCAGGTTCCTCTTAAGTAAAGTGTGGGATTCAATACCCGAAACACTGCAGAAATACTAAACACACTCTCCATGTACTCTGCTACAGATGTTTGCCAATGGCGTATGCTGCGCGAGCAAGAGGTCAGCGGCTTCATAATTATTCTGTGTGTGTTTTCACTTGTGCCCTTTAAAGCTGCATCGTTGCCAGGTTCTTCTAAAGGTTTTGTGTAATAGAGGCCATCTGATACCGAATGACTGTGAAAACAGACAATGTCAAGGAAGAATCCAGAGGCCAACATTTTCTGATGCCCTGCTACCGATTTTATGTTAGAAACATACATAGTTGTTAAACTTAATAATGGTTGCGAGAAAAAACAGGACGGAGGAGCTTCATTTAACAGCCTGGAGCACCAGAAGAAGAGGGTGTTTGAAAGCCAAAATGACCTTTTTGTGAACTTTAATAGTGTAGAGGAGTAGGAGTAGAGCATTGTGGGAAAGTTTTCTGCTCTTGTTAGAGGTTATTTTCTCTCTCTCCTTGCAATGCACTATTATGTTAACTCAAAGTAAACAGGCTTTTCATAGTATCCTCTGAGAATTTGTTGTTGTAAATAATGCAGCCTTTCTTTATTCCTACCAGCATGAGCTCTTAACATTCTACATAATGAATTATGATTTCAAACAGACACAATAACAATACAGGTGGAGCCATTCCCACTGTTGATATATATAAAAGAGGACATTGGAATATCAACGATTCACGGCTTTTGTCAAGCTAAAAAGGCAGACCAGTTCTCCACAGCTAAAACGCTGCTTTTTACATTATGTGTAAAGCCATGCTGTATTGATCAACACCTGTTTGGTTTTGTCTGAAGTGTTATCTGGCTGATTTAATATTTTTCAGAATATTTCAGAGGTATGTACACAATGGTACATGACTGTTCATTTGATTTCAAATCAAATGACTGGTTCAAATCAAATGACTGATTGTTAGGCTGCATTAACTAGGTCAGCCGGAACCGGGAACACTTCCCATAACACCTGATGTACTCGTTACATCATAAAAAGCGTGGCATCCACACTAATGTTAGTCTCTCTGTTTATCCCGAGGTTTACTGCAGTCGGCCGGATCCAGGCCGTGTCCGGATCGGATGACGGACCTGCATCTGGACATGACCAGCTCAAGATTCAAGATTCAAGATTCAAGAGTTTTATTTGTCACATACACAGTTATATACAGAATATACAACTGGCAGTGAAATGTAAACAGGTCCGCTCTAAAGACAGTGCAAATAACAGTTACAAGAAAACACAAGAGGAGATTAAAATAGAAATAGAATAAAATAGAATAAAAAGTACTAAACATATGTAGAATTATAAATAATCAAGTAAAAGATAAAAAATAGGAAATAAAGATAAAAAATAAGTGGAATATGATAAGTGGGATAAACTGTAGACTTAAATAACTGGTTAGCATAAAAAATATATATATAAAGTATAATGTGCAAACAATAGGTATAATGTAATGTGCAAACAGGTTTATAACAGGTTGTTACACAGTAACAATAAGAACATAAAGTGCAGTGCAATGACAGTATGTGGATGTTAATGTTAAAACCGGATGTTTATGTGTGTGCGGGGTGAAGTGCAGTCACGTGACTGAGTTCAGGAGTCTGATGGCCTGGGGGAAGAAACTCCTCCTGAGCCTTTCAGTTTTTGCCATCAGGCTTCGAAAGCGCTTACCAGATGGCAGCAGGGTGAAATGAAAGTTCGCAGGGTGGGTAATGTCTTTGATTATTTTAGTAGCTCTACCTCTGCAGCGTTTGGTGTAAATGTCCTGCAGAGATGGGAGAGCTGACCCTGAGATGCGCTCGGATAAGCGCACCACTCTTTGCAGGGCTTTGCAGTCATGACTGGTGCTGTTCCGTACCACGCTGTGATGCACTGAGTCAGGACACTTTCTATCGCCCCTCGATAGAAAGTTTTCAGGATATCTGGTAAAACCCTGAATTTCCTCAGCTGGCGCAGGTGGTACAGTCTTTGCCTGGCTTTTTTCACCTGTGCCTGGATGTGTGCAGTCCAGGTCAGGTCCTCGGAGATGTTCACACCCAGGTATTTGAAGCTGTTCACTCTCTCTACCGGTGTCCCGCTGATCATGAGAGAGTATGACCGTTGCTGTCTCTTCCTGAAGTCCACAATCAGTTCTTTGGTCTTGCTAACATTCAGAGAGAGACAGTTGTCCTGGCACCATGATGTCAGTTGCTCCACCTCGTCCAAGTATGCCGTCTCATTGTTGTTGGAAATGAGACCCAGGACAACAGTATCATCAGCAAACTTGATGATAGAGGTGGAGCTGTGTGTGGACAAACAGTCATGGGTGTAGAGAGAGTAGAGCAGGGGACTCAGCACACAGCCCTGTGGAGCTCCCACACTCAGGGTGATGGAGGTGGAGGTGAACTGGCCTACTCTCACCGCCTGGGGTCTGCCAGTGAGAAATCTTCAATCCAGAGGCAGAGAGAAGAATTCAGGCCGAGATCCAGGAGTTTGTGTGTTAGCTTAATGGGAACTATGGTGTTAAAGGCTGAGCTATAGTCAATAAATAGCAGCCTGGCGTAGTTCCCACTTTTGCTGTCGATGTGAGTGAGGCAGGAGTGAAGGGCGTGAGAGATGGCATCTTCAGTCGATCTATTGGGACGATAGGCAAACTGAAGAGGGTCCAAAGTGTCAGGAATGGAGGAGCAAATGTTGTTTTTAATGAGTCTCTCAAAGACCTTCATGACTATAGATGTGAGAGCCACTGGGATAGTCATTTAGGCAAGAGGGTTTACTGTTCTTAGGTACAGGGATGATGGTGGATTTTTGAAGGAGGTGGGGACAACAGATGTGGCAAGGGACTCATTAAATATGGATGTAAAGAGCCCAGCGAGCTGATCAGCACAGGACCGTAGAACCACGACCTGAAATACCATCTGGCCCAGGAGCTTTCCTGACATCCACACGTTTGAGTGCCCTCCGAACCTCGTCCTCCGAGACAGAGATCACGTGACTGTTGCTGCTCTGAGGACTCTCTCTGGCCACGTCACTCGGCGGAGTCGCGCTGCCGCGATTACAATCAAAGCGGCGTAGAAAGAGTTTAACTCGTTCACAAGCAGCGGATCAGCTCTCACCTCTGCAGGATTTAGTTCCAAAAGCACAGATGGTCCTAAGTCCCTGCCACATCCGCCGAGTCGTTGAGTTGGAAATGAGATTCCACTCGGTCTTTATAACGGAGCTTTGCGGCTTTGGCGCGCGGAGGCGTAACATGATGCTTTGTACTCCCTCATATCCCCTGTTAGGAGACCGGCATTATAGGCTGCAGTGCGTGTGTTTACTGCAGCGCGTATAGAACTGTCCACCCACGGTTTCTGATTAGGGAAGGACGTTAAAGTTATTGTTTGTGTGGCTTGCTCTGTCAGTGTGTTGATAAAGCAGGCGCCACATCCGTGAACTTCGCTGGCGTCATCAGAACTCGCGCGAAACATGTCCCAGTCGACGTCATCAAGAGCTGCCTGTAGCGCGAACTCTGAATGGGATGACCAGCGTTTAACTTCCCTCCTCACCGGGGGTTCTTGAACGAGCCTTTGTTTATATTCCGGTGTGAGGAAAATGGCGGCATGGTCCGATTTGCCAAAAGCTGGCTGTGAACGAGCTTTGTAGGCGTTCTTAAACGGAGAGTAGCAATGATCCAGTGTGTTTGGATCCTGGAGTGTCTGCTGAGACCGTGTCCATTAGTGTCTCCTCTGAATTCGCCTCACCGGAACGTCATCCTCAATTAACCCGTCTCCGGCGCAATAACTCCGATCTTTCAAGTATTCATATTCTTGTGTAATCGACGCGCCATCCTAAATGAACCCGTCTTGTGCGTCATACCCAAAATTTCGAATATTCCTATCTAATATGATTAATTATTACTCTGGCAACCTGCAAGGTTGCCAGAGTAATAATTATACACTGTTAATAATAGGCCAGAGGAGAACTGGCACCCCGACTGAGTCTGGTTTCTCCCAAGGTTTATTTTTCTCCATCATGCCCTGATGGAGTTTTGGTTCCTTGCCACTGTCGCCTTTGGCTTGGCTTGCTCAGTTGGGGACACTCAAATTATGATCCAAGTTACTCAACTAAATATACAAATAGAATTTATTAATTTGGTCATATATAATTCTATAAACTATCCAAATTAAACTAGCCAAATCAAATTTTGTTGCAATGTTGTCCTGTTTAACACTGTGAAGCTGCTTTGAAACAATCGTCATTGTAAAAGCGCTATATAAATAAAGTTGATTGATTGATTGATTGATTGGTACAATTCTTTTAAATATTTATATACTGTACCACTTTTATATACAGTGACCTTAAAAAGTGTTTGGACACAAGTTGTAAAATGTTCCTATAATGTCACATTTTGAGTTTATTTGTTAATTGTTGAGACTTCGTTTTTGATCTGTTCTGTTCATGTCTGTGTTTCTAGGTTGTTATTTAGGCCTCGTACACACGGAGACGCGTTTAGCTGTATGTAAAAAATGTTGTGTCGTATCAGCGTTTCGTCCAGGCGGATCCGCCGTTTTGGGAGACTGAAACCGCTATGTTTTTTAAACCATGTCCCAGAGTGGATAAATCTGAAAACGACACCCTTACGTTTTCGTGTGTAGAGCCAATCCGGATATTTTGTGAAGTTATGACGTCATCACCACGTCTCGATCCTAGTCAGATGCTGTATTCCAGTTCGTTTTTATTGTGCCTTTCACTCGCTAACTTCCCTCCATCTCGTTCACTCGGAAGTGCGTCACTGCTTACGTTGCATGAGTGCCCACTACTGGCGGAACCTTTGCTATGGACTGAACTGGATCGTCCTTGATCACTTGGAATCCACTATGAGTTTATCGAGTTTATTTTTGAGTTTATTTATTTATTTATTTTTCCTTTATGAAATTGTTTAATGCCGCATTATTTATGTATATAGGTGTGTTTGGGTTGTTTTAAATGTTTGTAAAGCTAATTAATATATCAGAGTTGTTTGTGGCGGGGTAAATTAAATAAGATTTGCGGTGACATCACATTCTTGTTGCATTGTGGTATATGAAGCTGCCTGAAGTGTACATATGAAGTAGACTCGAGTGTCTGTCCATATAAAATTCCCTCGTCCACTTCACGAAGTGGAACACACTTCAAAATGGCGGCAGGGATCCCCCCTAAAGGAAGTACTTAGGAAAGTCAACAAGTGCGTGTCTAAAAGCGTAATGGAACGCAGCCAGAGACCGCACGCACGCCTTCTCTTTTTATAGTGTATCTCTTTTTTCCTCGTTCTAAAAAAAAATTCCGTAAACACGGCAACGTCTCAAGAAATATCTGCATACATGAAATCACTGAAACCGACCCAAAACGAGGTAGTATACATGCCAGACCAGTATGTGGTGCTGTAATTCTGCCACGGAGATTCAATAAAAATGGAGAAGACTTGGAGCATGCATCGAGATGTGGGGTAATGACATCACAGAATATTACGGAAAGGCTATACATGAAAACGCAATGGTGTTGTTTTCAGATTTATCCACTCTGGGACCCAGTTTAATAAAAATAGCTGTTTCAGGCTCCCAAAATGCCCGATCCGTCGGGACGAAGTGCTGATACGATACAACATTTTTAGGTATACAACTAAACTGGCCCCATATGCGTGTGTATGGGGCCTAAATTTTCTCATCCTAGTCCCCTTGCTGTTTGTCTCAATTGATTAGGTTCCTCAGTTCAGGTGTGTTGTGTTGTGTTGTGTTAATTATCTAGTTATTTTCGCCCTCTGTCTGCTCTATTTAAGCCCTGTGTTTCTTTCAGTTCAGTTGTCTGTTATTGTTGCATTTATGTTTATGGTCTGTTTCAGTGGTCCTGTATCCTGAGCTCTTTTGTAACCCCCCATATTTCCATGTAACATCCTTTAACATAAGTGTGCTTGTGCTATCTTTTATGTAAGGAAGTGCCATTTACTTTGATATTTTGTTATGTAATGTAAAAAAATTCACAAACATGAAGTGAAATTGGACTTTTTGTGGCTACTGTATACAAACTTCTATTTAGAGTTGATGTGAACAGAGCACAACTAAGAGTGAAACCGCTTTCATACTCTCCTCTCAATTCTGCCTCTTGTCTCATTTTTTTTCTTTTTTTTCTGAGCTCTGGGAAAATAATAGAATGACATTTAAAAGAGTGTAATGACAGAAGCTTTGCCCCCAGTCACAGCTGCAGAGAGCCCCCGAACGCTCTGGAGATGGACTAATTTATCAGCGTAATAGGGCAAATTTATCAAGACACATTGGTCTCAGCAGGGCATGGACTTCACTGGTTGGGGTCTAATGACTCAGGGAAAAAAATAATCACCAACGCAGCATGCAGACGGCCATAGGGAGGCTCCAGTCCCTTGCACCATTGGTCATAGATGCTGTCGGCTGTCTGAAGAGGAGTCTCAAGTACTGAGAGAAGAAATCTCTTTTCTTTGGGTGAATTATTGGAAAAACATTGAGGGGTTACTGTTTGAGAGAGCAATTTTCTTTAAGAATATGTTACCACTTCTTGATATCTTCACCATGTCAATCATAATATACATGGCTCAAATTTAGAAGACTTCATTTTTCTATAACAGGGGATTCTTAAAGGGATAGTCCCATACATGCCTTATTCTTCTTGACTATTCTACATCTCTTAATTCAAAACTTTTTAAACTTAACAACTACCATGACTATTAATTTGTAGTATTTAGGAGTTTATTAAGGCAAAAGTCGTAGTTCATAGTTAGCAAAAACTACACTATGTAACTATGTATTGTGCTCAAAATTGACAAAATATATATAATGAGCAAGTACATCATGAATCCATTTGCCAAACGGTGTTTTTGTCTTGAATCCTGAATCACTATGGTACACACACTGATCATCTCTTCATCACAGAACCTGTTAGTGGGTCGATATATTAGGCAGCAAGTGAACATTTTGTCCTTCAAAGTTGATGTATTAAAAGCAGTTTGACAAGGGCATTTCCAAAACTGCAGCTCCTGTGGGGTGTTCCTGGTCTGCAGTGGTCAGTATCTATTAATTAGTCCAAGGAAGGAACAGTGGTGAACCAGTGACAGGGTCATGGGCGCTCAAGGCTCATTGATGCACGTGGGGAGCGAAGGCTGGTCTGTGTGGTCCGATCAAACAGACAAGCTACTGTAGCTCATATTGCTCAAGAAGTTAATGCTGGTTCTGATAGAAAGGTGTCCGAATACACAGTGCATTGCAGCTTGTTTGCGTATGGAGCTGCAGTGTGGCGCTTTGGGCAATGTTCTGCTGGGACGCCTTGGGTCCTGCCATCCATGTGGAGGTTACTTTGACACATACCACCTACCTAGGCATTGTTGCAGACCATGTACGGCCTTTAATGGAAATGGTATTCTCTGGTGGCTATGGCCTCTTTCAGCATGATAATGCGCCCTGCCACAAAGCAAAAATGGTTCAGGAATGGTTTGAGGAGCACAACAATATGTTTGAGGTATTGACTTGGCCTCCAAATTCCCCAGATCTCAATCCAGCCGAGCATCTTAGGGATGTGTTGAACAAACAAGTCCGATCCATGGAGGTCCCACCTCGCAACTTACAGTACTTAAAGGATCTATTGCTAACATCTTGGCACCAGAGATCACAGCACACGTTCAGGGGTCTGTTGGAGTCCATGCCTCGACTGGTCAGGGCTGTTTTGGCAGCAAAAGGGGACCAACACAATATAAGGAAGGTGGTCATAATGTTATGTCTGATCGGTGAATAATAATGTTTATATTCAGACTATTTTAGTCCGGTTTGGGTTGCACTGCTGTGGAGTAGCACAATACCTGCATGACTCATCATAGACATAAACAGAGAGAAGTATCTCCGGCTACAATGTTCTTCCGCAAGACGCATGCAGTTTTGTTTATTAACCGCTAGAGCACTAAAAGTTACCTGGTGTTGCTTTTAATGTTGAGAATTGGACCCTAATATATATAAAGTGTGACCAAAATCGTAAAAGTAATCTGTTAAATTATCATGCAGATCGTCATGTGTAATGTGTCATAGGAAAGGTCTCGACTCAATACAACAAGCATATTTGTTACACTGATGAAGCAAACAATAGTGTGTATTTGTATTTGAAAACCTTAAAGTTTGCACAGGAGGTGTTCTATTAGAAATGTAAAAAATCTACATTGCAAAATGTACTCGCAAACTTGCCATAATGGAATTGTTGCCATTATAATTCCAGTGTATGGGAACATTGGTAGAGTATGTTACACAATAGGGTGCTGCTAGCCTGCAAATGGGTTTATATTCCTTGGCAGTAATATAAGCTTTCAAAGCAATACAAACTAATAGCACCCATGTGCAAGCAAAAGTTGGCAATAAAGTATTTTTCTTGATGTAAAGCTATCAAAATGAGTTGAAAAATATACCAACTGCATTACTTTTTCTGATGTCTAGGTTGTGTGCAATTCACATCAGGTTATTTGTGTTTATTTGAAGGCCTTGGATAGAGTTTTCAAATGTTAGGTCTGAAATAAATTACAGCTTTGTAAAGCTTCCGTTTTATTCAGATTGGATAATCATCCTGTTTCAATTCTACAATAATTTTTCAAAGCTGCATTTTTTTTCCAAGCCAATTAGCACATCCATGTGGCCATCTGCCCATGGTTTGCTATAGTTGTCGCTCTTTCCCAATACAGTTTGTCCACGTTTAGCATGAGCTGCCATTTTATATGAGACTGTTCCTCTTAACGCTTCAAATAATTTCTGGTTTTGCTGACCAAAGGACCTGCAATTGCAGCAGCAATTTAACCTCGGAGACATGCGGTTATTTCATGCTGCTTTGAAAGTCCACTCATCAGAATTCTAATTGTCCGACTCTTTTCCAGTCGACACATCCTGCTATTACTGGCAATCAGCCTAATATTACTCACCTTTAAAGCTGTACTTTTGCTTCAGTTCCTTTAAGGTTTACCTTTTTAATAGTAAAATGATGAAAATTGCATTTGCTAAGATTGTGTCCGGTTTGACATTAAAGAAAGGAGAGAAAAAAACAGGGTGGATAAAAGGGGTGAAATTCCTTCTTTTGTTATCACTGAAATTGTATTGCAACATACTGTTTTCAGTGTAAACTTGTTAACTTCAAAGCTGCTAGTGTCTTTTAAAGTGAAGGCACTGTGACAGCGGAGAGCTTTGCGTGAATCCTAGTTTCCAATCTCTTTCTCCCTGAGATATCGCAAAAGAAAAAATAGAGCCAAACAGCGTGATTCATCTATTTCACTTTGTATCACATGGTATATCAACAAGACTTATTTATCATTCTCACAGTGCTCACTGTCATTTGAATGAACAAAGCATAGTTTAAAACATAAAGGGTTAGGAAAATGCTTTTAAATCTTTTTGCTTCTTGAATCATGTTGTTAAAATGAATAAAACGTTCCTTTTGGCTGAATAATTGGCAAAATTCTTTCATTCTGAAGGTGCACTATGTAACTTTTCCATCCGCTAGACGTCGCCTATTCAAAACAAAGGCGTAGCTTGATGACGCCAGGTTTGAGTGCAGAATCTTGGAACATATGGTCTTCGCCTCACAGCCGGAGGAAAAGAATCGAGATAGGACTCGTGCAGAAATCATGTTCATGGATGCGATTATTAACGTTACTGTAGTGTGAAGTAGAGAAGGACCGAGTTTTGTGGATCTGAGCAAGGATGCTGGAGCGATTTTTAATAAGATGAACGCAACACATGCCTCGGACTTTTATTATGCCACAGTCGTCAGCGTCATTACCGCTTTTCTGGTCATGAGTATGAGGTAACACCGCTCTGTTTATCATTTAAGATCCATTTGAGTGTGTTGAAAATTATTTAATGATGTTACTCTGTGCGTTCGCTCTGCAGCTGCTATGACACTTGTTGCACACTGCAGTAAGAGTAAAGCGTTTCTGAAAAACTGGAAACCGAGGGTAACACAGAAATGAAACAATTGACAGTTGACTCCCTCACACGTCCCGGTTCTGCGTTTAAAATAGCAATTTTCTCACGATTTACAAATAGTTGGAAACATTTGGGATATTGTAGGTACTCAACTGAACAAACTATATAACACTGGCCTAGTGGTTTTTGGATATAAAAAAATAAAATAAAAAATTACATAGTGCACCTTTAAGTAAGGAGTAAACCCCATGATATTATACATAAAAATATCATTGATATGACTTGTGCAGTGTATTCCACATCTTCTGAAGTGATACAGCTTTGTGTCTGAACAGACTAAAATTTAAGATTTATCTTCGAATAAATTTAGATCTATCACGACATGATACTTTAACTCTGCGCAGGGCAGTATATCATCAGTAGTGAACAGCAGTATTTCGCTCCTATGGGCATTTATGTTTGTTTTATAGAGGGCATCTAAGGTTAAAAGGAATTGTGTTGGTTTGATAAATCTCATTTCAGTGATGTCCAGTTTTACAACACTTTCACACTAGAGATTTTGGCGGTGAACCGAGTCAATGTGATGTTTATTGTTCAGTTTGTTGGGAATTATCTTGAAAAAAGTATTATTCTCATTGGGAATGTGTGTGTTTTGTTTTTGTTTTTTTCTCTTGTTTTAAACAAAAATACTGTTTTATTGACAAAATTATTAATTTGAACAGAGAAACCTACCAAATTGTGATGTTTGTTTAAAGGGCACCTATTATGAAAAATTCACTTTTACATGGTGTTTAACAATAAATGTGTGTTGGCAGTGTGTGTACACAACCACCCTATGATAGTAAAAACCCACCCACTCCTTTTCTTTTTTTATCCCATAAATCATAAGCAGTGTCTCAGAACAAGTGTTTGCAGATTCCTGGCAAAGTTACATCACAATTTACAGGCCCTGCCCACGAGTGTTGATGGACACTGCTGTATTAGCATAGACCCCGCCCCTCAGAGAGCAGTACACAGTTCATCATGTTTGTCTCCTCGCCAGAGCATTAAACAGCAGCATTCAAGTAAGACGTGTGTTTTTAATAAAGCTACTAAAATTTGTTCAGTCAAGAGCAGTGAGTGATTTTCTATTTATCTTCTGTTGTTTGATTCATATTAACAGCATATAGCAGTAGGTACTGTATATTACACTGTTTTCACTTTAGTACACAGATCTAATATACATACATATTTACTTGCTGGATACATGCACAGGCATAGCCAACTGTTTTCATGTGAACTTTGTGTGTTTCTGACATAACCTTGCCGGCATTTGACAGTTTATTCACAATAACACATGAAAGAGAGCTAGTCTAGTTTAATAGCCTACTCATGAACTTGCGGACATCCGGCTCTCTGTGCGCATGCGTCAGGTGTGTGTGCTCAAGTTGAGAGTGATATGGCTTTAAAACGCATGCAGATGATATTTCATGATGATAAAGAACTGCAATGTCACGTGTGAGCGTGTCAGCGATAGAGGTGATCATAACCAGAGCCACTGAGTTATGACGCTCCCATAGACTTCCATAGGAACTGAGGAATGCGGAAGTAAAGTGTGTCATGGAGTGACCGATAGTTCCAAACAACCAATACTTCCAGCATTGAACCCCATTCATTTCAGTGTATCTCAAGCACACTCGCTGGCAAATCGATTAAATTACTGCATATTTTAAGATTTTATGGCAATAGTTGATCTCTCAGAAATGTTGATAGAAGTGGTATTTTATGAAGCGTGTTATAGTTAATGTTTATTGTTATAATATATAGTTAGACTCTCACTGCAGTGAGATCTGCAGCAGCTATATCCAGATGCTATCGGCCATATTTCAGTAGTTTTTAGTCTCTCTGAGATCTTTCTGTCGAATGAGTTTCTAGGAAATAGTCCATTCAAGGAATAACGTACATGGATATAAAGCATTTTCTATCTTGTCTGCTGTCTATGCTGCTTAATCCTATTTAACAGATTGACAGCGTGGAGTTGTTTGGAACTATTGAGAGCTCTATGAAACAAGTGACCACGTGGCGGCGAGATCAAAGCGTGTCGCAACTCTCTTTTTCTATGGCTCTGATCATAACCAGACAGATCTATGTTTCAGTTTTCATTTGCGTGTTCAGGAGCCGTGAAGTATCCGCCCTCTGGGGTGGGGAGCAGTAGCTCATTTGCATTTAAAGGAGACACACACAAAATCTGTATATTAAATTATCTGTTTAGAGACACACTCTGGAGACACCTGAGACTTATTACATCTTGTAAAAAAGGGGCATAATATGTGCCCTTAAAGGAATTTTTTATTAAAATAATTTAGTGCGCACCTGCTTCCTTTCATTTAAGCTTTATTACTTAAGTCAGTTATTTGCTGCAGTAAATGCAATTTTATATTTTCTTCAAGGCATTTGTAAAGGGTCCTATTATGCCTTTTTTTTACAAGATGTAAAATAAGTCTCTGATGTCCCCAGAGTGTGTTTGTGAAATTTACTTGTAAATGTATTAATCAGAACATTAATGTTTTCCTCCAGTGTACTAAAAAAAATACTAGAAAAGTTTCCATAATAAATAAGATAGTCTTAGCAGAAATTGCCTCTCACCATTAGTTCCCACTTAAATCGTATCCAGGGTCTAGCAGGACTGTCATTCTTCATTTTAATCCTTGATTCAACCCTATTTACTTTCATAGTGAATAATAGCATAAAGAGATCAGAAATATCCACCTGTAAAATCTCAAAATCTCTAACGTATGCAAAGAGTTCACTGATGAAATAATCAATCACACTCCATCCAGCTACAGACATAAATGTAAAATCACCAATATCTTTTCCAGTTTTTAAGTTTTAGCTCAAAATAACCCACAGATAATTTTTTAAAGCATGTTAAAATTGTCTTTTAAGGGTGAGAAAAAATGCCCTGTTTTTGTGCGTCCCTTTAAATGAGCTGCTGCTCCCGGCCTCCTTTCAGGAAGAGGGTGGAGCTTCAAGAGCTCAAGTTAGCAGCTCCGATTACCTCATGCAGACACGCACTGAAACGGACGGCTGCCACGCACACACATAATAAAACATAAACAAAACACAAAGTAGAAGTCCAGTCCAGGCCTGGTCCTCTCTCTTCCTTCACTGGTGTCGCTCGTCCTTATATGCCTCCGAGCTCCCTTGTGAGAGCACTCGAGACCCGTATGCCTCGCAGGTGACGCTCATTCTCAATCATGCACCAGTCTCGCTCGCTCCTCCGACGTCTCTCGCTCGTCCACCTCAATGTTCATTCAAAGTTATATGGTCTTTAATAATGTCTTCAAAATGTTAGCACAATCGTTCATTGAAAGGTTTCTTTCTGAAACATTAACTGCGCCCGAAATCGAATACTTCCCTACTATATAGTATGCGAAAAACACACCAACAGAGTAGTATGTCCGAACTCATAGTATTCGAAAAAAAGTAGGCAAAAAGTTCCCGGATGACCTACTACTTCTGGTGAGATTCTGAAGTGTGCATACGATGGACACTTTACTATCCCATGAGGCCACGAGAGAGGATTTATGAATGGAGGTGATGGGATGCAACTGGCGCCGGTAGGTCAAATGATAATAACAACATGGTGGATGGAGTACGTCCAGATTACATTCATACTACATTCATTCATACTGTTACGTGTATCTGTGTTTATACCGTTTTGAGTCCATAGGTGGCGGGGGGAATCCCCCCAACTTGTGACAAAGACATGACGTCACCCGGGATACCGGATAAAAGGGCGTTGGCGGCGACATGGAATCTCTCACTCATCTCGTGTCCTGTTGACATCACGGCTGCCGCTCTCCTCGCCTCTTAGGAGCATTTCCGTTCTCCTTTCTTTATTTGGTTAATTGGTGTTTCTTTTTGTTTTTGATGAGGGTAACTATTTGTTTAGACTTAGCATTATTTACTCACTTCTCCTTAAGTTCAGTAACTGGTAGGAATTATCTCATTAGTTCACTTTATGGTTATTTAGAAAGAGTATGGAGGTAAGCAGAGGCCCGGAAGATTCACTTGTCTTTGTTTTGTCGGAAGCCAGGTAAGGACTGCTGAGTACAGGCGTAGGCAGGTGTTCTCTGTTTGCTTTCTTAGTTGCCCTACCAGTTTACTGTTGTTTATTACTTGCTTGATTTATGTTTGTTAATAGTTGATGACCTGTTTTGTATTCTTTTCTTTGAGTTGTGTGAATTTGTTTCTCTTGTTTATGTTTGTAGTAAAAGAAGGCGTATATGGCGTCTTGAAGCGTTACCTTGTGTCTGTGATTGACTCATGTGTTCGGTCTTAATCAGCTGTTTGATTTGATTTGATTAATGAGCCTTATTTGCTGATTATGGCCGTAACACATACTATATAGAACATACTTTTTTAATGGTCGTGAAGTTCGTTAAAATTCAAATGTAGTACTGACTCACATAGTACGCGATTTCGGACAGTTTTTTTTTGATGGCTGGGTTTGTCCTCGATGACAAAAGTGTAATGCACAAAAAAACCATTTGAATGCTACGAGCCCTTTGTTTTATTTCTGAAATCACCAAAGTTTTTTAAACGAGTTGTGGTGACTGATGGATGCTTCCATTACGAGGCATGTTTTGCAAGGCTTTCTGTACAAAGAAAGGGATCACAATGAGCCTTCATAGCAATCAAAGCACTTTGCTGTTGCATTTGCAGGTGCATGTACAAGATTGCTGAAACGTAAGCGGTCGCTGCATGAAAAGGCTGAAGCGGGGTGGAAAATTCAATTGTGCCCGTGAGTGATAGTGTTTCATAGAGAGAATGTGAAGTTACTCATCTCCTGACACAGCTGTCTGTCTAGATATTTATTTAGAGGGAAGGTAGAGGTGTTTGTGTCAGGCTGCTGATATACCACCGCGAGAAGATGACCCCCTTCCTGCACAAACCTCAAAACATCACTCTGGTGGGTTGATTTCTGCAACTATTTCTCTAGCCTCCTTCATATTAAGGCAACAGAGGCCAGTTGTACCAACCGGACATAAATGACTCAGCCTAGGTGTGACATAAGTAACTAAATAATAAAATTGTGTTACACCATTACACTTTAATTAAGGGTAAACTTAAGTAAAAGTAAAATTATACAATTGTGAAGTTCATGCATATATCCTCCTGAGACCCAAGGGAAAAAAGTGTCATCAAATGTTTTTGTTTTGTGTGATTTCCTACTTCTTTGGGGTAAAAAAAACATTCTACAATTTAGAATTTTTAATTTTTATTTTTATTTTTCATTTTACAGCATGTCCACTGTAGTGGACCACAGGACCAATTTAGTTTGAAAGACAGCCAAACTCAGAAAACCAAAAATAAACAGAATATGGCGATAGAGTGCTTTTAATAAACAATAAATTTAACATAAAAACAAAACAAAAGCAAATTATCATTCTGTATGGTTTCACTTGCTTAGCGGTGATAGTCCTGGAACAGTTTAGTTTGAAAAGACAGCCGAACTCAGAAAACCAACAAAATGAACAGAACATTGCTGTAGAGTGATAGTAATCCAAGAATAAATTCAACATAAAATAAAATCTAAAGTAATGATTATTCTGGATTGTTTCACTTGCTTAGTGGTGATACTCCTGGAAGCATTTTCTCTTTTTGGTAATGCAGAGAAACATCCTGCATTTGGTACACCTCATGTACAGCCCTTATTTCTGCAACTTTCAGCATGGTTGATTTCTACCATCCCTGGCATGTGGGTGGCTCCTAGTCTGCGCACAGATGGTTCAGGTTGCGGAATCCTCATTTTAATTGGTGGCTCATACTCTTCCTCACTTGTTTCACTGCTGTCATCAAGTTCTGGACAATCCAACAACTCCTCAGCCAGGTGCAATTTGAAGTCCAGGTACTGTTTGGTGTTCTTCGCTGGTCTGTTAAGTGCTTTGCTGTCCGACTTGTATTGGATCCATGAGTTTGTGATGGCAACATCAAAGAAGTGAGTAACTACACGCAATGTCCATTTCTTGGACCTATTTGACATTCGGTAAAAGCTCAGCATGCGGTCACAGAGGTCCACGTTGTCATTATACTCCCTGATCACTGCTGGTCTTCTGATTCTGTCTGCTCATCTGAGTCTCTTGCACTTTCTTCCTCTTCTTCACCATCTTCTTGTACATCAGGTTCAAATTCATCCTCATCTCTCTCCTCATCTGAAAGGTCTAAGTCTGAATCTCCCTCAACTATCTTATAAAGAATCCTCTCTGCTTCAGTTCTGTCTCCTACAACATGGAGTCATTAAGTACATTAAGATGGTCCTGGTGTCCACTATAATTGACATTCATAAAAAGGATAATATTTTGAAACACAAACAATTTATCTGCTTTCAGAACTAAGTTATTCCTGACACTTTAATAAACAATTATATATATATGATAATAATAGTAAAACATTTAAAAAGATAATAATAGTAAAACATTTAAAAAGCAGTATTTTACATACCTCTCTTCTTTCCATAAAATGTGCTTGTTCCTATGGCGGCCATTTTGGACGCAGTGTAAGAAGTAGTTCCTTTCCATCCCAGCCAATCAAATTACCTATCAATAGAAAGCCAGAAGTACAACAGGAATTTATAGAGTAGATCAAAAATTTCAACGACCATTCATGAAAACAAAAGGTCCACTACAGAGGACACAAGTCAATGGGTGGGGTCTCACACCGACCAGGCATAATATTATGACCATTGACAGGTGAAGTGAATGACACTGATTATCTCTTCATCACGGCACCTGTTAGTGGGTGGGATATGTTAGGCAGCCAGTGAACATTTTGTCCTCAAAGTTGATGTGTTAGAATCAGGAAAAACGGACAAGCATAAGGATTTGATCGAGTTTGACGAGGGCCAAATTGTGATGGCTGGAAGACTGGGTCAGAGCATCTCCAAAACTGCAGCTCCTGTGGGGTGTTCCCGGTCTGCAGTGGTCAGTGTCTATCAAAATTGGTTCAAGGAAGGAACAGTGCTGAAGCGGCGACAGGGCTATGGACAGCGGCCAAGGCTCATTGATTCACATGGGGGAGTGAAGGCTGGTTAGTGTGTTCCGATCAAACAGACGAGATACTGTAGCTCAAATTGCTCAAGGAGTTAATGCTGGTTCTGATAGAAAGATGTCAGAATACACAGTGCATCGCAGTTTGGTGCATATGGGGCTGCATAGCCGCAAACCAGTCAGGGTGCCTACTCTGACCCCTGTCCACCACAAAAGCACCAACATTGGGCACGTGAGCATCAGAACTGGACCATGGAGCAATGAAAGAAGGTGGCCTGGTCTGATGAATCATGTTTTCAAGCGTGCCGCACTCATGTTGAAAACTGAAGCCAAAACATCTCGAAGGCTCCCAGGTGGTTGGTCCCAGTATAGCTCATAACACCCACCCCTCCATACATTCTAATGGATGCGCGACAAACTAAACAATCAAATTTCACTTCAAATAATTTTTTTCCAAAGAAGGCCCAAATCTGCGCAAGATGTCAGCGCAATATTTTTTTTTACGGTCTATGGTTTTATTTTACATCACGTGGATGGCCAGGTGTGCGTGCGTCGCTTACCTGAGGAACACATGGCACCAGGATGCACTATTGGAAGAAGGCAAGCCAGCGGAGGCAGTGTGATGCTTTGAGCAATGTTTACTGGGAAACCTGCAGATGTTACTTTGACACATACCACCTACCTAAGCATTGTTGCAGACCATGAACACCCTTTCATGGAAACCAGGTATTCCCTGGTGGCTGCGGACTCTTTCAGCAGGATAATGCGCCCTGCCACAAAACAAAAATGGTTCAAGAATGGTTTAAGGAGCACAACAGCGTGTTGACTTGGCCTCCAAATTTCCTAGATATCAATCCAATCGAGCATTTTTTGGATGTGCTGAACAAACAAAGTACAGGCCTTAAAGGATCTGCTGCTAACATCTTGGTGACAGATACCACATCACACCTTCAGGGGTCTAATGGAGTCCATGCCTCGACGGATAAGGGCTGTTTTGGCAGCAAAATAGGGACCAACACAATATTAGGAAGGTGGTCATAATGTTATGCCTGGTCGGTGTATGTTCCCAGGCAGAATAGTGAACACAGACAAGCATCACTAGAATTTCTATCAATATTTACCTTGGGGTGATTGATAATTGATCAATAATAAAACCAGTGAGCATTGGATACTGCCTTCTTACAAAAGAAAATAAGCAATAAGCCACTGAAGGCTGCATGTCACAGTGATTTACTGTGGTTACGGGCTGTTGTGAGCCATGACCTGAAAAGGACTGTGGAATACTGTATAATGCCTGGTATGCTAGTGCTGAGTGGTGTAATGTAATAAAATATATATAAAAAATGAAATAATAATTTGACAAATAATAATTTAAATATATATTTATAATAATCATAATTCTTCCGGCAAGTAAAAAAGGTTATGGTTGCAGTCCAAAGACAGCACATTTATATAATATGGTGAGGGGCGAGAGAATGCAATGCTTCAGGGGAACACAATGCTTTTGCTTGCAAAACGCAAAAACCTTTTTCCTCTCATCCCATATTTTTACATCACCATGTTAGAGGCTGTTACATTTCTCAGTTATATTTTAATTTAAAGTGATAGTCCACCCAAATATAACAATTATTTTATAATTTACTCACACAAATGTTGTTTCAAACATTCAAAAAAGAACAGAACTGTTTCGGTTCCCATTGACTTCCTTTGTTTTTGTTGTCTACATTCAATCTTTACCAAAACTGTTTGATTACCAACATTCATCAGAATATGTTCTTTTATGTTCCACAAAACAAAAAAATTCATACAGGTTTGTAACATCAGGGAGAGTAAATGTCAGATTTTTCATGTTTATGTGATCTATATCCCTTTAACTATCAGTGTTGTCTGAGATGGTTCTCCTCAGGAGAAATGAAATCAGACACAAACAAGACAATTGTTGACAGAGAGCTATAAATATAATATGGAAAACTCAGATTATTTGATCTTGAAGAACTTTAAGTCAGAAAGATATGAGCTCATATTGAAATATGCAGTCTTTAATATCATGTCTAGTCTAGACTCTTTTTTTTAGAAGAAGCAATAGAATTGAACAAAAATCCCTATTTGCTCTCCATTTAATCTTTTTTATGTCTAGGGGAAGCAAATTAGATTCTGAAGTGATATCATTTGCAATGTGGCAGTCACAGGTGTGTGTTTATGTGCTATTTTACAACATGGCTCACTGGATCAGGATGTTTCATAAAGACCAGTATTCCAGGCATGCAGTATCTGCCTTAGAATAATTGCAGGATCAGTGTCTTAATTACCATCTGTAATCAGCCAATGAAATTACAGTTCTTTACCTGAAGCATGTGTGTCACAATAGATCCTTTTGTGCACCACGAACACAATCAATACACTTGCTTGAGTTACATAAAAGGCAGTTTTTAAGTTTTCAAGACAGTCTCTCAACGCAGGACTGTTTTTAAAGTGCCCATTACACAAGTCACTCAAGAAGAGAGAGTCAGCCCTACGCATATATATCAATTTTCTTCACTAAATTTAGTCTTTACACTGCAGCAAGCAGTTAGTAATACTGTGCAAGGCCATTACATTTCACCAAATTGGAATGAAGTAGCAGTTTTATGAAGAATATAGATACTGGGGTGTATTTTTGATACTACAGTTACCTTTCGTAAGGCGCTGCAATGACACAGACAAAGTGCACGGTAAAAAGATTTTTCAAAGTTTAAAATAAAACAAAGATTATTAGAGTATGCTTTACGAGAAAATACTATTCCTTTATTCACTGGGACTTTTCACACTGCTCTTAACCCCAGGTGAAGGAACACTATCACACTTAGCATCGCTTTTGGGGTTATGAAAGAGCAGAGCCAGATCCCGAGACAGGTCTATTCAACACATCACCCCCATCCTTAAATCTCTTCACTGGCTCCCTGTCCCGCTCAGAGTGGAATATAAAGTCTCCCTCCTCACCCACCAGTGTATTTACGGACATGCCCCCCTTTACCTACAGGAACTTCTCACCCACCCAACATCCGTACGCACACTTCGTTCTGCTAACACAAACACCATCCAAGTTTCCAGAACAAAACTTTACAGCATGGGCGGTAGGGCCTTTTCAATGGCTGCTCCGAGGCTGTGGAATACCCTCCCGGACTACCTGAGGGTCCCACAGACTACAGATGTTTTTAACGAAACCTAAAAACATTTCTTTTAACTAAAGCTTTCCACTGAATGTGTTTTAAATAGTTGTTCTTGAATAGTTTCTTAAATGTTTTTTCTTTTTTTTTTTTGTATCTAATTAACTGTGTTTTTTATTGTACTTCTAGATGCTCTGTAGCACTTTGAGATTGCAGAAATGTAAAGTGCATTACAAATAAAATTCATTATTATTATTAATTCATTATTCTGAGTAGTCGAAAGCAAATGACCGTCAGGGAACAAACAAGCAGGCTTCTCTAAAACACTCCTTGGAGGGGACAAACCTCCCAGTGCCACAACGTCTTCAGTCGGACACTGAAACATGAACTCTCTGTAAACTGCTGCGTCCAGAAGCACCAGAGGTTGCGGGGTTGGCAGGATGACTCCCTGAGGGCACAGAGGAGAAGTGGGCACCCATTGATAATGTATGAGCTACTTCCCAGAGGGGCCTACCCTCAGAGGGCAGACCATTGATGGCAGGGCTTCTTTGCTTCTACCTTCAATGATATGATGACGGTGCTCAGATCTGCTCTTCCACTGTCCCACCAAGGCCGAAGATGTTATACATGGCCTGGTGGGTAATGTTGGGGGCGACGTCATGTCAGGGGAGAAATAGCTTGCAAGCGTCTTATACCAGTGTTCATTCAACCCCATCATTGATGAGTGGTTCAATATTTCAGTGCTGAAGACAAAGGCGGAAAATGGTTTATTCCACGATCTCGACACCTCGCTGTGGAGATCACAGAAAAATGGAAGGCCCCATTGTGGAGGTTGCACAGGATGTTGCAGGTGAGGTTTGAGAAAAGGCCAGGACAATCTCAAATATAGATACTCAAACAGAGATAACCTACTACAAAATCAAAGAAAGCTACCCTATAATCACCTTTCCTTGTTGCCATGGCATTAGACAGACTAACGCTAGAGAAGTTGTCCATTGCCGCCTTAACACTCCCATATTAACCTGTTTTCTGTGCCACAAAGAAATGATTTTCTGAAAGGAGCTTGTTTCTTTTCATGGTAATCAATCAATGTTTCAAGACCAAGTATTGTTTTGGCATCAATCATGTCTCTGAAGAGAAAATGTCAGGCATTTTGAGTCAAGAGCCAGTAATGTGGCTCAAAAGAGATTTTGCAGAGAAGTCCTAGGAGACGGCTGTGAGCACACAAAGCATGTGATTATGTTGATGTACAATTATCTGGGAAATGACTGGCTTCAGATGAAGATGCTTTTACTCTCATTATTAGAGGAAATTTGGGTGTATTTGTGTGGGTTTAAGCAGAATCTTTGAATTGATTAAAAAAAATGCTTTTCTGTATCAAAATGAAATAGGCCATTTACATGCACTACCAGAACAACCTGTTGCTACTTATTTAACTTAAAGTGTTAAAACATTTGTTGAGGGGAAGGTTTGGTTGTTATTCCATTTTATTAATAATGCTTTCAGAGTTAGCACGCCAGATGTTCTTTTAACTCTGGACTTAATTTTTAATTATTAGCAGTGCTTTCTAAGGCAAGCATTGTATTTCAAACACTATTACTGCTCCAATGGGAAGGTGTTTTCCAAAATATTAAACTTAAGTGCTACAAACATGAATGATACTACGAATTATGTGGCTGATTTAATTCAATTCAATTCACGTTTATTTTTATAGCGCTTATCACAATACATATCGTTTCAAAGCAGCTTCACAGAAAATGTATGCGTCTACATTGCAATTTAAAGTGATTTGTCCACGTTATGTATATCAGAAATGTACATATACAAAGCACACAGGTTAGCTAACTATGTATTATTAATCAATATAATAATTAATGCAAGGCACAGAAATAAGTGAAATAAGAATACATGTTGTTAATGATTAGGGTATATATGCACAGCTGTAACGTCTGAAGGAGTTGGAGTCGTCTCTTTACAGGTGTTGGTCATCTGCAGTCTTTATTTTAGAAAAGATTTACTACTCGTTTCCAAGCAAGCAGATTTATGTGGAAGATTAAATAAACACAAAAACAGTCCTACATGAGTAAACTTTTAAAATAAAGATTTCAAAGGGGGGTTTTCGTGTAGTGATGCCATAGAAGAACCATTTTTTTGGTTCCCCAAAGACCCTTTTAGTGAACAGTTCAAAAAGAGCCCCTTTTGTTAAATAAATAATTTGCAGGGTAAATCAACCCAACATGTGTTCTGTCCTATATTTACCCAGCCCTTTGGTTGAAAATGTTTTGGTTCATTCTATATTTGTATTATGTACTGCAGTACTTTAAAAGCATCCCTTGAATCTTAATGAAGTATTGCTGGCTAATTAGCATGTTAGGTTACCGATAGCTGTAGATCTCAAACAGCACTTGTAGATCATTTACGTGGTGAATGCTAGACTACGCATCATGACTCATGACATAATCAAGGCTGTGTATTTCAAAGATCACATCGGGTCTTGTTGACCTTTAGTGAAATTGCAATAACTTGTCGGTAATGTTTTACAGTTGCAGCATTTCTTAACCCTGAGTTTGTAATTAACATCAGAAAGACCATCATTTATTCAAAAATAGACCAATTTGTATACATATTCATAACAACAACAATAATTCAATAATTAGCATTAGGGGGAAAAGAGAAGAAAAAACTAGATTGTATAAGCAGTTAGTAAAAAAAGAAAAAAAACTAATAGGCCTACTCTTTTTCATGGTGCACCATATGGCTATGCAAAAAATACAGTGTGACTTAGAATACATATCAACACAGCATGAAAACAGGGAGCAACAAAGAGGAAAGGGATGTCATTTCCATATGAATGACTCTCATGCTGTAATTTCAGAAACCAAATCTTTCGTCATTTGAAAGTACACTGAGTGCCTTCGTGATAATGGCTGAAACATGTTCAGCCCACTCCGTTTAACCCTCTGCTACACTTTCATAACTACAAGAGCGTTATCCCCTGGTCTGTGCGAGTGCGACTGTATGTACGGCCTTGTGGGACACAAATGCATGATACGCATGCATAATACCATGTTAGCACCATTATAGCTGCATAATGGAGATAAGTGTTTGTCTAAACTACGTAAATATGATCTGCAGAGCGTGATAATAGCACATCATTTCAACCACATTTCCTTATCAATAAATCTCCCTGAGAGAGTCAATTAATGTGCGTTGGACAAGAATGTCTTTTTCTTTTGGACTAAAAAGCGTGATGACTGTGTGCGGTCTGCGCCACGAGAACCCCAGTTGCCATGCGATAGATGAAACTGCAGAGTTATGCGGTCATTGATGTTGAGAGATGTTTAATAAAATTGAAAGATAATAATGGAATTGGTGAGAGGAATGGAAGATAATAAGAGGGGAGAAAAGGGGAAGCAGAAAGTACATCTGTCAATCAATTGCTTCAGGATTAATTGAGACAGAAATATCAGATAGATGTCAGTATGGAGTGCAACAGGCATGGTACTAGGAAACAAGGATGAACTGTTGTATAAAATACAATAAGCTTCAATTAAGCAACTATTGTTTCTTCATTACTAGTAATATTTTAGAATGGTTTGAATCTATGGTGGAAGAAGGGTTTTTAAAAACACTCCGTTGTTGTGTCTCATGTATTTACACATTTGTGCCTTCAAACTGTTGTATAAATTCAATATTACACTCGTAGCCGTGGGATACGGCTCTTTAAACAACAGTTATTTCTGGTTCTCAAATCTGATTTTGTTCTGGCTAATAGACCCTTTTCCAGCCATGCGATATTCACCACCAAGTATCACTGAATTCGACCGTTTCACTCCGCTTGCAGCGACAAATTCATAAGTTTTAAAAAATACTACTGCTGTAGTGTCACGTAGTTATATTATATTCTATATATATTCTGTAGTTATTTAGACCTCAAATATGTGACTCATATATAAACAAGCACCTATTTTACGATTTTTTCAGACGTTTTCGCAGAAGCGAGCTCCAGGACGTCAGCTGTTCAGTGCTCATACCCACCGAGAACAGCTTCATCTCGGCCATGCTCAGTGCTGCTTTAGTACATTTGACTGAATTGTTCTTGTGTGTTTTATTTCCTATGGTCTTTTGTAATGGCTATTGTTGTTCATTTAAATATTATTGTTCAATAAACATTATTTTATATAAAAAAAACATATTTAGTGCTGAGAAAGGATCCGTCAGTGATTGCAATAGTCAAATTCAGTGACAGTTACATTATTAAAGCACTAGATAGCGGCAAAGACTGTCTTTATGAGTGACTGGTTGTAAACAAGGAAGTTGTTACAGCACCTGTCAATCTTTTAAAAGGTCAAAGACAAATCCTATTTCAGAATCATCACGTTCCTATTTTAAGAATGCTATTTCAAATGCAGGAAATACACTTGTTTAGTCGAAAGTGTGTTTTAGAATTAGTAACGGATGCTTGATCACTACTGTTTAACTTGAGATTTGAATCATTGGCGGAAGGAAGTAGTTCTGCACAAAAGAGATTTTAAAGACACTCTGTTGTTGTTTCTGATTTATTTACACACTTGTGCCATCGAACTGTTTTATAATGTACTGTTATTTTGTAATGCTTCTTGTTTTCTTTCAGTTTCTTTCATACACTTTTTGACTACAGTGGTGTGATTCATCTCAGAGCTGGTTGGTTTCATTCATGACTATTAATCTTTATTGGAGAATTATTTCAAATCCCTGTGGAGAAAATGAATGGGGGCACTATTTCCAGAACCAAGACCGCTGAAAAAGTAGGTGGTCATTGTTGCGCTGTATTGCAGAAATGTTGAGTTGAAAGGAACCCACTCTTTGAAAGATACGTGGTCTGTTGTATTGAGTAATAATGGAAGAAAAAAAACGCCTATGATGTCTCCTCGCACCCTTTGATCCACTGTGCATGGTCTCCTTCTCTCGCCAAGGTTTTTTGAATAATTGTGGAAACAGGGCTTTTCTAATGCATGATGGATGTAAGCGTGCAATGCACAGATTGGGTGCATAAGTGTTGGATGCGTTATATTGAGACTTTATGTAAGCAGCTCTGGCAAGTACAGATAATCATTCCGTTTCCTGACTCAAATCATTTATTTGTACATTTATAAGCGTTCCAGATAAATCTTGAGCCTACATTTTAGGCTAATCTTATAAGGGAAATATTGCTGTAGGGACTTTTATTCAAGCAGCGTCGACATGGCAGGATTCTGTTAAAGCTTTTGTAATCTTCAAAATGTATTACGTTTATTAACACATAAGTGCCCTTAATAGCAAATATGCTATGGAAACTTGTTTCTGCCACAGAATAAAAAATAAAAAAGGTAATTGCGACTTTTTATCTCACAATTCAGACTTTTTTTCTCAAAGTCGCAATTATAAAGTCAGATTTGCAAGATGTAAAGTTGCAATTGTGAGTCAGTGTTTTTTTCCCTAAAGAAATTGTACTTTAAAACTCGCAATTGCAAGTTTACATCTCACAAATGTGAGAAAAGAAGTCAGAATTGCGCGATATAAAGTCAGACTTGTGTCCATAATATGCTGTATTACATTTTTATTATAATATAAATAGTATAAATTACAATGTACTGTTACTTTTATTATTATCACAATTCTGACTTTTTTCTCGCCCGTTCGCAAAGACCCGCCGCCCGTTCGCAAAGACCCGCCCTCTTTAGTTACTGTTGCTATGTCCGACAAGCCATGGTGCTCTCACACCACACACGTTCTCACGTGGAGAAAAAGAGGACACAGACATATGCCGACAGACAGGACAGAGCAAGTTATTTTTGATATGAAACAAAGTCTCAACTTTAAAATTTTGTCATTTTTTAAAAGAAATTTAAACAATAAATACCGTTTTGTGGCTCTTTAATGTGTCGTGATCGCTGTAACGCCTTAGTTAAAGCTGCTTGTGAACCGATCATCTCTTCCTTCAAGTTCATTGATAAGCATCAAATAAACATGAATGAACACTAAAATAAGTGTTCTTTCAACCGCGGAAAGATGTCAGTACACAATGTTTTTCAAATTCAAGTCCACCAACGTTAATCTACGAACTCACTTGCCTGCTTTGTCGGACAAAACGGCAAATTCGGCGATTGGATTGGTCAGATCGCCTGTCAATCAAACTTGCTTGAAGGGTGAATTGCGAGTTTACATCTCACAATTCTGACTTTTTTTTAGTATGAGGTCTCTGCGGAACAAGAGTGGGCGTTTCTAAATTTGTGGGTGTTTTCAAACTGATAGGTGTTTATAAATCACGCAGTGAAAATGATCCCCTTCACCCGACCCCACCCCTAAACCCTACCCACACTGTGATGTGGGCAAATCAGGTAACACAGTTGAAAACGTCCCTCTTTTTATGGCCACACCCACTGATGAGGTAACACCTATTACTAACCTGCAGAGACATATACTTGCTTCTGTTGTCAAAGTTGCATTTGCTGTTTAAAAAACAGTTTTGTAGCATGATCTTAGTTTTTTTTTACCCATTTTCATTGTATAGAAAAGAGTATCTTGGACATTCAGTAAAAACAAAACAAAAATAATTAAAATTAATTTAAATTGTATTCTTTGTGTGTGCGTGCGTGCTTGTTTATGTGATTTATGAGGACACAAATTTGTATAATTACATGGGTATTACAATGGTATTACAACGTAAACGTGGTTCATAAGGACATTTCATATGTCCTCATTTTTCAAATAGCTTTAAAAACATAAAAACGATGTTTTATTTAAAAATGTGAAAATGCAGAATGTTTCCTGTGATGGCTTAGGGGTAGGGGCAGTGTAGGGGAATAGAATATACGGTTTAGTATAAAAACCATTACGCCTATAGAATGTCCTCATAATGTAGCTGCACCAACGTGTGTGTGTGTGTGTGTGTGTGTGTGTGTGTGTGTGTGTGTGTGTGTGTGTGTGTGTGGACTGGTAATCCCTACGGTATGGGGACAAAATGTGATGTTTTTGAAAATGTAAAATGCAGCATGTCTCCTGTGATGGGTAGGTTTAGGGAAGGGGCAGTGTAGGGGATAGAAAATACGGTTTGTACAGTATAAAATGCATTACGCCTATGGAATGTCCCCATAAAACATGGAATAACAATGTGTGTGTGTGTGTGTGTGTGTGTGTGTGTGTGTGTGTGTGTGTGTGTGTGTGTGTGTGTGTGTGTGTGTGTGTGTGTGTGTGTGTGTGTGTGTGTGTGTGTGTGTGTGTGTGTGTGTGTGTGTGTGTGTGTTTTGCTGTACAAAGACTTATTTTCCCGTGATAAGTCAGAAATGTAATAAAAAAGGAAGCCGTCACCTTAAGTAAAAGTTTAAGTAATGCTTTTGCTTATTGCACGCACAGCAGCTGCAAATGATATATAAGTGTGTCAGCAGGCATAAGCGTCTGCCATTTATTTTTACTGCATGTAGGCAACCTGTGGACTTCCATCAGTGACTCTTGACAAAAGAATGGTAAATGGTAAATGGACTGCATTTATATAGCGCTTTTAACAGACCAATGGCCATCCAAAGCGCTTTACATATTGCCTCACATTCACCCATTCACACACTCACTCATACACCGGCAAGCGGTGTCAGCCATGCAAGGCGCCATCCAGCTCGTCGGGAGCAACTGGGGTTAGGTGTCTTGCTCATGGACACCTCGACACTTGGACAGGTGGAACCGGGGATTGAACCACCAACCTTCCAGTTTGTAGACAATCTACATGAACCACTGAGCCACTGCCGCCCCAGAAAGAAATTAAGGTTTCGTGTCGCGTGCCATCAATTTGGTTCAAATATGTTAAGTGCTTGAGTGGATGTGGTGCAACACCGGAAATTAAAATGCATGCAATCATGCCTGAAGGACATTTGAAGAGCAATAAAAGGTTTGTAGAAGACCTTTGAAGGTTCAGCTCAGAGAAATCACATTGCACGTTATATGCTAAGCGCTAACTTCACATTGCATTTGGTATTTGAGCACTAAAAAAATTTGCAATGCTAATGCTAAAAGGAAATTAGCATTTATTTTAGAGGAAGCTGAATTATAACATATAGTTTCTGTTCTTAATCTTACAAAGACTGGCTTTCCCATATAAATGACCTTCTTCTTTCATTTACATAGCTGCAATCAAAGATGCAATCAAAGCAGGAACTCATCAATTTTCATGTCTTGATTTGTGTCACACCACTCTTAAGATGTACTATATCATCTTTTTGGGTCAGAAGCAGAGTTAATGGATGCAGGTATGTCCTGCATATCAACATTTCCAGTATAAACAGAACGGCTTATCTATCATTGATTAAAGTTGTTTTAGAGTGATGAGCTCTGATGATAATGGCTCCTCAGAAGAATCATTTTGTTATGCTAATATATATGCAAATAAATAGTTTTTTCCAATGCGACTGCTGTTGGCAATGTTTTAGCAGTTTTAGCAATGCTAATATGTATACTGCCCAGACTGTTCTTCCTCTGTTGAATAAAGTCTTATAAATGATTGTCCTGTCATTCTGAAATTCTCTTTCCACTCATCGTCTGTGAAGTGAAGCAGGACAACGTCCCACGAGCCCTTGTTTCCGACTTTCATCCACAGACGACTGATGTTGGGCGCGGTAATGGGCGTTTTTACTTTTTGATAAAAAGAAGCAGCATGGCATAACGGTTCATGTGCTTGTCGTTGCCTAATTAGCACCCGAAATGGAAAAATATTTAGTCTGCTTTTTAAAACAAAGAGAAGGAGGTTGGTTAGTATGCAAGAACAGCGGGAAACTCTGTACACTCACCTAAAGGATTATTAGGGACATCTGTTCAATTTCTCATTAATGCAATTATCTAATCAACCAATCACATTGCAGTTGCTTCAATGCATTTAGGGGTGTGGTCCTGGTCATTTCCTGAACTCCAAACTCAATGTCAGAATGGGAAAGAAAGGTGATTTAAGCAATTTTGAGCGTGGCATGGTTGTTTGTGCCAGACGGGCCAGTCTGAGTATTTCACAATCTGCTCAGTTACTGGGATTTTCACGCACAACCTTTTCTAGGGTTTACAAAGAAGGGTGTGAAAAGGGAAAAACATCCAGTATGCGGCAGTCCTGTGGGTGAAAATGCCTTGTTGATGCTAGAGGTCAGAGGTCAGACAGATTCAAGCTGATAGAAGGGCAACTTTGACTGAAATAACCACTCGTTACAACTGAGGTATACAGCAAAGCATTTGTGAAGCCACAACACGCACAACCTTGAGGTGGATGGGCTACAACAGCAGAAGACCCCACCGGGTACCACTCAACTCCACTACAAATAGGAAAAAGAGGCTACAATTGGCACGAGCTCACCAAAATTTGACAGTTGACGACTGGAAAAATGTTGCCTGGTCTGATGAGTCTCGATTGCTGTCGAGACATTCAAATGGTAGAGTCAGAATTTGACGTAAACAGAATGAGAACATGGATTCATCATGCTTTGTTACCACTGTGCAGGCTGGTGGTGGTGGTGTATTGGTGTGGGGGATGTTTTCTTGGCACACTTTAGGCCCCTTAGTGCCAATTGGACATTGTTTAAATGCCACGGCCTCCCTGAGCATTGTTTCTGACCATGTCCATCCCTTTATGACCACCATATGCGCCATTTCACAAACCTTGAATCATTTCAAATTGGTTTCTTGAACATGACAATGAGTTCACTGTACTAAAATGGCCCCCACAGTCACCAGATCTCAATCCAATAGAGCATCTTTGGGATGTGGTGGAACGGGAGCTTCGTGCCCTGGATGTGCATCCCACAAATCTCCATCAACTGCAAGATACTATCCTATCAATATGGGCCAACATTTCTAAAGAATGCTTTCAGCACTTTGTTGAATCAATGCCACGTAGAATTAAGGCAGCTCTGAAGGCGAAAGGGGTCAAACACAGTATCAGTATGGTGTTTCTAATAGTCCTTTAGGTGAGTATATATTTAGTCTAATTCAAGGCTTGTTCCAAATTACTTTTACTCTAAAACATCCTCAATTGTGTGGTGTCATACGATTATTTTACTGCTCCAGATCGCGTCTGAGCGTACACGATCCCAAATTGTAAATATCAAACATGTTTGATCAAACATGTGCCTCTGACATTGATACCTGTGATAACCAATGAGAGCGAGCAAGCCTCACCAACCAGATGTTGCATGCTTCTGTAGCTGAAACTTGGCAGCAACCAATATGCCAAGAAAGTGGAGTATTGAGAAAGATCACCAATATATTTCTTGTAAAACAAAACTCACGCCAAGACAACCAGCTGACAACGTCGATCGTCCTCCATCTGTTTTTTTTCTCAAGTCACGTTTGACCTCGCGAGTCTCCATGAGATCTCGCCTCACTGTGAAAATGTTACGACAATCGACAGGTGTGTGCAGTCTCACAGTACGGACGAATCTTCTAGTGTGTGCATTCGGAGGATTATAATGCTAAAAATCGTATTCTCGAATTCTCCCATACCGAGCTATATGTATATTGCCACCCAAATGCATACACAAATAAAGAAGGCATGGCTTCAGTTATCGTAGTAGTGTTGTCCCCGCTATGTTGTGGAGACGCTGTGTGTTTCTATGCGAAAGCAAAAGCAGCACTTTTATTTGCCCTTCCGAAAGTGGACGCAATTAGGAATAAGTACACCAAAACAGTACAACCCAAATGTTTGTGCGTGAGCAGGACAGTTTCATGAACCTGGGACACTACAAGGCCGGCTGTGCGCAAAGGCTTTTTCTAAAAAATGGGGCAATTCCAACATTTCTAGGCAAATGGGGCCTCCCCCGTAGTATAAGGAATTAGCTCGTTTTTTTCCCCAAAGTTCTCCTGAATTAGTCAAATAATAAAACCTTACAATCTCCAGTCCTGTTTGTTGGAGCCTGGTGAAATTTGGCACTATCTCCTCATCGCCAACTTGTTGGACCCTAAAAGCATGAGATTGATTGCAACCCTTGTCATACCGTACAGTTTTCAGTCAGGGCAGCTCATGCTGTAATGTTTAATTAGACAGAATCAACATGATTAATTTCGGTAATTAAAAGTTAAATGTATTGATAAATAAATAATGTTGACAGATTAAGACTGTAAATGACACCTATTTCATGTTTAATTAAGCAGATGTTTGGAAATAAGCTACAGTATCTCCCTGCACACGAGGAGCTCTGTAAATTCATTAGGGTACCTGCTGTGGCGGTAAGTTAAACAGTGGGCTTTTACTTTTAAATGGGAAATACTTAGAGCTACACTCGCCTCACATTAGTGAAAAGAAAATGCTAAACCTGCTGAATTGATTTCACCATCAATCTTTGAACGTATAAACTGCCATCAACTAAATCAGGAGTCTCAAACTCAAATTATCTGAGGGTCAGCAGCACAGGCCAGTTGAATACTCACAACAAAGAAATGTTTTTCAACGGCCATGAATTTTAACTATTGGCACAGTAATACATTTATTGATGCAGAGACTGATTTTTTCAGAGCTGAATGCCTCATCTCATCCTCGTGTACTGCTCTGCATGTTTAGCAGAGTAATGATGCCTGAGATGAACTGCAATTTTCTCCTGCAGATGAGGCAGGTTGCAGTCCCATTAATAGACCAGGAACATCACAATCTGGCTGTGATGTAATGATCAGCTGTTTAATATATTATGTATAAGGAAAAATGTGGACCAGATTTGAAGATGATGTATTAAAACTTGAGGGGCCCAATATTCCCAGTTGGTATTTTGAGACCTCTGAACTGAATCATTTCCAGTATTTTCTTTATGATTTTAGTTCAGCCATTAATAGAGCTCTTTCGATTATGAACTCTCGAAATAGTTTTAGCATGGTAATGAATCTGGCATTGTGCTGTGAGCATGTAAGATATGCTGCCGTGCAAATAGACATACATAAATCCAATACACTGTAACAAAATATTTTCATGACTTATCACAACTTTTGTCAAATCATAAATATAGTTAAAATATTCATTTAAAAATAGTTGAGATAACATAATATTTTGAGTTTCTATTTATTATCTCCTTCATTGTAATAACTCAAATTTTGAAATGCAGTGGGTGGGGATTATGGATGCGCGGTATACCTGTACTGGGAAAATACCGGTATATATTCAAACGGTACGATATCATGATTTTGCTCATTTCGATATTTGCTGCTGTTCCGAAGTTCACCGCTAGGTGGCAGCACGCTACCCAAAATTAAGTAAAAACCGGCAAATGTGGCAACAGAATAAAATGAATACACCGGTTGAATCTCACTCAACACGCACAAAACTCATTAATAAAGACAGGAGTAGATGTGAAATTTGGAATTACTTTGCTTATAAAACTTCTGAAGAACCATCAAACATTACCAAGCATCAGTCACTTAATTCCTGACTTGTAAGTTTTTAAGAGATCGACAGGTGAGTGCATCATTCAAACTATCTAATTTAGACATTTATTTTCTTTCAACACTGATCAACACACATACAGAAGATCGTATCGTTTAAATATAAAGAAATCTCCAGTGTTCTTTTCAACCAGTGACGTTTAGACCTAATTTTTTCACGAATACTATTGCATTATTTACATCCGCGAAAGACATAACCAACAGTGTTTATGTGACTACTCATGTGACATTTTTGACATAATTTCGTTTGTATTTGACTAAGGAAAAACTACTTAATTTGGAATGCGCGAGCTCTTTAGGCTTGTGTGTTTGTTGTTGGTATGAGCGCAAAGAAAACTCTCAAAGTGCTTCCATCCCATATGTATTACGAAATGTTATAAAATCGTTTTCATGTTCAAATTTGCAAGGTTTAAAAAGACGTGGGCAGTGATGTTGAAACTGAGCGCGCAGATTGCTTTTAGTGCAGGTGCGATGTCTTTTGAAGCCAGAAGCAATTTGCTCATTTGAGAGAATTGAGACGCGCCGTAATGCTGAAATTACTTACAAGAAATTTTCCAGATGACTGATTGATTTGATAATCTTGGTTGATTAATTGAATAATAAACATTTGCGGTAATTTCCCGCTTCATAAACCCAAAACTTGCGAGAGTTAGTACAATTATGCGCAATACCCGCATCAAAATTCAGACCCTGTATGGTATCAATTTAATATCGGTAGGCCTACTTCGTTATTAGATTGTGGTACCGTACCAAAGCCAAAATTGTGGTATTGAGCCATCCCTTGTGGGAATAAAGAGTCACAAGCACACACACATCATGGCATTATCCCTGGATAACTTTTAATTTACTATACGTTTGTGTTGTTTACAAATATGCACTTGCGCGACGATTGCCAACAAAACAGACATTTTAATGCAGTTTTGCTCACCGCTTGCAGTTGCAACGCATGACTGGAATCAAACAAACACACTTGCTGAGCTCCGTTGCTTCCCCAGAAAAACTAACTGCATCCACTGTTCCCTTAAAGCTGGATTCTTTGGGAAACTGAACAAGATTATCTTTCCCTCACAACCAAAAACACACTTCTCTAATGACATTGGTCTAAAAACAAAATGTCAGCACTGCCAACAGCTTCCATAACACGAAAAGAAGCGTGTTGATAGGGGTGCTCTTGCTCTCTCACCCGGGAAAAGTGTCCATACAAGGTATTCCATCCTTTATGACATCATACAGGGCCATACTTGAAAATAACTTTCCGAAACATATACGAATCCTGGAGGAGTGTATTTGGCACAGAAATTTGGCACTCGTTTTTTTTTATTTCGGCCATGAGAATCCAACACTTTAACAGTGTAAATAAGTCAGAATGCATGAAATAGCATTACACCACCCCCACATTCCGTCAGTAACTGACGTAACTCAAGTAAGGGAAAATACTTTTTTAAAGTTAAACCAACAATAATTATTTATTGTGTAGCAGATCTAGGCAGGTGGAGCTGGGGGAGGTGGAGGGTTTCAGAAGAACTCTAGACTTGACTACTACAGAAAAACACTGAGCCAGATTTAAATGTTGAGCAAGCAATCTCATTGGCTGCAGGCCAATCAGCTTGTGCCATGTGGTAATGATCTGATTGCTTGGAGACTGCACTCAATACTTGGTCGGAATCCTTTTGCAGAAATGACTGCTTCAATGCGGCGTGGCATGGAGGCAATCAGCCTGTGGCACTGCTAAGGTGTTATGGAGGCCCAGGATGCTTCGATAGCGGCCTTAAACTCATCCAGAGTGTTGGGTCTTGCGTCTCTCAACTTTCTTTTCAAAATATCCCACAGATTCTCTATGGGGTTCAGGTCAGGAGAGTTGGCAGGCCAATTGAGCAAAGTAATACCATGGTCAGTAAACCATTTACCAGTGGTTTTGGCACTGTGAGCAGGTGCCAGGTCGTGCTGAAAATCCATAATTTCCATAAAGCTTTTCAGCAGATGGAAGCAGGAAGTGCTCCAAAATCTCCTGATATCTAGCTGCATTGACCCTGCCCTTGATAAAACACAGTGGACCAACACCAGCAGCTAACATGGCACCCCAGACCATCACTGACTGTGGGTACTTGACACTGGACTTCAGGCATTTTGGCATTTCCTTCTCCCCAGTCTTCCTCCAGACTCTGACACCTTGATTTCCGAATGAGATGCAAAATTTGAGCGACAGTCCAGTGCTGCTTCTCTGTAGCCCAGGTCAGACGCTTCTGCCGCTGTTTCTGGTTCAAAAGTGGCTTGACCTGGGGAATGTGGCACCTGTGGCCCATTTCCTGCACACGCCTGTGCACGGTGGCTCTGGATGTTTCTACTCCAGACTCAGTCCACTGCTTCCGCAGGTCCCTCAAGGTCGCTTGAGGGTGTCAATGATGGCCTTCCGGACAGCAGTCAGGTCGGCAGTCTTACCCATGATTGCGGTTTTGAGTAATGAACCAGGCTGGGAGTTTTTAAAAGCCTCAGGAATCTTTTGCAGGTGTTTAGAGTTAATTAGTTGATTCAAATGATTAGGTTAATAGCTCGTTTAGAGAACCTTTTCATGATATGCAAATTTTTTAAGATAGGAATTTTGGGTTTTCATGAGCTGTATGCCAAAATCATCAGTATTAAAACAATAAAAGACCTGAAATATTTCAGTGTGTGTGCAATGAATCTAAAATATATGAAATTTTAATTTTATCATTATATTATGGAAAATAATAAACTTTTATCACAATATGCTATTTTTTTGAGAAGGACCTGTATTCCTAGACAGCAAATAGTGTTTGACTTGTCTGGCTATCACCAGGCCAAGCTCAATTTAAGATTGAACATTGGTCTGGGAGTCTGCTCTGTATTTTCTACTGCACAAGAGGCGTGATAAACGAGCATTATTCGAATGACTCTGTATGCAATTGGATAGTCCTTCAACCAATCAGACCAGGCATCATCAACAGGCGACAACCCATCGTTTCTCTATCTGTCATCGTGTTAAACCCGCCAATAGCACACCAAGTGGATAAGCCAGTCTGTGATTGGTTCCCGCAAAAGTGTAACGGAAGCAGTAGAAATTAATTTACAGGTTTCCAGATTGAGTTGCAGGGCAAAATCAAATCGCCGGCAGATCGGGCTGGGTTTACCCAGCCTAGTGTTTGACCAGATCCGGCCTACATCTGGTACAAGTGTAATCCACATGTACTAGATGTGGCCCGGATCTGAGCTGACACTATGTTCCTTTCTGGGTTTGCCTATGCCATCTAGTTTCAAGACTGAACTAGATATTAATATTAGTCAATTATTAATCTTTATTTGGAATCTAAAATCTCAATTTGTAATAAAAAGTAATTATGAAGAGCTCTCAGCCATGAAGACTTGTAGTATGGATGAATAAAGCATTTTATTGTTCAAAGTGTGCAATTAAAAAGCAAATTATTTTTTTCCAGAGTGGATTTCTTCACGTTTAATCTCTCCATACCGTAATAATGATGCTGATTTTGTAACCTCAGCTGGAAAATCTGTGACTCCCGAACATTTCAAAGCATCATTTCAGACTTCCCCAACTATGATGCTTTGTTGGTTATGTTCCTCAGGGATTCAGCATTTTTTTAGGCTGAGAAACATGATCAAAGAACTGGGTCAGTCAGGTTCAACATTCATATTTCAAGAGAAATGTTTCTGTACCACCTTCAAAGTTACATTTTAATCAGCATATGCTAGGACTGAACTGATAAACCGTACTTTTGCACATCACAGCCATCAACAATCCACCACTAAAGATTCCACTACCATTCTGGGAATTTATGTTCTTCTCACTAGGAGCCTTTGAGAACCTTCTGTAGATTGTTTCTTATTTCATATTACCACACTGGTAGATTAATTATCTCCAATTAGCTGCGTTGTTTTTGAACAGGCAACTAGATAAAAAGCTTCATTCCCAACAGAAAAGGAAAAAAATACCGTCAAATTGGCAAAAATCTGTCCTGCTGTGCTTCTCGGTAGACCAGGCCGAGCGTGTACAGCATATGACTAACATTTATGTCTGTATAATCAGTTTATTTTCAGAAACTTACCCAAAAAAGGATTCTTCCAGAGGGCAGGATGGCTTTTAATAAGCCAGCTGTAAGGCTATGACAGTAAGCGATCCACACAGACTCCAGCGCTGATTTCATCCACAGTCATTGAAATGATTAAATAAATCTGCCCTTATTATTTTAATACAGCGCAGCCCCTAAGGACAGATCAGACTACATGGAGGAGAGTAGGGTAAGATGTGTCGGTGGGTAATCTAGCAAACTGCACAATATTTGTCATGTTACCATTTCTTTAAAAAGGACCATGCCCTTGACTGAGAGCAGATACATTTATCACGCATGTTGGTAAATTTTCAAAGTATAAAACAATGTAATTTTTTGGCTAAAAAGAAGGGGTTCTATATAGAATCCTGGGTTTGAAATGTACTGTTAACACACATCCTGACGCCGCCCAACCTGCTGAAAGCGACATTTAGATGAATATGTCAATATGTGCTGTGCACTTTCATTTCAGTAACAAAATAAGCACAACAAATTTGATAGCGATGAGAAAACAGTAGTTCCCTTTCAGTCAGTTCACTCCGAGTTACGTCAGTACTGACGAAATGTGGGTTTCGCTAGAAGCCAGCTGCCTCCGATCTCAATCAAAACGATCCAATGGCATGAAAATGCCATGGGTCTGCGGAATTTGCATAGTGCAACTCCGCCCCACCGTGTGGGTATAAACGGCGTTGCATTGCAGTCACGCATTACGTTTCTGCTTCGGAGCCGAGTGTTACTTGCTGAGAGTTCTTGAGTGTGAAGTTATACACCCACGAGCGTCCTTTGTGTTTACTATTCTGTATGAGAAATAAAACCGCGAGTCCCAGTCACGCCGACCCCGCCTTCTTCCTTCCCCACCCACACAGCAAAGCCGAACCGAACCACACTTCCCTTCCTGAGCGAATTTCTCTTCAAGACGAGTGTCTCCCCAGAGTGTTGGTGTACGGCGCGTTCCAGCGAGTTCCGCATTCCTGTTTATCTGTGCAGTGGTCTGTGCAGGTCTGTGAGTTCTCCCTGGGCGTCTCAGCACTCTGCTTGAGCAAAACTCCTCTCTAAAAGAGCTGCACGCGGTTGCTTTTTAAAGATATCTCGCCCGTTTTGGGCCTCATACGCGCTGAGCAGGCGTTAGGTAGGCGAGTCATGTTCTCATTGCAGGAACATGACCGTCGCGGTGTTGCGATCAAGACTCCGTGATCTCCGTGCTGGAGGGAGAGTCCCCTCTACCACACACTAATCTACTGTCTCCACGAGAGGCAGTACTTTAGCTGGTGGTCAGGGTGATCTGAGGGTGACGGTGTGGAACAACCCAACAAACATTCAAGGCTGAAGGATTGGTTTCTGGGGGCGGCCCGCGCCCGCCAGCCTCCAGTTCCATTTGTCCCGGAAGTGCATGAAGAGGTGTCGCGGTCGTGGAAGTCCCCGTTGACTTTCCGCGATCGTTTGACAGCCTTTTCCGCCTTCACGCCGCTCGATAGCGGCGCGGCCTAAGGGTACACCGGGTCCCATCCGTCGAGCGCTCTGTAGAGATGCAGCTGTGTCCTCAGAGCGCCGCAGCGTGGCGTGGCGACCCCAGGCACCCGTCCAAGGCCTTTAGGTTCTCGTCCACTCTTGTGGGCAAAACCTATAGAGCTGCGGGCCAGGCCGAGTCCGCTTTGCATGCTATGGTCATCCTTCAGGTCCACTAGGCCAAGGTGCTCAGAGACATGCACGAGCGCTGTGCTGACCCTGAGTTGGTGCAAACCCTACGGGCGACGGGTCAGGTGATGTCCACTTGTGTGGTCCAGGAGCGCCACCTATGGCTCAACCTGGCCGAGATGCGTGAGGCTGACAGGACACGGTTCCTGAACGCCCCCATCTCCCAGGCTGGGCTATTCCGCCTAGCCTGTCTCAGCCCCGAAGCCCGCTAAACGGCAGGCTAAGCGGCGGTCCTGAGACAGGAGACTCGGAGGTGAACTCGGGTCTCTCCCAGGAGATGGTGACAGGACCACTCCTTCCCCCAGTGGAGGGCCGGGGGAGAATCTTTTGTTTAACAAAATCCCGCTGCTGGCCCTCAAAAAGCGGCCAGCGGCACCTTATACTGGGTCAAAGAGAGATCTGAATCATTCACCTCCGAGCCCCAAGAGGGCGTGACTGGCAGTGTGCGAGGAAGGCTCTCTCCAAGCAGAGGCTGTCCCATTGGATAGTGGATGCCATTGTCCTGTCTTACCAGGTTCAGTGCTTGCCGTGCCCCCTAGGGGTTAAGGCTCACTCCACGAAGAGTGTAGCTTCCTCTTGGGCTTTAGCGCATGGCGCCTCGCTAACAGACATCTGCAGAGCTGCAGGCTGGACGACACCAAAAACATTCGCAAGGTTTTATAACCTGCGGATGGAGCCGCTGTCCTCCCGGGTACTCGCCCCAGATGGCCAGTAAACTTAATCGGCTCAGGTGTCTTCGCTTGCTGCGCCATTCCACTCCATGGACTGGATACGTGAGCTTTCACTCAGGTAGCTTCTCAGGAGGCCCTGAGCTCCTCCAGCACTGATGATGCCGTCACCAGAGCTCAGGCCCGTTCAGTCCAGCCCTCGTGGCAGGCTAGGTGCCCCATGTGCATGGTTCCCCCTCTGGGCAACCCCCACAGGGCAACCCCCACATGTGTATTCTCCACAGTAAGTCTCTTGGAGCACGTGTCTTCCCTTGGCAAGACCCTTGCCACCCTGTACTGTAATATTTTCACCTGCGGCTGGTTTCTCCAGGTTTTTCCGTATGTTACCCTGGTCGGGCCATACGTGTATGGTAAGTCCTCCCTTCGGGCAGGCATCAGGTTGCATGTTCCAGGTGGGATATGCTTCCCAGTGTACCTTGGTGGTTGAACCGGCTTCCGTCTGATTATCTGGCCCAGGGAGCTTTGGTCCCTCCAGGACACTGGAAGACAGCCAATGTGGCATGATTAGATTGGGACCCCCATTTCGTCAGTACTGATGTAACTCGGAGTGTACTGACTGAAAGGGAACGTCTCAGTTACGTATGTAACCCTCGTTCCCTGAAGGAAGGGAACGGAGACGTTACGTCCCCATGCCACATCCGCTGTGTCTGCTGGAATGGCCGGGCGCTCAGCCTCGGCTCCTTCCTTCAGGGAACGAGGGTTACATACATAACCGAGACGTTATGCATGCATCTGATCATTGTGATTTGGATGTCTGCACATTTATTGGATGTTATTAAATGTGGTTGTTTCCACGTCAATTTGTATATCACTTTATGCAATAGATTGTTTAAAAGCAGGCAGCTTTACAGGTCCAACGTCCAGAGATTAGAAGAAAGGCAGAGCCTCAGAGCCACACCTACCTATTACATAATAGCTATGGACCAATGTCAGTTCGAAGGTGTTTACCAGCTGGTAAAAGTTCAGTTAAAATGGCTCCCCATACAATTACACCTCTTCATCCATGCTTCACGGTGGTGCATTTATTGTTATAGGCCTATTTCTCATCAAATTCTTTGAAGACACCGCTCTGGAGCATTAACATGCAACTTGTGTTTAATTCTGTCTTTGATGTTTCTATGAGACAGCAATGGATTTTTAAGTGCATTGTTTTTTTGTGCATTTGTGCATTTGCTTAAATTTAAATAATTTCCTGACCAATAATATGTGTGTAAACATGTGTGTATTTTTGAGCTTGGCTCTTATTAGACATTATATAGACATTTCTGAAGATTACATTTGATTTCATTATTGGCCACATATGCCCATCAATACGAAGTACTGGCTTGAAACTCTAGATGGTGCAGGCTGACAGGTCCTTAAATCATTTTTTTAGGCATTGCATCGTCATCTACGTATTGCAGCTGATTGGTTGCTGTTGCATCTACGTCTATGTTCATATACAGATATATGCATATCTGCCTATGCAGCAGTTTGTTCTCTCACTCAGCAGCATGTGTGTGGTTGTTTTGTCTGTTTCGTCTATTAACCTGTGTAACTGTGCAGGGTGAAAAGTGCTTTACAGATGTATAGTCTATTTCAGCTGTTGCACACCTGTGCTCCATTCTCCAAATCTAGAGGGCTGGGATAAGCTGTGCAACTGTGAAGCTTTATTTCCCATTGGCTGTACAGCATCTAACTATCTGGAAAAGATGTTTGTGTGGGGGAGGGCTATGCACTATTCTAATGTCTTGTCTTTTTCACATTTTGTTATGTAAAAACCTTATTCCAAAATGGATTAAATTCATATATTTTTTTATTTAATTTTGCAAACAGTACCCCAAAATGACAACGTGAAAGAAGTTTGTTTGAAATCTTTCCAGTTTATTCCAATTCATTAAAAAAAATATTAAAAAAAAACCTTTCTACAACTTGATTGGAGTCCACCTGTGGTAAACTGGACATGTTGATTGTTGATTGGACATGATTTGGAAAGCCGCATAAGAAATTTCTGCAGCATTGAAGGTTCCAATGAAAATGGAAAAAGTTTGGAACCACCTGGACTCTTCCTAAAGCGGGCTGCCCAGCCAAACTGAGCGATCGGAGGAGAAGGGCCTTAGTCAGGGAGGTGACCAAGAACCTGATGGTCACTCTGATAGAGCTCCAGTGTTTCTCTGTGGAAAGAGGAGAACCTTCCAGAAGAACAACTATCTGTGCAGCACTCCACTAATCAGGCCTGTTTGGTAGAGTGGCTAGACGGCACATGACAGCCCGCCTGGAGTTTGCCAAAAGGCACCTGAAGGACTCTCGGACCATGAGATACAAAATTTTCTGATCTGATGAAACAAAGATTGACTCTTTGGCCTGAATGGCAAGCATCATCTCTGGAGGAAGCCAGGCACCACTCATCACCTGGCCAATACCATCCCTACAGTGAAGCATGGTGGTGGTGGCAGCATCATGCTGTGGGGATGTTTTTCAGCAGCAGGAACTGGGAGACTAGTTAGAATCAAGGGAAAGATGAATGCAGCAATGTACAGAGACATCCTTGAAGAAAACTTGCTCCAGAGCGCTTTGGACCTCAGACTGGGGCAAAGGTACATCTTGCAACAGGACAATGACCCTAAGCACAAAGCCATGATAACAAAGAAGTGGCTACGGGACAACTCTGTGAATGTCCTTGAGTGGCCCAGCCAGAGCCCAGACTTTAACACGATTGAACATCTCTGGAGAGATCTGAAAATGGCTGTTCACTGACACTCCCCATCGAACCTGATGGAGCTTGAGAGGTCCTACAAAGAAGAATGGGATAAACTGCCCAATAATAGGTGTGCCAAGCTTGTAGAATCATACTCAAAAATAATTGAGGCGGTGATTGGTATCAAAGGTGCTTCAAAAAAGTATTAAGCAAAGGCTGTGAATGCTTATGTACATGTGATTTATTTATTTATTTATTATAAATTTTGCAAAGATTTCAAACAAACTTCTTTCATGTAGTTATGGGATATTGTTTGTAGAATTGAGATGCAAAAAAATGAATTGAATCCATTTTGGAATAAGGCTGTAACAAATGTGAAGCACTATGAATATAATAATAAATGTATGTTACATGTGCAGCAGCATCATATCTTACATGCTCACAGCAATGTATGTATTGGCAGTAGCAAGTCTCGGTACTTGCAGCAAAACAGCAGCAGCGTAGTAGATCTATTCCACCAAGACCAAATACATTAACATTGGCATACCCTTTACCATTTCCATGCCAATTTCTCTGAGAGTTGTCATGACAGAACTGTAATTTAGATACAATAGTTACAGTTACTAGAAATGACTAGCTATTGGAAATTAAATATAAAAGAAAAAGATTAAAGGAAAGTAATAATTATGTAGAACATCAATCAAATAACTAATCAAAGAACACAAGGAAAGATAAAGACAACTTTGATGAGAGAAAAAAACAAACATATTATACACATAATTAATATGTCTCAGTATAAATCATTCATATGTGCGATAATTGCAACGTCAAACCCCTAAGTCTTTTGTTCAGTCCTATTGGGTTTTCTCTTCTAATCCAAAAATAAAAACCTAAAATGTTTTACAAAATATTCAGAATATTAAACATTTTCCTTGATGCATTATGAATATCTTTTAGAGACTGAGAAAAATGTGCAATGAATGCAACAGTGAATTATTAAAGAGCTGGGGTCAGAACAAAAGAGCATCTAAGTTCAAAAGAAGATCTAATTCAGCCCATAAGATTTGATGCTTTGTTACATTAAGCCTAAGGGGGGTTTCTCCTTTCTTTCATTTTATTTTTTTATTATTTTCTAGGTCTTATATGTTACGTAGTCTGATATTATCCTTTCAGATAGAATCATACAAATAGGATATGTAGTGTTTGGACACTATGTCTAGTTCAGTTTCACTCTGAATACTCCAAAATGGGCCAGTTTAGAAGACATTCCACAGGAATAGAGAGTCCACAAGCATATCTATATAACATGTTCTCCAGACATACAACATTCCACGCATGGATGAATTGTGTCGGATATGGCAAGACATGGTAGATTTATGGCATTCTGTGATCCCATGTCTTCAAAAGTGAAGCTGTCCCTTGAGTTTCCTCCATTTTTGGCCCAAGCGAGTGGAATCAGCAACCACAGACAGTGGCTCTTGTTGAGAACTCCCTGTGGTTTCACGCATGAGCAGAACTTGTAGGTCAGCGTGTCTTACCAACACCATCAGTGATACAAGCTTCTGTCTGTGTTATCTCTAAAAAAGCAAGACCAGATACCAATAATTCTCAAGTGCCCCATAAATCATGCATAGATAGGTCATATTTTCTCATGCATGCGTATTCCACCTTCAATTTTAACGTTGTATAAGCAGGCCCGCGCGGAATATGCGCCTGCAGAATTCCATATGAATCACTGCACATTTCCATATTTCACAAAGTTCCCTTGTGTGTTCGTTAATTAAATATTTTGGCAAATTTTATTATATTTTCAGCTACCACATTAAGACATTTTTAAATCCATTTCACATCTTCCGCCAAAATCAGCAGAAAAGTGTGCTTATTCCATCTGAGCCTATTTGGAAGGCAATATTTCTTCATGAATGCTCATGAATTTAATTTATTGTTTATCAAATCTCAAACCTTGACTCAAAATCCTGAAGGTCTGTAAAATTATTATTATTAGTAGTAGTAGTAGTAGTAGTAGTAGTAGTATTTAACTATTGCTATTACAAATAATAATATTAATTAATTTATTATATTATATTATGTTTTGTATATATATATATATATATATGCAAATATTTATTAAATATATACATACTGTATATAATTTATAATAATTATAATCACGATTAATCAAGTGCCCAGCACTTATTATATTATGTTATGTTATATTATATTATATTATATTATATTATATTATATTATATTATATTATATTATATTATATTATATTATATTATATTAATTGAACCTTGACCCAAAAAATATTTAAAATTATTAAAATTATTATTGTATGGTAAAATTATTATTATTATAATCTAGTACTTCTATGACTACTACTACTATTATTTAATAATATTGTTGTTAATATTATTATTATTATTATTATTATTATTTGTTGTTGTTATTAAGGTATGTCAGTCAAATAATAATCATATAATTAAATTCATTATAGTGTCAGTAAATTTCTTTATTTATTTATTTATTTATTTATTTATTTATTTATTTATTTTCTATATGTGCGGTATTCCAGCACTCTGCTGCTAGTGTTTTTTTAAGCATGTGATGCTTTTCTAAAAGGCAAGAGACTTTTTAGGTTGTATCTTTAGATCTATATTTTCATTTATGAACCTGAGCTTGTGTAGAGAACGTTTTCAATGACAAAGTTCGCATACGACATCAAAAGCCTCGGCCTGCAGCATCAATCCCAGTGCTCTTACACTGACGTATGTCGCCAGCTATTCTGGCATCTCCCTTTCACCTTCACATCTTTGCAAACAAGTAAAGACAAGGCGTAAAACAAAGGCAAAACAAAGAACGTCCGTCAGCATACCATGTGATGCGCACCACAGACCAGAGAGGTCGATTCCAACTTGAGAAAGCATCTTAAGAGTACAAAAAAAAACAACAACACAGCTGATGTTCACCTTACGTGGCCTTGGGGACAAATTATAATTTCAGGGAGTAAAACAGCTCGATTTTCCAAATGAAAGTGTAAACAAATGATGGATGGCGATAATCTGAGAAGTCAGTGGAGCACAACGAATGGCTAAACGCCCACACAGCCATGTTTGAACACTGAGAGGATATCAGCAGGCACAGAAAATGGAGACCAGGAATAACTGATAGATTCAATAGAATTCAAGGTGGAAAAGTCTCTTTCAAAATAGCTAGATGATACTGATGAGGACATTTCATGTTTAGGCTGTAAATGTTGCAATGTATTATTTTATACTGAAATATACAGAGCTATGCACACACTGCTAATAATAATAATAATAATTAGTAAATCAAATTAAGTCATTACATGATATGCTGATTAATGCACATCATGCACATCAATATTGTCTGAAAAAAGTTCAAAGACAATATATTAGTCACGTTTTTGTTCTGTTTCGTTTTCATGGTTTTCCTGTGGTCCCTGTTCCTGTTTCCAATGGGGTGACACATATAATTATGTAATCACAGCATGGACAATTAAAAAAAAATGTTGTTGAATTGTTTCTGAAAAAGAAAATGTATGTGCAGAATCAACCCCCACCCCCCCACAAAAGTATAGTGTGGTGCAGGTGAGGACGGGACTTTATTGTCTGTGTCTGAAGCTCAGGAAGCTCCACCGTTTTTCAAGCATCTTATTACGACCTATATTTACATCTGACGTCATGAAATGACATGACTGTCGTTGCCAATCAAAATGAGTGTTCATTTTAATGCAATGTGTGGACTTTTTTACCAGCATTTGTCATATTTCCATTTAGCAAAAATACTTTTCTTTAATTTACAACTACACCCACCCAATCCCTAAACCTACCCAGTGATTTATAGTGCATACACACTTTATGAGCACATGTGTTCCCTGGGATTGAACTCAGGATTGCATGATCACATGTTGTTGTATATTGCAATGCTTTACCAACTGAGCTATGCAAAACCTGAAATATTATGCAGATAAAAGGGAAAAATGCTTAAAAATGAAAGTGTCCTGTTGTCAATAGGAGCACAACTTTAGAAAACGCTCCTATGGGTCGTATTTCATGAATTCAAATATTGTCGATAGGGGCGCAACTTTAGTAAATGCTCCTATGGATCGTATTTCAAGGAAGTGACAAAGGACCTATATAAGCGTTTTGGTTGGAGGACATGTTGGTTATTGTCTTTGTGTAAACTTAAAAAAAGTAATTTGTGAACATGGTAGTCATGCACAATGCGTATTACTCGCTCAGTTGACATCGCCAACTACTGGTCTGGCGTGAGTAATACAGCATTTTTTGCTGTGTTCACGGATCCATGTGACCGGGGTCATTTTGACAATGTTGTCATCTGTAAGCGAAAAACGAAAAGGAAAAACTTAACATACCCTCAGATGCTAACACAGGACCACTTGTAATCGTTGGGTTATATATTCAGACTTCAGTGCTATTTCAGTAAACACACTACAAATGATGTTCCTTTATGCCCAATATGTACAGACAATATAATGTACAGGTACAGACAGTATTGTTGATACAAAAGTTGATATAGTATTACTGCACATTTTAGGCCTGCATATTTTAGTATGCTAATAGCTTTCTAATAATAACTTACTTTTGTGCATTAACATTTGAGGCAGGTAATACTCTTTCACTTAATATATATATATATATATATATATATATATATATATATATATATATATATATATATATATATATATATATATATATATATATATATATATTTACTTAAATTCACCTCACTGAACTCCTTCTCACACCATGTTGTCCTGTCGCTGTGACTGTGAAGATTTTGGAACGATGTCAGAGTTAAGCCCAATCCTGCACACAAAGCCCTCACCTCTGAGAGCAGATCCAGACAGGGGCATCAGGATTAGGCTCGGATCTGCCCTGGTTATAATCACAGAAGAAATCCAAATGGATATTGCACAGACAGAACAAAAAAAATCCATTTGCCTATTTTGTCAATGGTGGTATTAATCACATAAAAAGCCATTATGTGAATAGAGCTTTTTACATGCATAAAAAAAAATCTGTTCCTCCGTCATTCTCTCTTACTCAAACACTCACACACTCTCTTGCTCTCTAATGCGTTTACAGTCTATTCACAGAAAACTGATAGGTCAGGAAGTTAAGAGCAATTTTATGAAACAAAAACACTCTCTGATTCAGATGCAGTCTTATTTAATTCTCCCTTATTAAACAAAACTATGAATTCTGATTCGAATGGGATGCATTCAAATGTGAAAAAAAGCCAATAAGCCATAAAAGTTAAAAAAGAAGCATAGAATGGTTTAGCGCTGCTCTGTAACTGTGTGGGCGGGGTCATCAGTGTGATATTCAAATAACATGCAAATCATTCTTTGACTGCTGTAGTCAGATGGTGACCAGACAAGGAGGGCCGCTGTATCTATGAGGTTTGTCAGCAGATGGTGGGAAGTCAGACTTAGCTGTGTGGGAGACAAGATGGAGAGAGACAGAAAGGAATGCATAATCATTGTTTCATTCTTCCAGTCTCTGCTGCCTCTGCCTAAGGGGCATCTTAAGGAACTGCAAATCAATACAGACCTCTCATTCACACTCTAAAAAGCAACTCTGTTTAACGAAAACACGCGGCAGACAAACAAGAGACGTTGCCTGCTCTCTCCACTCCGTTCCCATTATTCATATCTTGTCTTTGAAAAGCTGCAACATTTATTAAAATCAATGTTAATTGCCAGTTGGTGCCTATTTTATACCCATAATGTGATGTTTTTCCAATTGAAAAAAAGAACAAATGTAGGCTGGGACTTGATATTATCCATGGCAATTGACTGAATTGTGGATAAAATGGGCATTGCACACCGGAATTCATAGTATATGGGCACTTGCGCGGATTAGTGCGTGCATATCAACCAGGGGTGTGTTTCCCATACAACGATGTAACTCACTGCTTAACTACCATAGTACGATGCATCGTTGAAGAAATCAACTAGCTAGTCATGACTGTTTCCCGAAACCGTATTCCTGCAAATCTGTCGTTCAACAACGTGGGTTAATGATGTCACGCAGCTGTTGGGGTAATAACTGCTTTTAATGAATTATTTTGAGATCGAATTTATGCTAGGTTTTTTACTATAAATTATGGACATGGCACCAAGGACTATTTCTTATTTTTTGCTTTATTTCCCGATTCAAATAGGCTCATTCTTATGTACTAGTACATGTATGTCCGCACATGCGCACTCTTCAAAAAAGGTGCTTTAAATCTCTTGACAAACTTAAAAGACATAAAGGGCATTTGTCTGTATTCAAAATAAAATATATAGATTATACAAAATGTCAGCTTTTCTCAAGATAAGGATGTATTAAGTCCACATGTCATGCAAACAAGAAACTCGGCTTCTAACCACAGTCCGAGGGATGCCGTTGCAACCACACAAGTTTGCGACGCTGTTTGCGAACTTTCGTATTTAGAAACAAAGAGTGGTTGAACTATGCTGATAACGACGGAACTTGCAACCATAGTTGGCTTATGATGCTTTTAGGAAAAGCACTCCAGGGCGAGAGCAAGAGCACGCACATAAACGAGATTGGTTCAGGTTACGGAAGCCGTCGGGAGTGCTGTCGTTTCACTTTTAGACCACAAAACCAACAATGTCACTAAAGAAGTGGGGTTTTTTTGGTTGTGAGGGAAAGATAAACTTGTTCAGTTTTCCAAATAACCCAGCATTAAGGAAACAGTGGATGCAGTTTGTTTCTCCGGAGCAGCAATGGAGTTCTGCAGGTGGTTTTGTTTGTTCCCGGTCATGAGTCGAAACCGCGCAGGCGATGAGTGAAACTGCATCAAATGACTGTGTCAAATGATGTGTTTTGTTGGCATATAAGTGCATATAATGTAAACAACCCGAACGTATAGTGAATTGATAGTTATCCAGGGATCTGGACTCTTCGGCGATATGAAGGATGCAATACTACTCTATCGGTATTCAAGATTAACATGGGATTGGCAGAACCTGTGTGTGTTATAAATTATGCCAAAATAGCAATTTTGGCTATCTGTGGTAAAAGGACCACTAGGGGAACCAAATCATATTACAAAATTGTAAAAACTCTCGGAGTGAAATAGATTCAAACAGCATTTTATTAGCATAGAGCATGGAATGTACATAGGCTTGACTTTGGAGGATAAGATCTGCTACGCTGCTGCTGCTGCTGCTGAGCAAATACATAATGTTCAGCCAGCTAGGATACGGTATAAATAAAACCACGTAAATGAGGAAGTACCTCTGGTTGGTTGGTGTCGTAGAACTGAAAGAACCAATCAGCGATTAATAGAGATTCATGACGGAACTTTATATTTAAATCATTGGTGACATTTGAAAGCTTAAACTCAAAATTCATCCTGTGAAAAATGTTGCATATGCCTGTCCAAGTTCGTCCCTTTTGATCATGTTGGGCTGCATGCCACAGTCTTTATACCACTTATGAAGTTTACCCATGGATGGCTTACTTATGGTTGTCTCTGCACATTACACAGATATAGGAGAAAGTATTTTACTATCGAAAAAATTACACACTTCACCTTTAACTCAGGAAATCGAAGCCCCAAGTGTCTGAAGGCTGCCGTAAGTAGTTAGTTGTCTCTTTCTGTCTCTCGTTCTCTTGGAGACGCCTGTGGGACACAGTGGAGGACAAGTCGTATTGTCAGACCGCACACATATATATACACACTCATGCACCACTGGTCATGCGCCTGGCAGGGATGACAAGGAGAGAGTGAGGTATGAGCCATTCCCCAGCTACAAACTTACACACATACATATTTGCGCTATCATACGGATACGACTCTCAGCACATATCATATATTCCCTCTACTGTCGTCTTCATAGGCTTATGGATTTATTGAGGCTTAAGTTGGAGAGTTCCAATAAACCGTATGTGATAAGGAGGTGCGGTCGACCTAGAAAGGGAGGGGGATGAGAAAAGTGTTGGATGATAAAGGGGATTACATGGTTAAGGTGATAGCTGTAAAGGAAAGGTGAATAGGTTTCAAGTTAAGGACACGCTTGATGCTTATTTTTATTGCGTATAGTCATGTAAATTGGACTGGTTCATATATCATTTCCAATGGAAATGGAGATAGTTCTCCCTGTGGAATCAAACCTGAGAGAACGTGTTTGGATCCAGCTCCTTCCGGATCTAATTCCTCCTGCGAAATATTTCCGTTGGAATATAAGCCTTTTGGTAATCCTAAACTCAGCCTCAACTTGTTTTTAGCCTTGGAAGCAAAATTGGGCAGTTCTGTCTTTTCTGCCCCGCAAAAAAATAGATAGGGAAATGGGTTCTGCATGCAAATAAACCTGAATGTAGTAAATAAAAGCATAAAAATACATTCACATATACAGTAGCAGGTGTCCGTCTCATCCAAGCAGAAGTATATGGTGCATTATCATGGTGTGCACCCCCATCATTGAAGTGTAAATCCAGAGGTAAATATGGATGGGGAAGGGACATACAGGGATTAGTGAGAAAAATCCATTACAATCCTGGGCCTGTAACATAGTTACTCGCTGACTGCTAAAACCATTGTGTGTGTGTGTGTGTGTGTGTGTGTGTGTGTGTGTGTGTGTGTGTGTGTGTGTGTGTGTGTGTGTGTGTGTGTGTGTGATGTGTGCACATGAGCGCTCTAAGTCTGACCTCCTGGCTATGCACTATGATTTGATTTGACTGTTGTAACAAGAATTATATCAGTCTTAACCGAACCGTGCTGTGAAATTCACATGCAGAAGGGTAAACTATACTTCATTTTATGAAACTTAGAAAAGACACTATGCACTTTAACACTATGCAAAACGGCAGCATTGCTATTCATATCTGAAAGCCTGTTTTGACCTAATATATTATATGGACAAACACAGAGGCACGCATAAATTATATTATATTAATCACGCGTGGGTGTATGCACAACCACGTAAAATAAAGACGATACCAGATTGTGAAACTGAGGGCTTGAATACACAGAGGATGCTTGACTGAAACAGAACAGGTTTAGAGCTAATTAATAATTAAGGAAACTAACTAGGAACTCAGGCAGGTAAAACAGGAACAGAACATAGAGAAAACAAAAACTGACTACACGTTATGCCCCCCTTACTGTAATGATCGAGGGGGGCTCTTTGTGAGTGATTTTTTTATGGATTTTTTTATGGGATGGTAGGCAGAAAAATGTCTTAATCATTGAAATAGTACTGTCCTGAGATATCACGCCGATCTATGAATCCTACTCTCTATAAACAGTAAAATGCAAATTGGCTATGATGAGACTTTTAACGCAATCTCTAAATGCTGACCATTACGCGTGTTCATATATGGCAGTCCATATATGGGGAGCCAGAAGCAGAGAGCATTCAAGTTCAAGTTCAGCATTTCATCAGTTTGAGAGTGCAAAATGTTTGTGATTTCTCATCTATCAACAAAACATTTTAAAAGTTAAAAGGACTACCATAGAAATTAAAGAAATCAAATAGTGACTTATAAAATAGCCAAACTTGCTTCGCTTCTGCTTGATAGGTAAAAATACCATGGGCACCCTGACTTCAGCCCCATACTCAAAAAACTGTGATGCGCTGTGTATTCTGACACCTTTCTATCAGAACCAGCATTAACTTCCTGAGCAATTTGAGCTACAGTAGCTTGTCTGTTTTGTTCAGACCACAGGGGCCAGCCTTCGCTCCCCACGTGCATCAATGAGCCTTGGCCGCCTATGACCCTGTCGCCGGTTCACCACTTTCCCATCCTTGGACTTTTGATAGATACTGACCACTGCAGACCAGGAAGATCCCACAAGAGCTGAAGTTTTTGAGATGCTCTGACCCAGTCGTCTAGCCATCAAAATTTGGCCCTTGTGGCCCTTTGAGGGAAAAAAATTCCACTTGCTGCCTAATATGGTCATAATGTTATGCCTAATCTGTATATATCTGTATAGATTATTTATTTTTTATTCATTTATTTATTTTTTGGTAGAAAAAATAAATCCGTGTCTAATCCTGGTAATACAGTCTGACGGAATTTCTAGAACATTTACAGCACTTTTTATTGCCATTCTGATTAATGAAGTGGATCTGGTGATTGACAGTTTGCATAGCTTGATCTTGTTTAAGATGCGGTAGGCCAGTTTCTTATGTAACAAGCAAAAAATCACTACTGCTCTAATAAAATTTAATCCCGATCCTACCACAGGGGATTTATATACTGCTATTCTTGTAGTATATTCATCTTAATCTACTATGCTTGTAGTATATTCCTCATAAGCGTGTATTTCACACAATCATAGACTTATCCAACAACTGAGTGGCCCAGAACAATAAGATGCAATGTGTAATCTCTAAGCAAGATACCATTAAAGACTTTTGTGTGGATGGAAAAAATGCTTCCACTGTATGAGATCCACAAAAGAAAAAGGAGAAGGGACAATTGTACCTCCATTTCATCATACAGGCATTAAGTTGTCTGTTGTTACCCTCTGGGAGGGTGTGAAGAAAAAAATGCTCTTTCTCAGTCTCTCTTTCTCTCTCCTATTGTCTAGCATCTCTCCTTGTCCTGTCAACTACAGTAAGATTCAGAGAATTACAGTGCGTGCGATATTATGTGGCAAAACATTTCAGCCTCCAAACTTTAGAGTTCGCAGAACATTCAGTTACTTAGCGTCTACATTATTTACAAGTACTCAAGTTTGTGTCTAGCATGGAAGGCAAAGTTGTCACATTATATTCTATAAGCTTTTATATTAATAGGTCTGCATATGTGTATGTTAATTTGAGTAATTATACTGATATTATGAATTGTATATCGAGAGGGGGTCATTATTATTATTATCACATAGTTTTTATATTTTGCCAAGCAAATATGTCCACATAGTTTTTGACTATTGAAAAGAAAAAAATTTTTTATGAGGATGTAGCATTTTCAAAGTAAATGTATGATGCAGGTACAAAACATCTTAGTAAAATGCTTTCTTATGACCTGTAAATTAACCCATTAATCATTTGTCTTTATATGTATTCTAATGTGTTATTTAAAGCATTGCGTAACAGCAATGCAAACAATTCATTTCGGCACGAGGTGAAATATCTTGACTGTGTCTGTGCAGGCATTATGCTAAAATATAAGAAGCATCCAAATGGGCATTAAAAAAATCGTTGCTTTTAGTTTGGGTCATTTACCATTTGTCACCGACACATTCCCCAAACAGTCGCATGACATTGTGCCTTCAAACCACGTAGTTAAAATAAACAGCCGTTTCCTGTGGCACAGGAAAAGATATTCTCACACTGTGTGCTGTGTCATAGCTTGATGGCAGTTTGGTTACTGTGTACACTTCATGTATTTTTATTGATTTAATATTAGACCCCACAACCCAGACCCCATTTATTTAATTAGAGTGCCCTTACATTCCTCTTCGGAGGCGTGATTAATTGAATGTACACTCTATGAACTCGTACTATGATTAATGAAGGCCACACAAGACGAAAATGTTCCACTGTTGCCAAGCTGCCTTCAAATTCAAGGTAATCTGGGTTCTGTGTGCAAAGCAGCTTTGGTGCTGTCTGTATGTCATTGTTTAAAAAAAAAGAAAAAAAGGTCAAATTGTATTATTTGGTCTGACATTAAGCACAAATTTGTTTTAATGCTGAACATGGTAACTGAATTTAGTGGACAGTAGCAATCATGGAAATATAACAAATAATAACTCATTTATAATTTACTCAAAATCATGTTAATTCACAATGTCCAAGCTGCTCTTTTCCCACACAAAAAAAGTGTGAATGGTGAGTTACTGTCCAGTAATGCACAAAATGTGTCAACTGGTGTCAACATGCTACTTTTAAGACTCTGGCAGTATACACTTTTTTTTATATGGAAAAGAGCAGCACTGACATTCATTCAAACATCTCCTTTTGTGTTTCACAGGTGCTGTATGTAAGTTTTTCACTTTACTAAAGCATAACAATACCATATTATGTTTGCAGATATGTAGGAAACATGCTAAATTCACCTACTTGTTTCTCATGAAGACAATGCTACATCCAGTTATTCTCATTTGAAATGTGCGTTCCGTGTTGGAAATTCTGTTTTTGTTTTGGTCTGTGCGATAACACACTATTTACCCAATAGTATTTCAACACCACTGGTTGCCAGTTGGTGAAAAACATCCCGCATCGCTGCCATGGAACTCAGCAAACAACCTGGGTCAGAGATTGCAGATTGTACCTGACTTAAAAAGCATCGGCATCCATCAAAAAATCTCTATAAACCAGAGCATATTAAAATGCGGATAAATCAACTTATACAGTAGTGTGGGTTTCATTGTCAATTGCGCTCGCTTCTGTTGCCTGTCCTGAAGCTGGCAACCCACGCGTGAGTATCGAGTCTGAGGAGTGTGAAAAAAACACTCTCCAATATTTCTAATTTGGACTACAGTACCCATTTCAACCACTAGTCAATCCTACATACCGCACCTTTAAAGAAAGTCAAGTTTGGTATGACATGAAGTTGAATAAATTATGGTAATTTTTTTTTATGTTACTTTTTGGGTGAACTTTGTATTTAAAACTCAACATTTGTTCAGGGCAGATCTTGGTTGTCCTTTTAAATTTGATGACCTGTATTTGCTCTGTGGAGTCAGTATCAAAGCTGTGCTAAACTTCAGAAAGTCCTGGGTATCATTACAAGTATCAGTAAAATGGCTGAGCTGACACTAATGCTGAGAAGCATTCTGCGGGAAAATCAAGCAGGATTCCGGAACAACAAGGCCGTATCTGGCTGTCCTCTCAGCTTTCTTGTGGCAGCAAGATCACTATCTGTAATGCAAATGTCAGTACAGTTCTATTGGACAGGTCTTTGTTGCCTAGTAATATCAAAAGAACAAAAAAAACAGTAATGACGACCTTGTTCTAAGGTAAGAGCCTACAAATATAACTTGACTAGCCTGGGAGAGTAAATTACTTTGAGAGAGCAATTTACAATGCTCCCAAAAACCTAGAGTTCCTATAAAATTGCAATGCCATGAAAGAGGGTGTTGACTGGTACAAGGAAAGAATGGTAGGGTTAAAAGTAAGTAAAGCCAAAGGTTTATCCTGACTAACAAGATCTACAATAATAAGATTTATTCTGCCATTAAATGTAACCGTAAAAGCTAAAATAAGATTAAGAGTAGACTCTGATGGTGAAATGAAAAACATTTTGATTGATCATCTTTAGTTTAAAGCTAAGCAATATCTTTAAGTTGAGTCCTCATGAAAACGAATAGATGTTTTGTGTGAGCTCCATTAAACAACCCAAAAAGTTCAATAGAATTAGAGGGTACAGGCAACTATTAAAGAAATCAGTGATGAGTAGTAATTGTTTTGTAAAATAACACGCTACTTTTCACTTCCCCTGTCTTCCCATTTTTTATGTTGAAATGTTTTCTGTTCCTATTGTTTCTGTCTTCACTGCCTAAGTTCAGTTCCCGTGTTAGGTTTTGTAGTCCTTTGCAGTCCTTTGTAGTCCTTTTGTTGATTAGTTCCCCTGTTCATTAGTCTTGATTGTAATTTGGTTATTTTGTTAGCAGTTGTGTATTTATACCCCTAAGTTCTCACTCCCAACTTGGTCAGGACCCCTAGGCGTCACTTTTTAACGCACAGGGTAATTTTTTGGCAAATTGAAAACGGTCATTGGCATTATACAGATGTGTTAAGCATGGGAATGTTATCATCATGATCAAATTATATATTGGGTAATATTTTTTGTCATTATGACATGTTGGATTGTGATTCTCAATTTAATCAGTCAGCATAATTGTATTTTTGTTTATTTTTTTATTTATGCTATTTAGACACATTTGAAAACGTAACTCAACCCCACCCCGAAACCTATTTGTGTACTATTTAATATAAAACACAGGATATAACAGGCAGATATGACTACAGGCAAAATTCATTCAAAAAGTACAAATATTCCAAGTGTTCCGAGGCCAAACGATTGATATGTGTGAAGACCCAAAACCGATCTCCGTCTGCCATACATCCATATATGCATTCGACAGTACATTCATACATTCAATGTTTGTAATATAATATTAAAGGGTTAGTTCACCCAAAAATGGAAATTCTGTCTTAATTACTCTCCCACGTGTCATTCAAAACCCGTAAGATCTTCGTTCATCTTCAGAACACAAATTAAGATATTTTTGTGAAATCTGAGAGCTCTCTGACCACATTTCATAGACAGCTATTTAATTACCACTTCTCAGAAAGTTTGTTAAGACATCGTTAAAATCAGTGTTGTGGGTAACGCATTACAAGTAACTTGAGTGACGTAATAAGATTACTTTTTCAAGTAACTAGTAAAGAAATGCATTACTTTTTAAATTTGCAACAAAATATCAGAGTTAATTTTTCACATTTATTTGACTGACAGCAGAGGCGCAGAGGCATTGTATGTGAACATGAGTTATTGTAGTTCTAGACTAAATTTGAGCATTTATTATCTCACAACACAAGCCCATCCCAGGTGAGAAAAATGCAAAAGTAACGTAACACATTATTTTTCTTAAAAAGTAACTAAGTAACTCAATAAGTTACTTTTAAGGAAGTAACGAAATATTGTAATGCAATAGTTTTCAAAGTAACTTTCCCCAACACTGGTTAAAATAGTCCATGTGACTACAGTGGTTCGGCCTTAATTTTATGAAGCAGAATACATTTTTGTTAGAATTTGTGAAAATGTAGAATTTGTGAAAACATGGCGTCATGTGCATGCGAATTACATTTTCAGTCTATAGACGTGAAGTGTTTCTTTACAAAGTGACATCGCCAACTTCTAGCCTGGCCTGGCATGAATAATTCAGAGTTCCCTTTCAAAAACCTACACTCAATGCTGCGTAAGCTTATGCATATGGGAAGTGTCTTATCACGACCGGCTGTGAAAAGTGTGTTTAATAATGATATTGACCTGGAGGCTCGGACGGTGACGTCATCAGTGCACCTGCTACACAAGGCTATAAATAGATGAGCTCCAGCTGTAGCCATCAGGTATTTTTGTTTTCAGACCGATACTGTGTGGTGTGGAAACAACCTCTCTGACAAACCTCTCTCTCTAAACTTTTGAGACTTGATTTGAGATCTTTGTTAGGAGTTAGTATTCAACTGGCAGTGCGCAGATTTCTCCCTTTCTCATCTCTGTTAAAAACTTCAGTGAAAAGAGTTAAAAGAAACCTATCAGTTGAAAATGTGTCAGCAGGGTAAACGCTCCATGTTCTCTTCCAAATGACAGAACTTGATACACACGATTACTGCTGAGTGTGTTTGGGGAAGAGCATGTGGTCGCTTCATTGAGTCAGATGAGTGTAAGCATTGGGAGCCTTTACAGTTAAAATGCTTTGTGCTCATCCTGGCTACTTTCAGTACGCACCCGCGTTGCAGGGCTCCCAAATGGGTTTGGCTGACGAGCAAGTTTGGCCGTCCCTTTCTCTTGTTTGCTCACCAAATCTGTTTCCTCGCGTGATCCCTAAGCACGCTTCAGCGTTTCTTCGGCTCGCACGGTGAATAATGACTCTCTGGGTCTGCGGACTTCGAGCAGCCAGCCTGCGATCGTTCTTCACATGATAGTAAATCAATGATGAGGAATTTATCAAGGTGGTTGTTCGCGCGGTGGCCATGGTACAGTTTGACTGGCACCATGAACGAGAGATCCCCAAACGCATTGAGCTTGAGGTTAGGTTTCGGTCCAGTGGCAAAATGATGGAGAAAACCATTTACTTAACGTCTTTTTGTGCTCTCGACGTTGACCGATCGTGGGTGCGAAATCACATGGGTTAAGATGACCCAGGTGGAAGAGACGCTCACGAGCTATCTCTCGCCTAGGTTTGCAAATCGCCGGTAGATCAGGCTGGGTTTACCCAGCCTACCTGTTCCCTGATAAAGCGGAACAAGATGCTGCATCGCTAGGCCGTGTTAATGATGCTCCAGGACTGGTCTTCAAACAAAGGAGATCTGATGGCTACAGCTGGAGCTCATCTATTTATAGCCTCATGTAGCAGGTGCGCTGATGACGTCACCGACCGAGGCTATAACACCTCTGGGTCTATTTCATTGACGTGTTTAAACACACTTTTCACAGCCGGTCATGAGAAGACACTTCACATATGCATAAGCTTATGCAGCATCTCTTTCCGCTTTATCAGGGAACAGGGTTACAGTCAAGTAGCCCCAAGTGTTTTTAGTCCTTTTCACAGATCAACGTTGTCGTCTGTATCTGAAAAGCGCAAAGGAAAAACTTTTCCGTTTTTATTACATCATTGTTATGTAAAAATACCCTCAGTTTTCCCCAGTTATGTTCATTTATTTTTATTTCAGTTACCAAAAATAATTTCATCATTTCATTTTCATGTAGTTTTTCTCTCACACAAACACACACTACCCCTGGAAAGCAATTGCAAATGGATTAAATTGCACTGGGCCCTGCACCATGCTTGGGACGGCCCTATTTGTATTTAGTATAAATCAAGGTACTTTGATCATCATAGTAACTTCTTTCAAATTGCAGATTTTCATATTTTTCATGGAAGAAAAAAAGAAAAATGAATACATTCAAATTTGAATAAGCAATGTGCTGCCTGAAAAATTAAGATTTTCTGTCAACTGTTACCTACTATAACCCAAGCCTGCTCCTAACATTAAAAGACAAGTGTTCTCAGTGAAGCCAGTTGTGCTGGCAAATCTTTTATCAAAAAAAGTTCAAAATATTCCAAGTTTCAAAAAGGAACAGACATCTACACAGCCCTCCGCTCATGACTGAACCGCCTTATGCTCAGAAAAATTCTTAAGTGTCTTTACCATGCCCGCTGGGAAATTTGCAAAAACCATCCCCGACAAAAAGCGAAAGAGGATGAGCGCAGAGAGTAAAAGCACAACAAAGTAGAGGGGGTTAGACAATCGATAAATAAATGCTTCAAAGGAGATACCTGGGAGAGAGGTGGGGATCGTTCCAAACAAGGAAAAAAAGGATATAGAAAAAGAGGGAGAGAGAGAGAGAGAGAAATTGATTTTCTGTAATGGTTTCTGTGCCACACTCTGACACGATTATGATTTAGCTTCTCTTATTGGCACGGATTCAGGCCATGGTCAAAGCTCATCACTCACATTAATTAAACTACACAATCAATTGCTTGTTTAAGAAAATCACTATTATACAGCATTCATATTCCTGACAGAAGCTTCATGAAGGGAGTTTATTATCTTTTAGCATATGCTATAGATGGGATTTTATCTCTTGAGTCTCGAGCCTCGCCTTAAAGTCATCTGTCTTATGCGCTAAAGGATTTGGTTGACAAACATATAAATTCTGGAGAATTCCAGAGTCAGATTATGCTGTTTGCCAGGTAGAAGGTGAGATAAACCCAAAGTGAATAACATCTGCTTACGGTGCAGTCTGCCTCCTCCATTGTTTACTTCTTTGACATTCTTCTCATGGGTAACAATTCAATCTAAAAGCCCCTGTAACCCCTCACCTTGCCTAAGGACACCCACTGCACCTTCGCCCAGGAAGCGGCTTCGCCCCTCGGGCTGCTGGGTTTTTTCAATCAAGTTAGTCCTTTCCCTCAGACATGCCAACATGACAGCTGACCTTCACAAAAGTATAGCCTTGGCCTTTTTCTCGGCAGAAAGTGGTTTTACTGTTATCCGGTGATGGAACGCTTTAGTCTCAGAAAAAGGAAAAGCGGAATGGACTTAGACGAGGGTGGAAAGAGCACGAGAGTGACACACAGAGACCGATAGATGGAGAAAAAGAGAGCGGCCTGGAAGAATGATCAGCCAAGAACCGACTTCCTTTTTGGTTAAAATTGGTCTCTTGGAATTGCACTTTTCCCAAATTGCTTGACAGCCGCATCTTACCTGGGAGAATTTGTTTTGAGAGGAAAAATACATTGCAGTTGGCTCTTTTGGCAAACTGCTGTAATTGTACACCAAGTGGCCCTCTGTTTAGATTGCACATATGGCAATAGGCTAAACACTGTCTTGTAGTTGAGGACCAGAAGGGGTGATTTAATAGTTTTTTTTTTTTTTCACTGCATCTTATCCACTAACCAGCTAAACGTAGGACCAGTAGCGGCTCCTGGCCATAAATTTAGGTAGGGCAGATTCTGCGTCTTAGCACTAGTTTAAAGGGGTACTTCAGTGCTGGGAAGATGAATCTGTATTTAAACTGGGTCATTAATGTAGTAGAAATGTGAAATTATTTTTGAATTTGGTTCCTTCTATACTGAGAAAACACAGAAAATGTATTTTTGTCTCATGGGGATGAAAGACAACAATTCCCAGAACGCACTGCTTCACTGCCCTACTCTAGGCACGGCTAGTCGGCTTCTGGATTACTGGATCACTTGCCTACCACGTTCATTTTCAGAAAATCAGTTCAGTTAGAGACACTACAATTAAAAACTGAACGTATCTGTTCGATATAATGCGAGTGAGCCGATTGAGCGTCATGGCACAAACACAGCAGGATCAGATTACATACATCACATGAGCTGAGCTAATCGCGGGATTCGCGGCTGCAGCTGCATTCACAGCGGCGTGTTCGGTGCGTGTTCAGTTCATGTCTTTGGAAGCTTAACTTTCATAGGAAGTTAATTTTAAAAGTTAAAACACTCAGGTCTCCACCACTCCGTTTACATGAATCTCCGCAGCTCCGCGAGCCGAGTGCTGTGATTGCTGTGAGTGCGATGTTGAAAACATGTGGAAATAGCGCCCTCTGCTGGCTGTAGTCTTAAGCCTCTGGCCAAAACTCCTCCGATGGCGCAAAATGGCGATATTTGCGTCATTGGAGGAATTTTTCCAGAAATAAAATACATAATTCTCTCTTCTCAGGGTCATATGAGGATGAGAGTACGATAATTTGAATTTACTCCCGGGTTTCTACTGATACAAAGCTTAATGCTAATGTCACAGGGTGTTTAGGTGTTGGTTCATGTTTCATGTTTTTAGTTTATCATGTTCACAGTCATGTTTTGTCATGCACTTCCTGGTTTGTCATGTGATCCTGCCATGTGCTCCTGGTCTTGTGTTCGGTTGTCATTGGTTAATGGGTTGATCATTGTTCACAGGTGTGTCTTGTCTTGTCCTCAGTCTGTGTATTTAAGCCCTCATGTTTGCCATGTGTCTTTGTCTGTGATTGAATGTGTTACCCTCTGTTGGTGAGTTTATAGTCAAATCAAGTCTTTGGTGGTTATTGTTTAGTCAGGTCTTTTGTTTCTTTTGATTTTGATATAATTAAACTGCATTTGGGTTCAGCAAACTTGCCTTCAGTGGATTTCGTGACAGAATCACAGACCGACAACCATGAACCCAGCAGTCGCCATCCTGAATGTGCGCCAAGGTCACCGCTCCATAGAGGATTACGTGGAGGATTTTTGTGGACTGTGCTGCCTAGTCGATTTCAATGATGTGGCGCTGAAGGACATCTTTAGGTATGAACTAAATGAGCCTGTACGCTCCCAGCTTCCAGGAGGTAAAATTCATTGGTCCCTGGAGGTATACCTCGACCATGCCCTGGTCTTGAGTGGGTCCTCGTTCACTGTGGGAATGGTGGACGAGGAGCCCCACAGTCCCAGACCAGCCCACGTCCAGGCCCGGCTCCAGCCCATGAGGCCATCCAGGCTCCAGCCCACGTCCAGGCCATCCAGGCTCCAGCCCACGTCCAGGCCATCCAGGCTCCAGCCCACGTCCAGGCCATCCAGGCTCCAGCCCACGAGGCCGCCCCGGCTCCAGCCCACGTCAGGCCCGGCTCCAGCCCACATCCAGGCCCGGCTCCAGCCCACGTCCATGCTCCAGCCCAAGACCCCGTCCTGCCCAAGAAAATTTTGGGGCAAGGTACATTGAGAGCCACGAAGGCCTTACCGCCATGGCCCCTTGAACTAGAGTTAACGCCATGGCCCCTTGAACTAGAGTTACCGCCATGGCCCCTTGAACTAGAGTTACCGCCATGGCCCCTGAACTAGAGTTACCGCCATGTCCCCTTGAACTAGAGTTACCGCCATGTCCCCTTGAACTAGAGTTACCGCCATGGCCCCTTGAACTAGAGTTACCGCCGCATGGCCGCCCACGGCTCCTGATCCGCCATGGCCGCCCACGGCTCCTGATCCGTCAGGGCCGCCCAAGGCTCCTGATCCACCATGGCTGCCGGAGGCTCCTGATCGCCATGGCGCCCACGGCTCCTGATCCGCCATTCCGCCATGGCGCCCACGGCTCCTGATCCGCCATGGCGCCCACGGCTCTGATCCGCCCTGGCGCCCCGGCTCCTGATCCGCCATGCCCGCCCACGGCTCCTGATCCGCCATTGCATTCCACAGCTCCTGATCCGCCATGGCCGCCACGGCTCCTGATCCGCCATGGCCGCCCACGGCTCCTGATCCGCCTTGGCGCCCACGCTCCCAGGCCCGTCCCAGCCACGTCAGGGTCCATGTCCGGTGCCTTGGCACGGGCCTGGCCCACCATCCCTCCCAAGTCCGCCCCCAAGACTTTGTGTGTTGAATATTTATGTTTGGGCATCAGGGGCCGCCCATAGAGGGGGGGATCTGTCACAGGGGGTTTAGGTGTTGGTTCATGTTTCATGTTTTTAGTTTATCATGTTCACAGTCATGTTTTGTCATGCACTTCCTGGTTTGTCATGTGATCCTGCCATGTGCTCCTGGTCTTGTGTTTGGTTGTCATTGGTTAATGGGTTGATCATTGTTCACAGGTGTGTCTTGTCTTGTCCTCAGTCTGTGTATTTAAGCCCTCATGTTTGCCATGTGTCTTTGTCTGTGATTGAATGTGTTACCCTCTGTTGGTGAGTTTATAGTCAAATCAAGTCTTTGGTTTATTGTTTAGTCAGGTCTTTTGTTTCTTTTGATTTTGATATAATTAAACTGCATTTGGGTTCAGCAAACTTGCCTTCAGTGGATTTCGTGACAGCTAATCACTGAAGTAACCCTTTAACTTTTTGATAACCAATTTGTAAGCTTTATATTCTAATCGCAGAATACATCAAACACACTTTTGACAGAATTCTAGTGTCCTTTCGGTATTCAATCTGAGGGTGGCGCTCTAATGATGATTGATAGACTATTAAACAAGACAAACACATAGAATGCCATCTTAGAATTGCCTATATGTAGTATGTATTGTTGTTTTAGAATATTACAAGTTATGCAGGAATTCCAGTGAGGAAAACAAAGGACACGCTTCTCCTCCACATAGGAAGAACAGACATGCCAAGTTACTCACCTGACACATATCTGAAGCCGACTATAATATCGCCCTGGTCTGGAGCTTGGCTTACGTGAGGTAACGCCACATGAAAATAAGCAGAGCAGACAGAAATCTTCCCCAATTAATCTCTGAGCTGCAATTCCATTTTTCACCACAGACTTACATTGGAAATTTGTGGGGCGCTGTAGAGCGAGGGAGGGCTCAGCTACCGGTTGCCCTAGAATCATAAATACATGTCTGCTGAATCCATGCACTACATTTTAATATATCCTACTCACTTTACGACTTAAAATAGTCTAAAAAATCCGAAAAAATATTTGTTGCACATTTATAATTTATTATTAATTCGGTGTATTTAGAGGTCTATGTTTGGATGAATATTTTGCTTCAGATTCAAAAATACCTTGCTTGATAATTTGATGCTTACCGAAGTCCTATTATAATAAGATCTGACTGTATATTTGACTTCTTATGAATGTGCATATGTTTATTTATATCTTATGAACTGGTCAGGGGAGGAGACTGAATATTTACAAAATATTTGTTTAAAAAAAGCTCTTCTGAAATATTTATTAGCTTTAGGCATGTCATCAAGGCATTAACGGTTATAAAACAGCTATATCAGGTTAACTGTCTATTTCAGAACATTACGTGTACATGTAAATGAAAATATGAGTAGGATCGCATTTAGGGTCCGTGTTTCAGAATCTAAAATCGGATTGTATTCATTCAGATTAGTGCATGTAAACAAAACTATCGTTTACGTTATTGTTTTTAAGGTATACAGTTTTTGCTTGTGGCAGAAATTACACTACAACTGTTAGTCTCCACAAGTCTCCACAATCTAGAAATCCGAAATGCGAATTCAGGAATCATACTGTGCAAATTACATTCAGTAAATATTTTGTCACTAAAACACCAAAGACAACGTAGAAAATTAACCTCAAATTACCCGCAAATTTTTCAGCAGCCACAATGCATTTAATTACCCCCCACCCACAAGGTCTTTTTATAGCTTTTATAGTGTGCACTTTAATGATCTCACCTCGCAGGGGTCCTTTATTTTCATCAAATGCCTGTGCTACAAAAGAGGAGTATATAGATCTCTCTCACAGTGGACACTTGTTAGGGATTAAACAATCTATAGCACTCCAGATGTGACCCTAGTAGTTTCTGTCAGGCGGCAATTCCTGTGCAGAAGATTAAGGCTCTCAGGAAAGTGTGTCAGTGTAAGGTCAATCGAATCCATCTCCAAAACACACTTACTGTCGCTAAATATCACGCTGAAGATATCAAAACATTGCCCGCAATCTATCTCGGCAGATGTCTGCTTGTGTTTTGGTTCAGTACAGGGTAGTGGAAGAACGCAGATAATAAGCTTAACTGAAATGACAACACACATTAGGTTCAGCAGCTGGAGACTTTGGAAAGTTTTGCATATGTCTCAGCTAAATGTGCATTCGGTCCAGAACTAAGGGAAAGCCGATGCAGGCTGTCGCTTTAGTACAAATATGGGCTGTTACTCATGAAGTTTCCCTTCGGCTATACTTCATTACTGACCTAATGAGCCAAAACAAACGAGTAGAGAGCTCTAGCCTCGCTAACAACATAGAGCACACTTTAACCTCTCAGTTGTGCACCACACTAAATGCTGTATGACTGTGGAGCTGACTCATGTCGCTATTCCTGAAGAAATTGGTTGGAGTTATTGACCTGTTTTGGACTTCTTGGCATTCTAGATCCAGGAACATTGTGTACGGTGTATGCCAGCAGTTGAATAACCTTTGAAATATGCTTAAAATTGTCATTGAATACAGGTTTTTCTGTGAGCTAAGATATCTCACGATATCTTTAGATAACATCCTGGAGTAAACTGTTAAAATTTTGCTGGGCTATAACTTTGCCACACTTGCAAACTGAATTTATTCTCTCAATCCTTTCTTCTTCTTACTTTTACACTTCATTCTAATTAGCACTACATTTACATGACTTGGTTTGTATCTTAGTATCTAATATGCACCAAAAACACAAAAGAAATGACACTTCAGGTGTTTTATGTACACTTTAAGTGCCCAGCGTTCCAGTACAGAAGTTTGAATTAAATAAAGGCTGTGAGAGAGTTTAAACTTCTGTATTACTTAATTAAAGGGGTCCTATTATGTCCTTTTACAAAGTCTTGATTTTGTTTTTTGCATGCTTGATTTTTTAAAAACTCAATATTTTTTACATATTTCACATTATTACCACACCTCTCTCCCCATTCTGTCTTGAATGCGCCCTTTAGGTCTGGTTTGAATTAAGCCCCTCCTTCCGAAATACAAAATGTGCTGTGATTGGTTAGCTGGCCCAGTGTGTTGTGATTGGCACCGCTTAGCGCATGTTCAGGAAATGTCACACACCTTACCATAACTGCAAGCTCTACTAAAGGTAAATATCAAGGATGGCGTCAATTTCAAACCAATTCAAGACTGGTTTAGATTTCAGAATGTTGACAAACAAGAGGATTGTGCAGAACGGATTTCATGCACAGACTTTGCAAGCATGGATTTCACAAGATGTGGGACGTTTTTTTGTAGTAATTTTCTTATCCATTTTAGATACAGTGTTATACACCATTTAATCATGATATTTATCGGAAAACTTTGGTAATACAAACAGTAATCAATCACAAAACTATGTGATTCCTAAGGGACGTGAACAGTCTAACATAAGTGAGAGCTTACAAAAGCTACAGTAAGCACTATATCAACACTAATGTTAGCTAGTGGAGGCAAAGCTTTGCCCTTTGTTTATATCGTAGCAACAACATAAACCGTATAATCGGAACTGTTAATAGAAAACACAACTACAAATAATAAGACATACTTACAAGTTTTGATCCACAAACAACTTTGTCCTGACAAAGTGGGAAGCTTTTGTGCTTACCCTGCATTGTAGTTCTGGAAGCTGTTCTCCGTAAAATGTGTAGCACACTGATAAACATTGGGGTTATAATGTTCAGGAACAGTGTTTAAAATCAATTTTAATCACTCTAAGTTTGTCAGCCTTAGGAAGGTCAAACAAATGATTTTTGGAAAAGGGATAATGTAAAAGAAAATATAATTCATCAGACCAGGCCAGCTTTTTTTCTTTTGCTCCGTGGTCCAGTTCTAATGCTCACGTGTCCTCTGTTGGAGCTTTCGTCGGTGGACAGGGGTCAGTACCCTGACTAGTCTGCGGCTATGCAGCCCCATACACAACAAACTGCAATGCACTGTGTATTCTGACACCTTTCTATCAGAACCAGCATTAACTTCTTGAGCAACTTGAACTACAGTAGCTTGTCTGTTTGATCGGACCACACGGGCCAGCCTTCGCTCCCCACATGCATCAATGAGACTTGGCCGTCCATGACCCTGTCGCCGGTTCACCACTGTTCCTTCCTTGGACCACTTTTGATACTGACCACTGCAGACCGGGAACACCCCACAAGACCTGCAGTTTTGGAGATGCTCTGACCCAGTCGTCTAGTCATCACAATTTGGCCCTTGTCAAACTCGCTCAAATCCTTACGCTTGCCCGTTTTTCCTGCTTCTAACACATCAACTTTGAGGACAAAAATGTTCACTAGCTGCCTAATATATCCCACCCATTAACAGGTGCCGTGATGAAGAGATAATCAATGCACACCAGTATGCTGATAACAAAATCGGCTTATTGAATAACCGGTTGTCCGGGTATACATCCAAACCAAAAACCCGACAACGCAAATAAACCGTGTTTACAAGACTTTATTAATAAATCAGGTTATTTCCCAGTAGTCACGTCAAAACGAGCTTATCTTACTCTGAGTACTTAATTTATGTCGGTTGTGATAATAAATAAAGCATTAAAAACTGATACAGATTATTGCAACAGAGGGAATCTTATGGCTCATATATTATCCTTTCATGAAAAAAATAGGCTAACTTCCGTCAACATAACCAACGTGACAACCTGCTTGCACAGAGAGCGTGCTGGGGACTATTTTCAGGTGCTGTGTAATATCATTGCGCCGCTGCACCCATGGTACGGCAGCAAAGTTACTTGATTATTATGCAGGAATGCGAGTATAGTTCCTAGCCATATCGGTCTAAAAAATGGCAACTTTTGATTTTCCATCAGTCTTGGTACACAATGTTACTATACACATCACAACATGTAAATAGGAAAATGTTGGTGTTATTTTGTCATTTATTGAGCAATAGGCTAGGTGGAGCCGTTTACCTCCAGTCTTTGTCCTAAGCTAGGCTAAAGGTGTGCGTTATGGTATGTATGGACTTATCTAACTCTGGGGGATAGGGTGAATAAACTAAAGTCTCAAAAGTTGGCGTGTTCTTTTAATAAGCCGACAGAAATCAGTTTAACGCTGGGTGAAAACATAATTTTATGCCTGATCGATGTATATTTAGAGAAGTATACAGTATTATTACCTTAAATTCCTCTAATATGAGCTCAAACAGAAGTTGTATTTACAGTCTATTATTATTATTATTATTATTATTATTATTATTATTAGATAATTACTGCGGATCGTATTTATTTTACTCTTTGTTCAGAATATGATGTTTAAAAAAAAATTATAATTTTTTGTGATGTATTTCATATTTCATGAAAATCTGGGTCTGGGATAAGAGAAACGTAACAAGGCAAAAATAGAAAAAAAAATAGTTTAAGGTTTTAACAATAGAAACACATCTACTAGTAAAACTAGACACATCATACCTTTTGACAAATATGTGTCTTCGGAATAAATCTAAATCCACCTCCACTTTGGCATAAAATAGCTTGAGGGAATGTTTTCTAAGAAATGATTGTCAGGCACCCCAAATGCATAGCTCAGCTATAGCCTATACCCAGCCCACATCCCATCCTAGACGTTCTCTTCTTTCTGTCCAAGTTCCCAGAAATTCTTTGAAAGGGCTGTCGTCTCTCCAGTGCTGCTGCTGTAAGCTTACCCTCTGCTCAAACACAATTTTAGCCCAATTGGCATTACCCTCAATAACGTGAAGTACAGTGATTCATGCAAAGGCAGTTTTTCAGTGCTACATGCCAGGATCAACTCTTGTTAAAGCTCATAGCTTTTTAGTGGCTCCTTTTTTCATCTTGACACAAGCCGGTTGAGGGAAAGACTCTCACAGTCGTGGCAGATGTTGGCTCCATCAAGAACAAACTGAGATGTGTCAGTTGGAATGTAATGACAAAAGGTTTGATGACATCCATAATTTAGGCCTGCTCATGAAACATGCACAGAGATGGTAAAGAGCTTATATCAGTTTCCTGCATTTTTGCTTAAATGTTGGTCTTTCAAAATATGTGTCCTCTGGTGGATGTGTCAGCTTAATGTTTTGGCTTAAAGTATTCTAGCTCCATTTGGCAATAAATAGGGAATAGCTCTGTTTCCGTTCATTCATAAGCTCAGTACTGCCCTCTGGATCTAATTCCTTTATTACACTGCAAATATTTGCATGCACTTATGTTCCAACTAATTAAAATGCAATAAATAACATAAATTAAATAAACCTGTCTTTAAACATAAATACATGAATCAATTTAATTTTAATTAAATGTTAAATCACTTAAATCAAGTATTTGAGTTATTTTTCAAGTTTCCTTTTTAATGCATCTCAGGTACACTGCAGCTGCATAAATGAGATTTTAAACATTAACATTTTGAGTATACAAATATGAAATGATGGGGGGGGGTCCCTTAAAATGTAAAATACTGAAAATGAAATGTTTAATCATGATACTGGCAAGAGGTGGCATCAGGTATTAATGAATGAGTCATTGAATCGTTCATTCAACTGATTTGTTCGAAACAGCTGATTCACTCAGAAATGAAGGTGAATGAGTTCATGAAAAGGCCATTGAATCATTCACTTAAATGATTCATTTAAAAGATTATAATAAATTATTATATAATGTTATATTGTGTAATTGAAAAAAATTATAATAATTCTAGTATTTAGCATATTCCCTGGCATTATCAATGTTGTCAGGTGGCACACCTGATATTCACGTGGTGCAACCATGTAAATTCTTGAATTAAACCAACAAATATAGGCCAAAGTGAACAAATTGCTGAAAACTCGATTGTGAATAGTAATTGTAATGAAAGCTACTTGTATGGTTATTTTTCTCTTTTTAAAAGTAAAATCAGATGCTAAAGATACTAAATACCTAGTCTCGCATAGCCAGAACTTCAGACGGGCGGCAGAAGGTCTGGACTCTATGGCAGCTTTCATTGGCCAAGGCCCGGCCTGTTTAGGGGTGTGAAAATGTAAAGTCTAAATCCCTGCAATAACAAACCACCATGCATCTATAAATTATCTATACTGTAAAGTTTATTGCAACAATGGAGCCACAAAGTTTAAATACATGTGTACGCTTTGTTAAATAAGTAGCCAATTTCATTCATCATTACTGCAAATAGGTAATTCTGATACATGCAGTGACTATCCATTATGAAGTGTGTGTATGTACACAACAATAATCTTTTACATTGTAATCCTTTTATTTGTAATATTTGGCATGTTTGTGTGCTGCTGCATGTAATATGTGTCCCTGTGTGTGTACTAAGCAGAGTGTATGCGCATTGTGCACCCACCTATAGCCGCATATTACTTACGTGCCCTTTAAATAACAAAAAAAATTGCGCTATTGACATTTGTTGGTCAATGGCGTTTTCAGTTGCTTCAAAATAGCAACATGCCAACAATGCACCTAAACACACCTCGTTTTTAGACCAGCATGCATTTGCTATTTAAACAACGTGGTGCTTGACGTGAAAACGATAACATTTGAAACTAGCAAAAAACTAGTGGTGCATTATGCCAGGTATAGGATAGGGCCCCAAGGGATGCTTTGCTTATATTTTACAATCAATTAGGTATATATTAAGTGTGGAACGGTTCTCTGTAAAAAAAATCGAACTGTACCGTTCTCCACCCACGGTTCGGCATCCACTTGCACCGCGGTTCATCTCAAATCTGATGACACATCTATAATATGGTTTCTTGAAAATAACTATGTGTGAAATAGACAGAGTTGGATTAATGTATGTTTCTGTCAATGTTTAAATTGCGAGTGAGCATTCTTGACCATGACCCAGTCATCTACACCCAGGTGTCGATAGCGCTAGACCTGAACACCACACATTGTGTTTAAACTAAACTCATTTAAGCCTTGGACTAATCTCCCAAGATCCACTCCCATGCTTAGACTTTCATCTCTACTAGATGTCTCCCCTTGCCGAGCAGATACAAAGAGAGAGTTGGCCGAAAGACTCTGGCCCAGAGGAGGCCACTGTCAGGATGCGTTAACCTCACAGAGGTTGTTGGCTTTTCTTTGCTCTCAGAGGTGAAGGGGCTTTATGCCCCAGATATAGTGCTGTTCCTCATTCCATTTAATGAAAAATCTTACTCAGACAGAAAGCAGAGTATTGCATTTCAGTCCAACATAGAATCATGAAACTGGGAAATAAAATCATTGAAGCTACTGAAGAGTATAGAGCACATCATATACATTCTAGGGGGAATTCACTAGGAATGAATTGCAGCCACTGAGAGTGTCGTTTTAGCACCTGATTAACAAAGTAAATTATGCAAATTAGTTAACTGTGAAAATGACAAAACACAATCTTATTTTTTTATACAATTCATTTGTTATTTTTCACAGTTCTTATTAAAATGAAACATAAGTTGCAACCGTCTTGTTTTCCCTATTGTGACATATTTCCGAGTGAAATGGCTTCTTGAACAAGAAAAACTGCAGGAAGAGATTATGATTTTGAGGGCATATTAATTTTTGGCTAAACATTCTTGATACAAATCGTGTTATGCTCTATGTGTGCTGGATGTCCCTCGGCTGTTTGTCAATTTTTTGTGTGTGTGTTTGTGTTCTGAGAATGAGTAATGAGCATGAGCAAAAAGAAGCTTACCAAAACATATGAAAAAGATAATTATGTTTTAGAAACACTTGGAAGAAGGGTTAGGCAAATGTTTAGTCTTTAGGCCAACCATTCAGTTGAGGTATAAAGGGATTTTTATTCTCTTTTACAAGTGTTTAAAGTGGGTAAGGAACCCACAGTGCACCCACTAACTTTGTATGAATGAGAAAGGGGAACCAAGAGAGAACGGTGTATGTAAAACAAATACACACACACACACACACACACACATCTCAATCCCAGGAAGCGGTGCATGAAATACAGAGCCGTCCTACTTTCTAAAGGTTGTAATTAATGTAATGCCCCATCCGCGATCCTCCCCGTGCCATTTCCACCCGACAAACGGGAGGATCCTGTTAGCTCTCCACTAATCCAGCTCAGGGTGGCACGGTTCCCAGATCATCGGAGTGGTTGGACACAGAGAGATTAGCGCTAACTGAGGAAATGCGGGCCGGGCCTATGACATGAGCGCTTTTTACACACATTCATGACTTCTTGTACAACCTAACGCCATCCTTACACTGTGTCCATGCCCCAGCGGTCTCTCACCTCAAATCACCATATAATGAATTATTTCCCGTCGCTTAGTCATCGTTGAATGAGGTCAGTCTTAGAGCGAATTCAGACACAGTTTCTTTACAGATAAGTGCTGTACATTGCAAAACTCTTATGTTACAACTGTGCTTTCATCAGTTCATTTCACAGGTCTTTCTTTATTTCTTATGCTTGATGTTTTTCACGTTAGGATTCATACATGTTTTACTCAGGTGAAGGAGGTTGTGTGAAGAAATCTAAGTCTCTTACAACAAGCAAAGTGTGCATGTTTACATAGTTATTTTCATTTTCTTAGTTAGTTCGTTTTCCTTTGTTCTCTGTTTCCCCCCCCTAGTTTGTCACCTTGATTACTCGGTATTTAGATTCAGTTCATTATCTTGAGTATAAGCCCTTTAGTTCTGGTTTTGTTTGTGTTCTGTTACTTTGATTCTTCTGTTGTTTATTAAAGATACTTGACTATTTGAAAGACTACTACTCTCTCATCATCATCTTTGTGGAGCAACCTGTAACATATATGAGAGTCAACTAATTGTTGTTGTTGTTGTTGTTGTTGTTGGTTAGGGGTTTATTCCAGAAAAAAGTTATGTGACATACTGTACCTGGGTTGGTATGTTTAAAAGTGGACAACCTCAACTTTCGGTTCCAAAAATGGAGGTAACTTTCAGGGTATATAAGTAGCCATTGCAACTCACTTATTATACAGCTTGTGGGTTTTATACAATAACCCAGTGTTTTATTAATAGCAGTGTTGATACATTCCTGTGCTCCTGAATGTGTGCATATCTCTCTCTCTCTCTCTCTCTCTCTCTCTCTCTCTCTCTCTCTCTCTCTCTCTCTCTCTCTCTCTCTAGCGTTAAGCGGTTTTAATTGACACCTTCAAGCCAATAAGAATCGAGTATTCATACAGACCATGGTATAATTCAACATAATAATAACCCCCTTAATTATTTGTTGTACTGTAGAACTACAAAATTTAGTGAAATATCATATTTTTCCTGAAGCAAACTTTCTCACTGTTGTCAATTGGAACAGCTATGTGTGCACTTGTCTTGCTATTACCATAAAACATTTTTGGTCTGAAAAGAAGAAATTCAAATAACAATTGTGTTATTTGCAATTATAAACACTTCTAAAAATGAATAAATGGTATAATATAACTGATGCCATGGGGTAAATATTCCCAATGAGAAAATGCATTAATGCAATTCACAGAGTTGAAAAGCACATTTTCTGTAAAGCTGCAAGATGGTTAATCAGTTAGCAACAACATCTAATTATCAAAAAAAGAAAAAAAAGAAAAATTCTCAACACGTTTAATAGAGCACTGGAGTCTCCTCTGTAAAAGCAACCCCAGGAAAATGAGTCTTGAACAGGAAAATCAAAGTTGATGTGGCTTAATAACAGCATGTTTTTTAATTACTTGAAAATGTGACCTTGGTATTGACCAATCAGGGTCCAAGGCCAAACCGATTGGTTTTATAATTCCCTATATTCCACCAAACTCTCCTTTCTTTATTAACAGGTTCTTTCTAAAGTCAGCATGATATATTTCTCCATTACACACAGAGGACAACCTTGAAATTAAAAGAAAATAAAAGAAGAGAAATCAGTAAAGTCAGCCGAAGACAAACTGGAAACATCACAAGTCTGCACAGCACGAAACCAAAGTGTTGGAGGAGGTCTTCTCTGCCAGCCCGGTTGTGAGGTGTCGTAATCAATTGAATGTTCCACTGAGGAGAAACCCCCGAAGGCCCTGCATACCCAGCCAGAAGTAGGCCGCTGTGAACTTTCTGCAACGCTGCCCTCAAAGACATGTGTCTTAATTAAAACCTGGGAGTTGTTAGGTCCTCCAACTTTCTCCTTCTCTCCCCCATTGGCAATCTAGTGCAATACAGCCTCTCTAAGGGCCTAGTAAAGGCGCCTCTGGAGGGAACACTCCGGTCCGAGTTTGCCAATGACAGGAAGCTGCAGTATTTCTAGTCTCAGTAATCGTCTGCTTTGGTTTGCAAAAAAACTTCACATGAATAAACTAAAGAGGATAAGTTGATAAGATCCACTGCTAGAGGTCATTTGTTCGTATGTCTTGTACCCGAGCACCTCTTTACAAAACAAAGTGAAAGGTATAGAGGTCTGGAAGATACATGCATACACTGTCTTTTCCTTTGCTTTATGAACTCGAAAGCAATAAGTTCCTCCGTGATGACCACAGCTCCTGCATGCTGCTAGGATAAAAGAACACATAAATAGACACAGTGATGTTAAATCAAGTTGTCAGCAGACATAAAGTTGCCTCTGGTGCTTGAATGAGCCCCAGGCGTTTTTGATGTGGATTTGAAGAGCTCGCTATCTCATTTGCTAGCTTGTTAAGTTGTACTCTACAATGCACCAATCAGTAAAAAGTTCATTGGGATTGAAAGATCATTTAAGTCCTGTTAGACGACGTAGGTGTTCCGTTTCGTTACAGTGACTAAAGGGCTTTAAAGCTTTGGCTTCTGAAGTCAGTGTTCAAATGATCAAATCCAATAGGTCAATGCACCACACAGGCTCATTTTTGCTTTTGTAAAGCAGTTTGCCTGTCAGGAACACATAACGCTCCCTGGAGATTTCATATTCAGGAGGCTTTCAAAAGCAATTAGTTATTGATTAACAGTGTAAGCAAGTCCTGATGAGACCAGCTTTGATTTTAGTTCTTTTGGGGTTTGGGGGGGTTCTACCACATTTGTTTTGGGAGCTGCTTTAGGTTATAACCGTCATGCAATTTACGACTTTAATGTGTTAGCCCTGTCCTTTTAACATGTACATTTTACTACAAATAATGATTCATGTTTAACTACTAGATAAAGACCTTTAAAAATGCTGCAAAACCAATTAAAATTGACAATTTTGTACGATCTTAATGATTTACTTAGAATAATGTAATGTCCATTCTCACTAAATATTGGTAATTTGATTAGTAAATGATTATTTTTTACATAGACTGAAAATAGATGGACCTCTGTAGAAAAGCCACTAATGTCCAAATATGGTGCTGACATCTTGCACTGATTTGGGACCTGAGGAGCAGGAAGTAGAGCCAAGATATAAAAACCCCGTCCACATTGGCGCAGTATCTGTTAGGACAGTTTACTGCAGAACAACTCATTATGTAGGTGTGAAATGAACAGTTATGGAAATTAAAGCTAAAGCTCCTATCTCCTCCCGAAAAAAGTCTGTTGGCACTTCAGTGACAACTTTGCTCAGAGAAGCTGTCAATCACAGCTGTCAATCATGACGCCCCACCCCCCACCGTTTTTATAGCATCAAATAATTACTAAAACCAAACTTATTTAAAAAACGAACACTTGAACTTACATCAGCGTGATAAAAACTAACTAAAATGACAGAAACCATATTTGGAAAAAAAAATTTTGAAGTGTAATTTGATTATTAATTTGTCTTGCATCCCATTACATGGAGGGTCCGGAATTATGACCTATACTGGGACCAACCATCTGGGTACGATCAAGATGCTTTGGCTTCACTTTTCAGGAAGCGTGCGTGTGGCACACTTGGGGTCACTAGCATAGCTAAGGGTGATTGACAGCTTGCCCATCCTGTCAGATCCAGGGAAATACTTTTTTTTTTTAAGTAGTATTTTCTAGCGTTTAACAATTCGTCAATGATTATTCTAAATGTGATTTTATTTTGTCATGCATTAGAACTCTTTTAGCTAATTTGTCTCTTCAGTTATGTCACGCCAGTAGTAATGATATGTTCTTCTCCGTGGCAATATCTGGATTCAATTCTAACTAGCAGCGTCTTTTTTGTCACTTAAAAAATGGCTAAAATGCCATTTATGACACATTTAAGAAAGAAACAAGTCTTAACGAAGACGACAGGATGCCAAACACTTATGTCATTTAAGTGAACTAACAGAATGATATTAACATCAATTCAAAACCTTCATACCCAGCCAACTCCGACTTGTTTAGAACAGACATCAGCCATAGAAGGTAAGCTAGGGTAGGTTTTTAGCATAGACAGTAAAAGAAATGGACTCAGCGACCCCATAGACTTCAACGGAGATAAGTGAAGTCAATTAGAAGCACTCACTTCCTGATGGCTGAGCTTGACGAAGTACATATGACGTGAGCAACCTGTCTCACAGTTGTAAGTCTTCTAGTAGTTGTGCAAAGTGAAATCTGAATCACGTTGTTGAAATATTTTGTCCCGTTGCTTTTGGCTCTCTATGGGCATCTTCCCATGCTTCTCCCTTGACTTTATCGGACTTTATGCCTCCACGCCCCTGTCTATACGGTAATTTCTTTACTGCACAACATAGTCGCATGGTTATGACACAGCCGTTAGCCTATTTTTACAAAAAGCGGCTATGGAGCCATTTTTAATTCTTGTGTCTCTTAAGAAATAAACAATGGACAAATGGAGTCTTTAAACGTCTCAGATGTAAAGTTATTCACTGTCAAAGTGACGCCAAAATGAAAGGGAGTCATTGGAATGCTAACAGCAGGTGATGGCTTGGTTAGCAATGGCTGCCCCTATGGAAGGTACGCTTTCCGGGGGCTGGATTACCCCCTTGGTTTTTAGTCTGGCCCGCCGTGGCATGGCAATGCAGTATTTGCATGTAATATTTGTGAGCAAGTGGTTTTCTGAAATGTACATAAGCCACATGTACTGTATTAGCAATGGAAGGCTGTCGATACAGGATTTAGACATTGTGATTTCTCTTCGTGATATAGTTTAGGACTCGGGTTGGATCTCTCTCCTGCTTTGTTTTTGTTTGAAATTTTTCAAGTTACAGCCGATCACACAGAGCTTAGCGCTTACAGTATTTAGTTTCTGCGAAATTAGTAGCACTAGCGGAATTTTAAAACATTAAGCGACCTTGCAAACGGTCCTTCTGTGTGTCAGGCATAAACATCACAAACACAGTTCGTACGGGTGCTTAAGAAGGCATCAAGGTGTAGAAGAAGACTATATTAAAAGACAATAAAAGGTCAAACATATGAGGAATAGTTTTAGCTGTGTTGTTATGTTTCAATCGGATTTTTCTTTCAAATTGTAGTCTGGATGCCAGCCGAATTTAGCCCCGCCCACAACATTTGAGTTCGGGGAATTCGGTCTGGACTCTCCGTTGTGGAGCAACTATGCTCGAACAGGAGCCGTTCGGACCAATGAAACTGTCAGGGGGCGGGCTTTATACGATGACTGACAGATGATAATCAGTAATGCAAGCATTCACATCACCAAAGAGCGCTTGGATTGAATTCGTTCTAATCCTAAACCAACATTATCTGCCTGCACAATCGGAGGCTGCACTTTCAGGACCGCATTTCTAGGACCCTATTTTTTTGTGACAGCGCCACCTACCGAATCGGAGAACTGCAATCCCAGGAACGCATTTCCAGGACCCATAGTTTTGGTGAACCGAAACAAGTGCCACCAAGGCAATATTTTAACCTTTTTTTTCTGAGGTTTTACATGGTTTTAAAGGTTTATTACACCCAAATACAGCTTTCTTTTTGCAGTAATTATTGGGTCCAAGTTGCATAATTTAATAACTCATCAAGTAAAATAAACAAGGAATGGTATCTCATTTTCAAAGTACAGAGGGAATAAATAAGGATGACTCTGTGGGTAGATTTAAAATTGTGTAGATTTTCTAAAATAATATATTGCAACAGTTGAATTTGAACACACAAAAACAAATTTGTTCATGACGTGAACCACATAGAAAAGAACTTCATGGACACCGTCTTCACTGACTCCTAAGAGAGAGAAAGACAGAGAAGTGAATGAAATAAGGAACATTTTTAATTTCAAATTTTAAAGATCTTAGTCACAGAGCACACACATTATATACAATACTAAATGATCAATCTTCATAACAAATAATGTGCATACTGTTACTGCATAATGTTCAAAGATTTGGGTGAACAGGTTCTTGAAACATTCATGTCAATAAAGCACATCTGAACCGAGAAAATAAAAAATAATAGAGAGCGATGCAAGAAATCTGAATAGAAATAACATGTTATTTCTACAGTAACATGACTTTTTTCTGTCCTTAAATATTTAAAGCACACATTGCGATGTGCAGCAGCATTACCATCTGGATGCTCTCCCCTCTTTTCTCAATTGTTTCTCTATCATTCTTTTAAATTCCTCCACTTCACTGAAATAGTAAATAAAGAACATAATCACTGCTGGGTTAACAGAAATGCTGTTTAAAAAAAAGGATACATTGAACATTGTGTAAAAAAACAAAACAAAAAAAAACAAGTTCATTTTTATATAAATTAAAAGACATAATATAGGGTTGTCTCAATTAATTCATCTTTTGTCATACTTCTGCCTGCCCTGAGCTGTGTCCTTGTAAGCACTTCATATAGAGTACAGTATAGTACATGACAATATTTTAACAGTTATGCCTGACTATAAAAACGTCATATCTCAACCAACATTATAAAACCAGTTCAAAATAAAGAGACGTACTCATAACATGTATTGTGTGGTAACGTTAAACAGGCTGACTGTGAGCATGTGACAGCTAAAACATTAGGATTATTTTAACTTACTTAAAATGAAGAAAAAAACGAGTAACTAACAGTTTCACAACAAACGTAATACAGTTGTGTTGTGCTGTTGTGCAGTTGTGCTGTCATTAAGTCAACACAAGCTTTCATGCAAGTTTAGTTTAACGAATGTGCTAACAATTCATTTACAGCACTATCTAACGTATGATAGCTGATGCATTCCAGACTATTCAGCAAATTACGATCACTTTGGCTACATTATCTTTCCAATGAAATGCACCATGATTGTTTAAAATGTTAAAATAAAAACTGATTCACATGTGATACACACACTCTGATCGTCATCCATCTTTGCTGGTCCTCTAATTCGCTAGGTGGCATTGTCAATAAAAACCTAGGGTCCTAGAAATGCGTTCCTAGGACTGCGGTCCTGAAAATGCAGCCTCCGGTTGTGCAGGCAGATGCTACTCTCCTAAACAGAGAACTTGTTCGTATATGCATTCACCTTTACTATTTCTCTCAAAAATAATGATCATGTTGGCAAGTACTCTGTGTATCCTTAAATTATTTTACAACAACGGCAAAGATCGTTTACACCCATCTTCTTCTACTTCTTCCAGCTTGCGTACAGTTGATTTCTGTTGACAACTTATGTGTCACTCTGTTGCTCTGATTGGTTGTAGGTCTATCCAATTGAGGTCTTTCCTGGTTCGGTTGAATCACATAATCACAGCCCAATGGAGCAGTATCAGACTCATAATCTGACTAGAATTGAGTATGACGACGCCAAGCAAGGGGTAATGCGAATTATTCCGGCCCACCAACACTATTACAGGCCCACCCATCATCCACTTTCTGTCTACGCCACTGCTTGGGGTGCGTCTCAATCAGCCCCTATATTTTCCTAGGATGTGAATCAGTATATCGTGTACATAAACGTGGCTGTCTCCCTGATCAGTGCCCTGTCTACTGAACTAGGGAGCTGATTGAGACACACCCTTTTTTTCTTAATTAGAATTATCTTAATTAGAGAATATCATGCCATTAATTAGATTTTTTTAATTGACATGTGTATGTCATCTCTGAGTTGTGGGTCTTCAGTATAATTTGTTTAAAAAAATTACTTTGTTTGCTTTATTTAATGAAATATATACCCGGTTCTAAATTACTGTGACAAAGTCTATTTATTTCCACTATTTACACAAAGGTGAATGGAGTGCAAATAAAAAGAAATAAAACAATTTGAACAATTATGAAACCCAGTGACCTATTCTGTATTATTTCGATGTGAAAATAATTAATCTCCAGTGCAAATTATGCTTAACAAAGACTTCCAGTGATGCAAGTCTTTTAATTACAGGGTTGTGGAAACATGCGTTCCACATTAGTGCAGCAATATGGAATTAATTCAAGCATATTTATCAAAGTGATAAGCCATGATTGGTTTTAATTGGTTTCACAGCTTTCCTCATCTCTTTTCCATCTTCCAAACATCCAAAGCGATGTTCCAAGAATAACTCATGGAGTTGCAACAAACAACAGCAGATTATAATTGATACAATGATTATATGATTGATTACAAGGCCACAACCCTTATTTGACAGAAAGTAGAGAGAATTTGAATAAGAATTTGAACATTTTCATGTCCTTGTTGCTGGATCCATTATTTGGTGCCATGATGTGAGGAAAAACAAATAACCGTTTTCTTCTTTTTCAGAGTCGCTGTATATGACGCTACAGCAAGATTGGGTCACAAGCCTCACTGATTGAAAGTCAACAAGGTCTCTCCATTCTGATTGGACAGCTCGCAGGTGATTAGCAAAACATTCAAAAGCTCCTGTTTGTTGGCTGCACATCAAACTGCCATGAAATTCATCCGTTTCCTTGTCCACAAAAAGAAAGAGACTGAGAGTGACATTGCCAAAAAAATATCATTAATAATAACAACGACTTGGTGAAGGAGATCAGCTTACGGCCATTTATCTAGAGATGACAGCCGAGGAAGCGCTGAGGAACATAAGTTTTATGAGCCTGGATGGTATTTTTACGCAGATGCTACTTGACATGCAGTTCACGGTGAGGGTTAGCCCCAGACCATCAAATTATGTGGCTATTCTTGTAATCTTCAGTTTCTTTACGCTGCCATTTCTGAAATGTCATATTCTTTGTGTCTCGAGCATGAAGACAAACCTGTGTGCAGCTGGATTCTGAGTAATTTCGCTAGCATAATGAGAAATTATCCGATAGCGTTATCAATGTTGCTCATATGTGACATCCCTTATCTGTGGACAAATCATGATTGGTCACTAATGATTCTCAGTTTAATCCTGTAATCCATGAAGTCACATGGTGCACTGATAATAAGGGAAGCTCCTTCAGATGCATACAAAGGATGTAGATGTCTAATTGTCAAGATATACAATAAAAAAAGAGTTCACTCTTCCGAGACCTAATTTCATTTTGATGATACGCCACTCTTCTCGTTTGTGGTCTTATTGCAACAAGTCTTTCTTTGGTGATGCTGGAAGTTGCACTGATAAGACTTTCCTCCAGACACAAGGGAATAGATATGGATCTCCCCTCCTGGTATTTAGCTTTTAGCAGAAAAAGGGATTACCTGCCGTGGCCCAAAAGCTCTCAAGCTCTTCAGAGTGATCCCCCTTCTAATCGTCCAAATTGAAAAAGTATTTATAGTCAATCTGGCGGCCTGTCTGGGACCAGATAATCAGATCTGGAACGTGCTTTTGTTGCAATTTGTTTTAGGTTGAAGTCCCTTGTGCACATGCACCTGCTAGTTTAGATTAAGTTGGAAATTTCACTGAAATTTACTGCAGAGATGGAAGCTGTTGTGAATTTAGCCTGAATAATGGACTAATTAATATGATCCCAGACCCAAACCCCCACAAACACTTAGAATTAGAAGCACACCTATTGTCATTTAGTGCAGATGTGATTTTCTGAAGAAGATCTGAGTAAAGTGTGTTTTGTTTGCTAATGCATCGCTTTGTGGTCACTAGGGTGTTCCTGAATATCTGCTTGTCAGCGTTGGGGTAACGCATTGCAAGTAACGCAAGGTATATAATCAGATTACTTTTTTCAAGTAACTAGTAAAGTAATGCATTGCTTTAATGCAAGTTACTTTGTTTTCCCATGTATTGACTGACAGCACTCCTATCCCCATGTTGAGAGAAACCAGGTGTAAGTGTAACATTGTGTGCACTGTGTGAACATGATGGTTATTTTAGTTCTAGAAAAAAATGTGAACATGCATTTACTCATCTCACTTGCACAAAAACAGAATGCATAATTCCTCAAAATGCATAAAAAGCAGTGAAACTTTCGGAATCCTACACAAACCTGCTATAATTAATTGTTAAAGATACTTTATGTATTTAATCTCAATTTATTCAACCATAAGCAAAAAAATAATAATATTTTGGGGGGTTTTATTGCTTAAGTGTTAAAGTGTTGAACTTTCTTTACCTCTGTCCTATTCTTCTGTAATCCAGAAGAGCAGCCCATCTGAAAGGTTTAAGTACAGATGTGAATTTGCATTTCCTTTTGCACTTCCTTTTGCACTTCATGTGAAAGAGCCTTTACATTTGCCAAAAATAGAACTTTTTTGTTAATAAAAAAAAAAAAAAAGCCCAGCCCAGGTGATAAAAAGATATGCAAAAGTAATGTAATGGATTACTTTCCATAGAAAGTAACTAAATCATTTTTAGGGAGTAATGCAATATTGTAATGCATTACTTTTAAAAGTAACTTTCCCCAACACTTCTGCTTGTTGAATTGAGTGAGGAAGCCTACAAAATGACATAATAATGCCGAGATATGTTAGTCTATAGAAGTTTTTTTTTTTTTACATGATTTTTCATCTGCCAGATTAACATTGTCCATTAGCTTAGAAAAGTCAAAGTAAAAAAAAAAATAATAATAAAATAATAATGTTAGCAAACACAGCATAGGTTTACTCTTTAAATTAAAACATGGGGGGGGGGGAATGTATATTCCTTCAAAAATAATGTTTTAATAAACTTTAAAATCATTATTTTGAGAATTAAATTTAATACATTTCTGTCATAATATCTTCACGTTAACTCTTTTGTAGTGGAAACCTTTGAGTTTCTGTGTGTATCTGACAATAGTTTTATCAAAATGAAATGGTGAAATGTCCATATGGGAGAAAACATTTATTTGTGAGCAGGAGAAGAATGTTTTCCACGTTTTTTTTTTTTTTTTTTTGGGTGGATAATATTCTTTGTAATCATTCTGTATTCATATTGAATCAACAACATGTTAAGTGTTCTGTAATCTCCACCAACACGTATCACCTTTTTGCACTTATTGTATGTTTCTTATGTTCTACACTCATTATCAGCACTGCCATGTTTTCCACTGTGTCCTTTACACATTATAGTTTACTTATTCAGCGGTGTGACTAAGTGGAGCCACAGAGCTCCCTCTACAGCAGATCTTAGTTTGTTCGCTTCAATGTTGCCAAATTTGTATCTTCGGTTCTCTTTAAGTTATTGTTGGTTCAGAGATTTGGTAAAGGAAGTCTGCTTTACATAATGTTCCAGCTGCTATTGTTTATCTGTCTGCAGAGCTTAAATCAAAAACCTTTGAGTGCGGGTGTGAAGCAAAATGATCTATTTATATATATGTATTTGTTGCAATGATGAAATTAGATGTTTCTTTTTCTTTATTGTGAGCTGGGCTTAAAATAGAAGTGTGTCTAACCTATATGAAGACCTCATTCTAGAACCCTTTTCCTGTAGCAGATATGTCTTGTATAATCCATAAAATGTATGTATATTTTGACACATCCTTTATGTAAAATTAACCTGTTTGTAAAATAAATACATTAAATGAAAATTCACCTTATCTGCATTCAAAATGCATAAAACATGTGCATGATTCACCCATGTAGGTTTTACTTTAAAATAAAAAAATGTCTACCTTTAATCAAAACTTCAAAACTGGGTCTTCAGATGAAATTCTTCTCTCTTCAGTCTTCTCTCTTGTGACGTATGCCGGACTTGCAATCATTTAGTCCGCTTAAACCCTGCCACTCCAAAATCAACTCGTATTCGACTCGTAACAAGCTCGTATTCATTTTTGATTGCACTATACACTACATGTCAAAATCCAATCATCCAATTTAACAAGTTTTTTTTTTTTTTTTTTGATAATCTGTTAGACCTAGATGTAATACAGTAGAAAAGATATGTTGCTACTTCTGTTTCATCTTCTCTGTTAGATTGAAAAGAATCTTTCAGTTGCATTCATTAACCATTTTGACAGGTTACAATTTTACGCCATTTTTTTATGCCACTGTTCTGCACGAGTGAGTCATTGAATTACTCACTTAAATGATTTTTACACAATATTAAGTTGTTCCCAACCAAAACAAGCCTGAGTGTGTTTTCTGAGAACGAGGAGGTGGGAACCGGAAAATTATTAACATAACTTTAATTAGCAAATAAACATAAAGAACAAAACGAAAGTAAAACAGCAGCCCCTCACAGATGACTGCAGCATAAACTAAAACTAAAACAACAACAAAGTGCAGGTCTGGTCCTCTCTCATCTTTCACTGTCGTCATTCCTCCTTTTATCGTTCTGGAGCTCCTCCATGGGACTTGAGACCGGTGACGCTCATTAAAGGGTTAGTTCATAATGTAATTTGCACTCACAAGACCAATAAAAGGTACTAAAGACATGCATACTTGTTCACGGGGTGCTTCTTGACAAATTGACATCTCCAACTGTTGTCCTGGAAGCATAGTACAGTTTTTTTTAGTCATTTTCGCCGATTCACATGAACAGGGATCATTTTGACAAGGTTGTCGTCTGTTTATAGTACATCATTTTTGTGTAAACATACCCTAAAACTCCCTATTAAAGTGTAGGAGGTCAGTAGGAAGATGGGAGTTGCTACTACTGTGTCTCGTGAACCATTCAGACAGGGGAGCCCTGAATTTAGTGATTCAGGTAGTTAGGAATAGTATTTTAGCCTTTAATTATTTTTTATATTTTTTATTTCTCATGCATAACCTAGTGAAAAAAAAGCATGCTAAGTATACTTGCAGCCAGACTAATTTTCAGTATACTTGAAGTGTGTTAATGACTAGTTAACTTGAAGTGTGCTATTTTGAAACAACTAATTTTGCACTAAGTATAATTTAGTTGTAATTAAGTTGTTTTAAAGCATAGCTTTAAGTATATTTAGTGTACTTTTATGTGCTAAACTGGAACAACTTTAAGTATACTTAGTACACTTTAAGTATAGGGCATAATTAGGCTACATTTGATTAGTGATTTTATTATAAGTATATTTTATTTGTATTAAGTATACTTTATTTGTATTATAAGTGTAATTTATTTTTGTTATAGTACTTTATTTGTATTAAGTATATTTTATTTGTATTATATCATACTTTATTTGTGTTGTAAGAACATTACAAATTAATTAACAGTATCTTCAGAACACAAGCTATATATATATATATATATAAAATCTAACACATATAACTAATGAAGAGACATTTCATTAACAAGGCCAACGGTTTTTATGAATGGTTATGTAATAATTATGTTCAGTTATGCACTCAATACTTGGTCGGGAATCCTTTTGCAGAAATGACTGCTTCAATGCGGCTTGGCATGGAGGCAATCAGCCTGTGGCACTGCTGAGGTGTTATGGAGGCCCAGGATGCTTCGATAGCGGCCTTAAGCTCATCCAGAGTGTTGGGTCTTGCGTCTCTCAACTTTCTCTTCACAATATCCCACAGATTCTCTATGGGGTTCAGGTCAGGAGAGTTAGCAGGCCAATTGAGCACAGTAATACCATGGTCAGTAAACCATTTACCAGTGTTTTTGGCACTGTGAGCAGGTGCCAGGTCGTGCTGAAATCTTCATCTCCATAAAGTTTTTCAGCAGATGGAAGCATGAAGTGCTCCAAAATCTCCTGATAGCTAGCTGCATTGACCCTGCCCTTGTTAAAACACAGTGGACCAACACCAGCAGCTGACATGGCACCCCAGACCATCACTGACTGTGGGTACTGCAGGGCGCAACTACCCAGTGCCAGAGGGGTATGCAGCAACAATTTTGGCGCCTTGATACAGCACTCTGGGAACAGCCTATTCGTTCAGAATTTTTTTTCTGTGTCTTACCCGCTCGCTTGAGGGTGTCAATGATGGCCTTCTGGACAGCAGTCAGGTCGGCAGTCTTACCCATGATTGCGGTTTTGAGTAATGAACCAGGCTGGGAGTTTTTAAAAGCCTCAGGAATCTTTTGCAGGTGTTTAGAGTTAATTAGTTAATTCAGATGATTAGGTTAATAGCTCGTTTAGAGAACCTTTTCATGATATGCAAATTTTTTTAGATGAATGGAATTTTGGGTTTTCATGAGCTGTATGCCAAAATCATCAGTATTAAAACAATAAAAGACCTGAAATATTTCAGTTGGTGTGCAATGAATCTAAAATATATGAAAGTTTAATTGTTATCATTACATTATGGAAAATGAACTTTTATCACAATATGCTAATTTTTTGAGAAGGACCTGTATGTAAGTGTGAACTAGTGAAGTTCAGTCAGTTAAAACAAGCTCAGACAGACGGCAGCAGACATGGGTAAAACACTGATCTGACAAAACCGACAAATCCACCTGTCAGTGCAGTGTGAATTGGCCTTAAAGGAGTTGTTCACTTAAGGCCAGTTCCCTCATGATTTAATTCCCCCATGATTTACCAATTACCCCATGATTTACTTGCCCTCAAGCCATCCTAGGTGTATAGTATGACTTTCTTCTTTCTGATCAACACAAAGTTATATTAAAAAAATATCCTGACGCTTCTGTAAACATACTCCACACGAATCCAGGGGGATTAATAAAGGCCTCCTGAAACAAATTAACAGGGTTTTGTAAGAAAAATATCCATATTTAAAACTTTATAAAGTAACATAATAGCTTCTGATGAACCACCTTCCTTGTTCAACTTATGCAAAAAGTGTAATGCCTCTCAGAGTTCAAAACTCTAGTGATACGTCGTGCCAGTTACACTTTTTCCGTAAGTTGAATATGGAAGATGGTCTGCCGGAAGCTAAATATTTAAATTAATAAAGTTGTATTAACCTTCATTACCCCCTGGAGTCGTGTGGAGAACATTTATTATGGATGGATGCACTTTTTTGAGCTTCAAACTCAATGAACCCCATCACTGCCATTTATAAAGCTTGGAAGCATCAAGATATTTAATAATATAACTTTGATTGAGTTCATCAGAAAGAAGAATGTCATATACACCTAGGATAGCTTGACGGTGAGTAGATCATGGGGTAATTGTAATTTTAAAGTGAACTAATCCTTTAATCTAAATGAACCAAAAACAGGACAGAAAGCTCAAGTGTACCTGGTCATGTTGATCATTACAGTTCGGTACAGGCAGCATTTTCGTTTGAGTGCAACGGAGGAATTACTGATCCTGTTTAGGCTCCTTTGAGCTCTTTGAGTTCTCAGCTGGTAAAAAATATCATCATATAAACATTTACAATGGGTACATTTAGCCCAATACACTGCATTGTTTTAAATGTTCAGTAATTTCTGTCCCAAAATATACTTTATAAAAGCTGTCTAAAGCTGTTTTGTAACTTTAAGTTCAGTGGTAAAAATGTGTGTGAACACTAAGCAAACAGGCCTAAATTTAGTTTTTGGCCTGGAACCAAGAACTAAGAGTGCCAAACCAAACTACAAGTGTGAACCCTTAATTCACATCCTTTATTAAAAACATGCAAGCAAATGACGGCCCGGGTTCAGGCTGAACTTGTCTTTGCACTTACCACAAGGAGCTCCAGGTTTTCTTTTACCTTATTTGCATAACCCAATAAAGGGATAATGAGGCGTCACTGTGCTGTCAATTAAAGGGCTGGTTATTCTCTCTGTTGGCTACTTGCATAGCCGCAAGCCCCGTCGTTTAATGCAACCGTGGTCGTATTAATTCTCTTGAGAATGCAGGACAGCTGCGGAGGTATTCTAAGAATAAGGTCTGAATAACCCTCGAGCTCGGGCCATTGTGCTTCATACTCATCTAAATGCACATGGCCATGACCGCATTTTGTCTCCAAATGCAACCTTTCTTCTTGCATTTCCAGATAAAGGACATTAAAGTGGTAGTTTGTGTTGCTATGACGATTAGATTCCACACACTCAAAAGGGAGACTAATCCAGGGGAAAGAAAAACATGAAAGCTTTCCAGGGAAGTTCTGGGGACGCTGTCGAAAACACGCTTCTCCACTTTGGACTCGGGGCCATTTTCCCAATTAGGCCGCCACCCCCCCTCCAACAAACCCAAACGTATTGACAAGAATCTTGATGGGCAAGGTTTAATTAAGCTAACGCAAGCTCATTAGGCAGCCAGGCTTAAGCAACAGCAAAGCTCTAAAGGACTTGGACTCGACAAGAGATTTGGAAGTATCCACAATGTCTTTTGAACTGCCTCCATTTTTGTAGGGCTCATTTAAAAGACCTCCTGTCTGTCTAGCAATGCCTTGCAACTCCCACACATAGCATGCCAGGAAATTGAGCCCTTGAAAAAAAAAAAAAGAATCTGATGAGAGTGTGGTGAAATTGAAATCACTGTTGTATCAAGCCGAATCGACTCCCTCCCGTTGTGTTTGCATTATTCCCTCGATGAAGCTGCAGAATACGTTTCTAGACACGAAATTGTGCTTTGATCAGTAACTTTAAGCTATGCGAGCCCATCTTACATCTCTCCTGGATTGTTTTGTGTAAGAACGGATGTGTGAGGAATCCACGCAAGCCTGGCGCGTGCATTTTCATGTGTCGAGGGACGTCCCCTCTGTCGACCTCATGGCTGAGAGCAGCGTTGCACCGGCGGCGTGCACTCTATATGTGTGTGCGTCATTGTGTTACAGCGGGTGGTGATTAATCACATGGTGACTCTTGGTCCCACAGCTGCGTCCGCTCAGGATCCGCTGGGGGTGCGGCAGGGTTCCTGGGGACGTCCAGAGGGGCCAAACCTAGTGCGTTTGACACCGAAAGATACCGGCCAGACACCTCGCTTAAATCCCAGCTGTCACTTCCAGTCTCCTCCGACGAGCCACATCCCCACACACAGCTTTGACAGGTCCAACACAATGTCTAACAACAAGCTTTTAGGGACAAATATCTTTTCATCTTTTCATCTTTTCCTTTCAGTGCAAAAACAACATTGAATGCAGAACCAACGCTAGGCTACTTCTTATCATTGCCGCATCTTATCTAGGCTAAACGCTAAATGTTTTGAATATGCTTTTTAATAACGCCTCAAGGCATACAACAGCAGGTCATTGGAGAGAAGCTATGGGAAGGCAAAATAAAATGAGGCAATGTCAAAGTTTTAATACTCTCCTGAAGCTAGAAAGGCAAAACCGAACACTGGAAATAACCGTGTACATGACGTCTACTATATGTGCAAAAGACATTGGCCAAAATAATCTAATTTCAACCAACCTGATTGTTGATGTTACTGTAAAAAATAATTGCATTTCTGAACGTATATTCTCAGCCTGTCGATAAGAATTACGTTGTATTATCCAAAGGTGGAAATACTGCACAGTGGCTACATTTACTATACATGCAAACAAATAATCCGTTAGTAATCGGATTGGCTGCTCAGTCAGCCTGAAAAGCCTTCATATAAACACCTTAATCGATATGATTGAGCTTGATCTGAATTCTATCTATCTATCTTTCTAAACGCCAATATAGGACAAACTGAATATTGCTTGTTCCTCAGCTATCTTATTGTCATGTGCCTGTACAATATAAGGCATATTCTGTAGCTTTAAACTTAAGTGACAGTTGTGTAGGAGTATGTGTGATTTATATGGCCTCAGCTTTTAAGACCTATTAGCAGTCTGAGAATTACAAGGTAGCAATCTTTCCAGAATTATACTAATAGCAATCTATGAACACAAAGGCAAATGCGAGCAGGGTCTCAGAGTTGGCTGCATTATGATATGCGCTGCATGTGATTGTGTATGTTTTGCTGCCTGATGCTCACACATTGGACTTGTGAAGTGTTGACTGTAAGTGTGCAGATATACACAGATTAACAGGTGGTCATAAAAAATTAAATACTCAGAGCCAGTAATGGGGTGAAAATCATAGCTCTCTCATAGAGCAGTTTCATAAGTGTCAATTTTGATGCAACGTTGCTTATAGGAAAAATTCAAATGGAAGCAAAAGATATGTGAAATTATTTATATTCATATTGACTTCATATAGAATTAATGAAAGAGGTTCACATTAATATCTGAGATTTTTGGATTGCAGATCTCTGAATCTTTAGACTTTGGGTCTCATCTTTTGGAGCAAGTGGTTTCCTCATTAATCTCTTCGTCCACGGTGGGGAATGAACTCATTAAAGCCTGTGTTTTCCTTTGTGCTGGCACATCCTCAGAATTATTAATGCTAAGCCTGCCCTGTGGCATACAGCAAAGCTTGCCAACAAACTTACCAGCTTATGGGACATCTTTTGCTTGCTTGTTACAGTTGTTGTCCAGTTTTTGAGTACTCATTCAGTATAAGATGTCCCACAAGAGACTGCAGTGTGGATTGGGACTAATTTTATTTATTGGGCTCCACATGGAAAACTGTGTGCTTAATTATAATGATTTATTGTAATTATATTGAGTTGTTATTAGTTCAGTAATCAGAGGTTGTATGGGCTAGCTGCAGATATATTTCTGTTTTATAATTATGCATTATATTCGAACCATCCTTTGCAACATCTTCATTTGTTTGGCTGCTGTTGTCTTTTTTGAAATATGACTATTCATTGTGTCTTGTGACATTTACTATTCCTGACATTAATTATGAAAACAGCTTTACGAAATTATATGAAAATTGTACACTTTGAAATGAATTACTGGTGTTACAAATGCACCATTGTTTGTTTGTTTCTACCTGTCTATAAATACTATATTTAAATTTAAGAAACATTATTATATATATTTTAAGGAATCATTGCTACACTGTCAATAGAGATTCATTTTAAAATATACCTCTTTTATAAGGTTTAATAAGAACATTTATGAAATCAGAAAAAAATCTGATTCAAAATGTATTCTTGCCATGATTCACCTGCTATGAAGTCTGGTGACTTTTGTGTTTTTATACATACAATTAATATTTTCTGTCATAAGCATTATATATCAACTCAGTTGCTCATTTGTAAATAAATAATTATTTTCTCTGGAGGAAACCAACCTGTAGTCTCAATTCATTTAGTCATGAATGAATACGTGCCGTAGAATTTCTTAAACAATTATATTCAACCACAAATATAATGCTCACTCCTGAGCCTAAAAAAAAAATCAATACATACACACAAAAATGAAGCCCTCGGAGCCTAAATTAATCCCTCTCGAGAGGCTATTAACAGCTTGAGGGGATTTGAACAGTGAGATGACTTAATGGTTGATTTATTTGTTGTATGCCTCAAACAGCCTGACAATGTTGTCATCCATTTTCAAAGACCAACCTGCCTTGCTATCCCATTCTGTGGGTCCTTGCATTAAATGACAAGCAGAATAGTGTTACGCTATCTGATCGTCATTCATTTAAAATGTTCCATTGGACAATCCCCTCCCTCCTCTTCTTGTTGGAGACCCATCCCGCTTGCTAAATAGAACAGAATTCAGATTGTTCCGCTATCAAATCCCCTTCTCGCCATCCACACGGCGGAACTATCGGACAATAGCACTCTATTCAAGGGAGCTTGAGCAAAGTGACACAAAAATGGTGTCAATGCCATCAAATTGATTCAGCAAACCTGGAAAGCTCTTAAGAAGGATATAGGAGACCATATTGAGGTGTTTGGGCAAGAAGACACAAGTGAGGGAAAGTGGTGAGACAGTATGGTTGTAGGCCACTTTTCAGTTAAGATGGAGAGTTAGCTAGCTGGGTTTTCATAAAGCCCCTTTAACGAGCGCCATTATTAGCTATCATGTGGCGGCCCCCACATCTGCCACTCCAAGGGTCCATGCTAGCCGGTCACGCAGACGGAGAGTGGGCGGCTAATAACGAGAGGTGACAGAGAGGCTATGTGAAGTGCCTGCTAAAGCTGCGGCATTTACATTTTCAATGCTAACCACCAATCTGAAGTGCTAACTTTCGTGAAAACTCCAACACCACATGGAATCTTACTTATAGTTCATTTCAGCCTACGAGCTTAATAGGATGGTAATTGTAGGGAAAATGATTGCTTTGAATCATGGTGAGATTTCTGAGGGTGTTTGCGGAGACTCCTTAATTAAGGTTTGAAGCCGAAAAGTCAGAACAAAAAAAATAATTGTGCACAAAAATAAGCACTTGTTTACTGCAAGGCCGTAACCATGTCTTGAACATTGGGGAGGACCAAAGTTGTTGTTGTTTTGTTGTTGTTTTTTAAAGGGGAGGGGGAGGGGTGATATTTTTATTTAAAGAAATTAAATAATTAAAGGGCTAAAAGGGATTTAAGGGAATAAATAAATAACAATGGTAAAATTAGTTCCTGGTCTAATTAAACTCTTTGCAATAATATTAAAAAAATTATATGGGGAAACACAGGCGAAGCACTGCTACCAAACTTCCGTCAACATACCGGCGTATCTGCATGTGTCGCGTGATATCTCTGCGCCCAACTAGCAGTGCTTCGCCTGTGTTTCCCCATAATATAGTCCCAAGGTAATATCTGCCTATAAAATCAGCTAGTCTTAATCTGCATCGCTATCTGTATTCGTTGTGAATACGCAGGCCACAAGAAGTAATTGGGGTTGGATCACTTTTACTTCAGGACATGCTAGCTGGCAACATATGATTCCATTCATTATGCTAAGCTAAGCTAGCGGAGACCCTGCCAAACTAAAACAATGCATGCTCTGAGACAAAAATGCATTTGCCCACATATCTAAATGTCGGAAAGAAGTTGAATAAGCCCTATTTCCAAAAAATGGTGGAGTGTTCCTTTAACTCTGAGTTCTTGTCATATTTTATCACCATTTTAAAGCGAATAAACTGTGATAATGGAGAAAATGTGTCTGAATAAATTTTTTATTGACTGAATATATATATATATATTAGAGAATTGAAAACATGCTCATCATACAAGAGGTGTATTGAAGATATTGTATGAATGAATTGCATTTTGAATTTGTTTCATTTGTCACTGCCCCTGAATCACGATTAGCTTGTGAATGCAATGCTTGAAAACAAGCATTTTTCTTTACCGTCTTCAAGGACTTCTTCTGTTTAGATCCTCAAGTACATGCACAGAAAATTCGGATGAAGAGCTTCCTAAGCAGCGGATGATAAGCCAGGCTTTTTCTGCAAGTCTGTCCCTCTCAGGCACAGAAAGGCTTAGTAAGAGAGAAGATGTAGTCTCTGACTGCGTAACAAGATCAGGACAGAGTTTATGATCCTGTGGGACTCCCCTCATTCCTGTCAATGACGCGGAACGCTTGATCCCGTGGCATTAGACCTCCCTGTTTGAGTTAATACCCAGGATAAAGCTGTTTTATTCTGGCCTTAGCGTATAATGCTTCCGCAAGTGTGTGAGGTTGAGTCGTGGAGGCCTGGGAACGCAGCTGGTCATCGAATCTGCCCTTTGTAATCCTTTGTAGCTGATTTATCATCAAATAAATATATACACTCCTGGGGAAGAAAAAAAAAGACTAAACACTAAGCTTTTAATAGTCCCAACAAGTAATTATTTGTAAAGAAAATTAGTCAAATTTAAGCAAATGCACTACTTAAAAAGCCTTTGCTGTCTCAGAAAAACTTCAAAGACAGAAGTTTTTGTGTGGAGCGATGAATCATAATGAAACATGAGTTGCATGGAGATGCTCCAGGACGGTGTCTTTGAAAATCTGGTGAGAAATATAATAATAAATGCATATAGCATAGTGAAGCATGGGGGAAGAGTGTCATTGTGTGAGGAGCTTTTTTAGCTGCTGGTATTGGTGAGCTATTTCACTGTGAAAAGTCATTTAATGCTTTGGAGTAGGAGAATATTGCAGAATAGCTTGCTTGCTTGCTTCCCACAAATGAAACGTTATCTAAAGAGGAATGATCAGATGTTACATTTTCATAATGCTCCTGCCTAAAGCAAAAGAGAACCAAGAGAACAGGTCCATCAGGCTCATGTTTTGGTCCCGATTTAATATTTAGTTGCACATTAAACTCAAATGAACTACTCATGAACTGTTTAAAGCCAGTAACATGACTCTTCTTCCTATAAAAAACTATCTGCAGGTTGCACACGGTTTAACATTTAAGGAAAACAAAGGGGGCGGTTATTCCGTGCTAAGTTACTTTATCTAAAGCATTTGTGCAATTCCTGCTAAATTCCTGACCAGTTATGGTTAAGAACACTGAACATTTAAATATTATATATCAGTGTTTGTGTCTCAGAATCCACACATTTGAAACTGTCATGGTTTTTAATGCATCAGGGGTCCATCTGGTTCTTGGTTTGAATGGCAGGTGATCCCTGCATGCTCCTGCCACACATTTCCCCTCCCATATGGATACGGTTGTGGCTCTTTGAGAGAGTTCACACAGGGCTTTGACTTTGGCTCTGTGACTTTGCTTTGGAGAGAATGGCATCTCTCGAGAACGCAACTTGACAAGCTTGTTTTGTTTGCCATCAGAGAGACCATTAATGAGATGAAAGCAACAGAAAGGCTTGAGATCATGCATTTTGTGGATTAGAGTTTACAGCATCACCCCCAATGGATTGAGAATGTGTGCAATGCATACTTGCATTTGAACTTGTGTGTGTGCGTGTGTTCACTCTTAAATGCCGCCCAGTAAAGGCCTTTTTGCAGAGTCAGACCCCAGTCAATTCACCTTCAATTACTGACAGTCTTTACCCTTTGCAAGGAAAATGTCACAGTATTGATTCAACATTGTTTCTCCCTTGTGGGTTGCCAGGCAGATTTTCAAATTCACTTTAATTTTTCTTCTCCCCTTTTAAAAGATACATAGCATTTATTAAAGTTATGAAAGATAAATTAGTATAGCTATTCCAAATGTTTTTTTTTTTAATAATATGTGCTCTGCCATAACCGGCTAGGACACGCAGAGCCCCGTCGGTCATTAATAATAGTGTTATTTGGTCACTGTAACTGTACGCATCGCTTAATGTTAGAGGAAATTCAGGTAGTACATCTTTGGGTCACTCAACTGTAACATAAAAAACTCAATGATTAAATCATCCACATGCACATACAGTAGTCTAAACCATAAAAACAGCCAACACATGGAACATATTAAAGCCAGTGTGCTTCCACAGGGACGCAGCATCATGTCTGACCTGCTTCAGGTACTATAATTTCCATTTTTTCATCTCTCTCCTATTTTTATTTCTCTATCCATTGTTCTGTCAAAGTCAATTTGTTATTTAGTGAGATTACACTTCTGTTTTTCAATGGCTGTTAATGACGTAGGCTATGCTTTTCCCTCAGAATGGTGCTAACTGGACCAGGAGGTAGAGACAAAGTCCCCAAAGTCTGTCATCATTTAGTTGCGCTGTATACATTTTCTGCTGAACACAAAAAGAAGATATTTGGAAGAATGTTTGTAACTAAGCTGGTCTCGGCAGCCATTGAATACCATAGTATTTTTTCCCCCATGATGGTAGTCAATGGCTGCTGAGATCTGCTTGGTTAGAAACATTCTTCCAAATATCTTCCTTTGTGTTCAGCAGAAGAAAGAAATGTATACAGGTTTGCAACAACTTTCAAAATTTTTTAATTTTTTGGTGAACTATCCCTTTAATACAAGTCATTGAAGAAAGGTGCATGCAAGTGCAGCTCCTATCTCTTTGAATAAGGAAACATCAAATTCTCCAAAAATGTTCACCAAACTTATGATTAAATTTCCTATTCGAAATCACCAAATGAAATCCGACAACAACGGTCTCATAAATTTTGTTTCTAAACACTTGAATCCTGACAAAAATCTGCATTTTTCAGCCTGGGCGAAGCCAAAGTCCTAAACGTTTTTCTGACACAGTTTAAAAGAATTACAGTCTTCTCGAGTACATTCGGAAAAGGCACATTTATTTTAAATTACCCAAGACCCAAGGCCTCTAATACCAAACCTGTCCCGTGTCCCGAGGCACTCATCGAAGTTTTGGAGACCCAAGTGGGTTTCAGGTCGGACCTTGGGTTTTTGGATCCAGGTGGACCTGTGAAGACCTCAACCGTTCCGATTACTTATGAATGAGAGAAAGTTTTAAAGCAAAGTGTTTTAAAGCAAAACACACTCTAGAATGAATAATTCCCTAAAAACGCAATGTCAGTCTCTACTTTCTGATATCTCTAATGTATTCAGCAAGGCCTTCTATACATTAGCTCTGTTGACTGAATTTAACGGATCAACATGGTCTGATCACAAACAGAGAAGCAGAATTAGAATCAGAAAGAGATAGAATATAAATGTTCTCCTACCAGGGTTACAGGTGCTTGTAGATGCTCAGTGTGATTGTGATAAACTCCAGACTTCTAAGATCATCGAACTGCATGACAACATTTTTTAATGAAATTATATTTTATAATATTTTAACGTGTTTATAATATTTTAACGCATTAAAATATATGAACCTGTTAAGGACTTTGAAATTAATTGTTAACGCTGACAGCACTAAACAATTCATTTATGCAGGTCTGGTTTAGATAAGAAGTGATTTTGGTTGAGAAAAGATTTTAGGACCCGAGAAGACCTCTACCAGGAGGGTTAGCAGGAGGGGACGCTCTCCTTCTAGATCAGTGGTTCTTAACCTTGTCTCAAAGACCCACACCCTACCCCTGTTGTCCAAAAAAAATATTCAAAGCCCTTATACGGACATTTCAAGATTTTTGACTTTTTTTGTTGAAATCACCCTAAGTTGACATTTTGTGTTTTCAAAAGTTGCCAATTATTTACCACTGTAAACACTGTACCACTTTATTATGTTTCACTGATAAGAGCGCTTGTTTTGTGGTTTTCAAGTGTTCTGAGTGCTGTCTGTCACTAAAGGAAGTGGACTTGTAGCACACTAAAGAGTGAGGACGACTGACCTGAAGCTCCAAAAGTGCAAAAGTTCACCCATCGAGTGCACTTGTTCATCTTCACATATTTATGACATTGGCTCCTCTCTTGGTTCTCACGCTTTTTAGAATTACTTGGCAACACCAAAGTCTAAAGTGATTCTGTCTGCATGTTTGTGCACTGACAGGAGCACTGGAGCCAAACAAAACAAGCCCTCTCATGATTCAGAGCTGTAAAAAGCGAACAATTTTCAACAAATGCTCTGAGCCACTGCAATCTTGTTAACATGCACCATCTATTTAGTCCGGTCATGATTCCGACCTGATTAATTTGTCACTCTAAAAAGAGAGGAGAGGGTAAAAAAGAGACAATGATGAGGGGTGTGGGGTATCTCTCTGGAGATGTGACCCAAGATGAGAAAACAGGTCACGACTGCGCTAGTGATAGTCACGGTAACCTTGGACAAATTGGGAAGGACAGAGGACAGTCGTCCTTGTGAAGAATCCTGAAAGACATAGGCTTTTAGTTTCTCTAATAGTCCCCTTCTATTTGAAGTGCAGTATTTGATGCCATCTAAATGCTAATGTACTTCTAAATGTTGATTTGACATTGATGACTCATCCTGCACTAACTTTTTTTCCAAAAAATGTTTCCCTCTTTTTATAATACCTGCCAGCAATAACAATAGCAAGTAGCAAAAAAGGGTTCAAACTCAAGGTTTAGCTAGTTAGCTTTTTCAGTTAGTTCCTGTAGATGCTCTAACACACTGAAGTAGCATCTTTATTTTCTAACTTTATTATCTTTATAGTCTATCTCACTCCAGTGGTTCTACAATAATTGTATAACGCAACGAGAACAGTTTTTGTGCGCAAAAAAACCCAAAATAACTCATATAGCTATGGCCGATTTCAAAACATGGCTTCACAAAGCTGCAGAGCTTTATGAATCAGTGTATCGAGTCATGATTCGGATCGCGTGTCAAACCGCCAAACTGCTGAAATCATGTGACTTTGGCGCTCCGAGCCGCTGATTCATAACGCTTTGAAGCTTCAGGAAGCAGTGCTTTGAAATCGGCCATCACTATATAAGTCGTTATTTATTATTTTTTTGCACACAAAAACTATTCTTGTCGCTTCATAAAATTATTTTAGAACCACTGTAGTGAGATGGACTTTGTAACAACGTCTTGAGAGAGGAAATGTCATTGCTGCCAATGGAGACCTTTCTGAGCCATCGGATTTCAATAAAAATATCTTCATTTGTGTTCCGAAGATGAACAAAGGTCTTACAGGTGTCGAACGTCATGAGGGTAAGTAATTAAAGGAACACTCCACTGTTTTAAGAAATAGGGCTTATTCAACTTCTTTCCTACATTTAGATATGTGGGCAAATGCATTTTTGTCTCATTGTATTGCATTGTTTTAGTTTGGCCGCTAGCTTAGCTTAACATAATGAATGGAATCCTATGTTGCCAGCTAACATGTCCCGAGTAAAAGTGATCCAAAAAAGAAAAGAAAAAAAACACAGAATTACTTCTTGTGGCCTGTGTATTCACAACGAATACAAATAGCAATGCAGATTAAGACTAGGAAGATTTTGACTTGGGACTATATTGTGGGGAACCACAGGCGAAGCACTGCTACTTGGGCGCAGAGATATCACGCAACACATGCAGATACGCCGGTATGTTGACGCAAGTTTGGGGATTTCATGTGTTGCGTGATATCTCTGCGCCCAAGTAGCAGTGCTTCGCCTGTGCTTTAATGACAGAATTTTTGAGGGAACTAACCCTATAACGTGACATGTTATAAAAAGATAGCAAGAGCTCTTTTCAGTTGCTGCATTCTTTTCATCATGATTATTAAATTTTTCCTTTGAGCAATGGAAGAAGGTGGCCTGGTCTGATGAATCATGTTTCCTTTTACATCACATGGATGGCCAGGTGTGTGTGCATTGCTTACTTGGGGAACACATGGCACCAGGATGCACTATGGGAAGAAGGCAAGCCAGTGGAGGCAGTGTGATGCTTTGGGCAATGTGATGTTGGGAAACCTTGGGTCCTGCCATCCATGTGAATGTTTGACACGTACCACCTACCTAAGCATTGTTGCAGACCATGTACATTCTATTTTTGCCAACAGACTCTCCTTTGTTCTGGGGTGTTTTTTTGTTTTTTTTTAGGTTCGAGATTTACCCCATCCATGTTAACCTTTCTCACCCGTTGTGACAACTAACCTATTCCACTCCCACTCCATACACGCCTCAAAGTAGTCGGAGCAACTTTTTCAGAATTACAGATATGATACTTTACTCGCACTGGCGGGTTACGCAATTTCTCACGAAAACCATGCCGACAGGTCTAAAATATTTTGTCAGGGTTAAGACAAAAACATGTTTTGGAAGAAGGATTGATGATGTATTGACTTATAATTTAAATTTTGTTAATGTTGAACAAAAGTACTGTACTTCCTTATCCTCCTAATAATAGGACAAACTTGAGAAGGACAGGAGAGGATGGCTGGCTCTCTGAATCCTGACAGACATAGGCGGTTAACTTCTAGTTCTATGTAAAGTATGCAGGTTTTTTAAGGTCGTGGCCTAACAGACAATGATTAATGACCTGGTGCTGTGTTTGTGAGAGGATTTTCAGTCAGCTCTACTCCTCTCTGTCTCTCTTGCACGCTCTTTCGCTCTTTGTCCATCAATCTGTCTGAGCTCTTTGCATGCACAGTCTGTCTAAAAGTTAGCTAAAGGTCTCAAAGAACAAGACAGTGGCCTTGATAACAGATCACAAAGGTGACAGTTCTGTAAAGATCCGCTCCCAGAATGTCTTTCTCGCCTAATATTTGCTTCAAATCAAAAATGACTTTGTTAGTGTGCATTACTAATCTTGTGGTAAACGATTCATCCATGCGAGTTAATCCACAGAAGAAGAAAAAATAGTTTGTCTTCATATTTTTTATTCAGAATTTCAAAATTTGCTTCCCCTTTGGAACAGCGGAATGTTTTCTGATGACGTCAGTTTGAGAGCTAGGGCAGAACATCATTAACCATTAAAAACTCACCCAGTCCATTAAAAACAGCTGGATTTATATTAACTAAAAGATTAACAAATAACACATGTACTGCTCATGGTTAGTTTCATGTTAGTTAATACATTAACTAATGTTAACTAATGAACATTATTCTAAAGTGTTACCAAAATTGCACTTAATTATACTTGATCAAGATATACTTAATTAAAGGTATAATTAAGTATCCAAAGTATACTTGGCTCGTAATTGTTTTTAATCTTTTGATAGAGTACCCTATTAAATATACTTTTTTTACATACAGTCTTATTAAACTTACAATGTTTGCAAATATTGATTCGAATCTTCCTTCTGCTTATCAGAATTTTTGTGCAGGCTAATCCACTGGTAATATACATAGGAATTTACTTAAAATATACTTTACTCTTTTCACAGACAGAATTTTCCAACTGTCCGTATTTTCACTGTTATACGGTAGGGGGCACTATGACACATCATCTAGTACAGAATCTCTGGATCAAAATACAGGAGAAGAAGAAGTGATAGAAGATTGCTCACCAAATCTTCAAACATTAAACAGCATGTAAATCAAAACTGCCTAATGTTACCTGAATGAAATGTTGAACCCATGAAGTTTTGGGGGTGTTGATGGACTCACTCTATTCCATCTGTGTTTTGATTGTCATTCTGCACCTGATTAAGGCGTAATCTTTAACAAAAATGTGATTTTCTCAACTTTTTGTTTAAAACGTACACATTGATATTAATGTATACTTACTACATAAAGTATACTTAAAAATATACTTGAACATTACCTCAAGTATACGTCATTACATGGCAAAAGTTTGCAATTTTTTACACACAACTTGTCATTGAATGATTGATTCTTGCATGCACGTCCTACCTTGACAGACAGTTCTCCCTCTTTTCTGACAGTTTTTTAATAAAAGCAAGAAAAAGAAACTTTGCTCTTTTACTGGGTAAGTGGGAATGATAACCTAGCGAGGAGCCGCATCTCTTCAGCTGCTCACAGCGTCTCAGATGATTGTGATATCTCACTCTTTGCATGGCACTCATCACTAACACAAACAGCGATTTCAAAGATAATGTAGCGGAGTGATATTATCAGAAAACAGCCAAAATGCCCATCTGATAGCACTACTCAGTCCCACTTGGTTCTGTCACAGAGGAATAAACTATGCCAACAGTGGACTAAACAGAATATATTTTAACCATTTCAGGTATCTAACTAAGGAAGTAATTGCTAATTTATGTCAAGCATATCCAAACCGCATAAAAATCTGCATAATCATCGCTGGCTGTCAAGTTTGCGTTGTTTATTTGTACTGATATGGCAGTCCATTTGGACTACTGACATCTAGTGGTATGGATGCAACATCATACAATGTTTTTTAGGTACTGATACCTTTGTTTTTAAATGTGCATTAAAAAGCAAATCTTGACTTGACTAGAAATTGATTAAGCCATGATCAATTTATTCAATGAGCAAAAAGGCCAAAAACAGGGGGATTTATTTAAAGCTAGAAGTATTTGACTGGACGTGATCTCAACATGTCTGCTAAAAACTGCTTTTATTAGGCTGTTGATTTTACTGGAGTCTGTATCTCATATAATTGGTAAATTATATGAGATGAAGTAGAAAATTAGGTAAAACTACTGGGGTACAATAACTCTCTTCCAGGGGCAAGAATCCACCCAGGGGAACCCAAGTGACATTTATGTGTGAATTATTTTATTTTTTTGCATAGGACACCAATGCCAGGACAGCCCCTGGTGCCTCTTCAGAAATGCTCCTGAGCACATGGATAGTTTAAAGGCACGGTGTGTAAGTTTCGCCGCTAGATGTCGCTTATTCAAAACAAAGCCGCAGCTCGATGACATTTTGAGTTTGGAATCATGGGAGTTGTAGACTTGACTCTTCACCTCCACTGCTGGTGGAAAGGAATCAGACGGACTGGGGCAGAAATAATGTTCATGAATGTGCGAATGTATTGAAGTTTTATTAACATTACAGTGGTATGAACGCAGCCTTCAAGTGTCTGCTGAGACTGTGTCAACTGTGTCAATGACTATTAACTAATTCAAAATTAATTCAAAACTCATAACCACAATTACATATTACTTAATCAATTAGTTAATAGTCATGTGCCCCAACAAGTAAAGTCATACCATAATGACACATTTGTAAATCATTAGCTAATGATTAATTAAAGCAGACAACTGGAAGTTGAAATGCATGGCTTTGACCCGTTGTGGTAATTAACACATTCATTTACATTATTAGTTCATAAAATGTGTTATTAAGGAATTAATGCATTATTACAAATTTAACTAATAACAATGTAATGATTACCTAATCTATTAATCATGTCGAATCTTCATTAGTTGCTGATGCAGTGATCATTATAAATGGGTTAGTTAACCATTAGTAACACATTAACTCATCATTATCTGTGCATTAGTTAAGCATGAATTAATGCATATTAGTGCACCCTTATTGTAAAGTGTTACCAAAAGTCTAAGTATCTCCAGAGCGGCTGTATAGCCGAATCAAATTATGTTGCATTATTTTCCTGCTGCCACTGTGAAGCTGCTTAGAAACAAACTGCATTGCCACTTGACAAAATAGTGTTGTCTCTGTGTGAATTTATATTTATGAAATGCACTTTCTGTATCTGCTTTGAAACAATGTGTATTGTGGCGCTATACAAATATAATTGAATTGAATCTGTGTGAATCTGTGGTAAAAACGTTACTCATGTGAATCAAGAATAACAACATTCAAACTATTTGCTAAATAACACAATTATTAATCTGTTGATAAATTCTAAATCCAAAATACATTGCCTGTCATAAAAAATACTTATTAAAGTGCTTGCCTGTCTTTGTGCTTCTATATTAAAGAATTGTGGCATGGACGCTATTGACAAGACACGATATGGATATGCTGTATACTGATAAATCTTACATGTGCCTTTAAAAGAATAATGTGTTGTGCCCATACACACACACACACACAACACAAACACACACACACACACATGCTAATCAAATGCAGCAAGTGATAAGAAATTTCTGTTAAACCTGTTATTAAGGTCACAAAAAGTCTGAAGAGGAATGCCCGTGTGGACCTGTTTGGGTTGGGAGCAGTTAGTCTGCAGAGATGAAAGCTGGGAAGAAAATAAATATTATCGAGGAGGGCAGAGAGAAGAAGCGTTATTTTAAACCTTAATTCATCCAGCCAACACTCACGTAAATGCATTTTCGGTATGTGACTTAAATGAGCGCAATGCTGTTTTGTCCCAAATCTTATTGGTATGCACAAAAGGCCACAGTGTCCCCATGCGCGTAGTATGTAAAGAATCCTGCATTCATGGACACTCTCCCAGCAGTTTAGCGATTCAGACCAGCTCCTGTGGGAATGGGTTAGCCTACAGCTTGCTATGCAAAAGGCTGCTGCATCAAGCAGAAGGATCCCTTCATTAAGCACAATGGTTCTTTTATACTGACATACATTTTAATGTAATCTGGTTTGTGCAGGTTCCGCTGCTCTGTTTATATATTTAGGTGTGTAGTTTAACCTGCTCATGTGTGCACATAATGTGGAGCCTGTTTTGTTTCAAATGGATCTTTATTCTTTTTTCCTACTAAGACAAGCAAAAGTATTATAATTGTGCATACCTAACTCTAAGTATTAAACTTTAATATGTAACTTGACCCATAGAAGACCTCTCAAATGTAAAAGGTGCACTATTACTTTTTTTAATGATTACCAGGCAGACAATATCCATGATGCAACGGCCTAGCTACTTAAAGGGATAATTCACACAAATAAAAAATTTAAATCAGTCACTCGCCCTAATGTAGAACCAAACCTGCCTGACTTTATGTGGAAGCCAAAAGAAAGATATTTTAAAGAACTTTTTTTCACAATGAAAGTCAATGCAGCAGGACCGTAACCACCATAGACATTGAGGGAGACAAGGATCATTTCCCAACTAGAATTAGAAGAATTTCATTCACTGTTCTGTTTCTTTATGCTTTATATATTAAAAAAAAAATCTAAAATTGTTCAATGTTCAGACATGGTTACGGCCTTGCAATGCCGTCCAATGTTTTGTTTTTTTGGACCCCACTGACTTTCATTGTATTGGGGACATGTTGAGTCTGAACATGTTAAAAAGATGTTTCTCTCTCTCATCGCCCACTTTGAATAAGTGTTCAAGATGCTGAGCTTAGAAAATAAGTGCCAGGTTTGTTCGACATGTTTCATTTCCATCAGGAAGACTTTGTAGCTTAATTAATCTCTCTGGCTCGCGGCTCACATCCTCGCACCCTGTCACTTCTTCCGCAAACCAAATACAAACGTCTATTTGTTAAATCAATTATTCCAGGGAGGGAAATGAGGCATTTCACATACACATCCAAGTCAAGAAGGAGAATGGGAATGTGTTATATGCAGGGCTGTCAATTTAATGTGTTAATTTAGTTAATGGAAGAGAATTCATGGGTCTCGGTGCGTTTTTGCCTCTTAAAATGTGGAATAAATTTGGTGTTTGTGGCGTGAGTTGATAAAAATGTTTCTGCATTCATCTGACCTATGTTTAAATAGACAAACAAAATTACACAACTGGACAATAACACAACAAAAGGTACTACTGCTGTGGTAGTTATAACCACCAACTCTTTTGATCTCTTTATCCTTTGGAAGTGTTTAATAAATATGTTTCTTTTGCAGTGCAGAAAACTGCGTCTTCTCAACATGTACACAACACGAACCAACTACAGTGTTTGAGGGTGGGTCAAAGTAGATGTTGTTTGTTATCAGTGAAAGAATTGATTCTTTCTTTTGGGACACAATAACTTGTGCACTTTGATCTTTTAACACTTGAACTTTACATTCACAAACTAGTGTACACTGCATGAAAGGTCATTTTGGAAAAGCATAAGCTTTTCTCAGCTAATCTTGGTATATAAATGCAATTCATTCAACTGAAATGGATTAATAGCACTTGTTATATGTCATCAGCAAAGGGAGGCTTGTTGAGTGTAAGTGTTTGTGAAGTGTGGAGTGGAGTGTGTGTCTCTTCTCAGGGCACACAGCCACATGAAACAGGGAAACAAGCAGGATGGATTAGAAAAGGAAACTAGGAAATGTGGTGTTTGCCCCATGGAGCTCTGGAGGAGAATTTGTAAACACCAGTGCTCTCGAATGTTGTCCTTGGCCCTTTCTCCTTCTGTCAGTGCAAACACCTTAGGCCCCCCAGGAGACCCCATCATCACACAAGGAGAGACACTAAGAGGAAGAATGAGGCATGTAGCAAAAAGTCCTAAACACAATAAAAGAATCAAGAGGATGGAGGAGAATAGTAATCAGTGTTAATATCAACAACAAAATTATTGATGGAAATTGTGAGTTCTTCCTGCTCTACCGTGGCGATCACCAGTGCTTCCTGTTCCTCCACCAATTCCAACGTGGATTACCAACTCCTTACCTACTTTACTCACCTTAGAAGTCTCCTATATGCTTTCCCAGCATAAAGGTCTTCACGGAGGACCCAGGACCAGTACGGGTTAGATTGAATGGTCAGCCGGGTCTGAGTCGGGTCCCGGGTTAGTTTAACATTGTTTGTAATACTCGAGTTGATCGGAGTCAGTCAGTGCTTTGCGTGTTTTAACACAATGACTTAACCAATTGATGATTGGCTCTTTACTTAGGATATGGGACTTAATCCACCATTTCTCGTGTTGCACTTTCTTTCTCCCATTTTTATAATATTATGAATTAAGTGTTGCGCTGCATTGACACGTCATGGGTTGCCAAACTGAATTATAGGTTCCATTGCACCGCGTCACTGGCGTTGCTCGCGGCAGAAGTTGAAAAGTTTTCAACTTTTCAAGCACCAACGCAGGCGTCAGCCAATCATATCGCCTATGCAAATGCCCTAGTCCCTGCAGGTCAAGTCTCAAGTCTTTGAGGTCCAAGTCAAGTCTCAAGTCAAGTCTTTGTTCTATTTTTAGCTATATTTTTTTCAGCTAGTTATAATTAACAGTGTATTGAGCTATCAAAACAGATTACTTTGCATTACTTTACTTTCTGCATAATAAAGCACACAAAATACTACTTAAATCATTACTATTACTTTCCAACTTTGTACAAAAATTATAACATTTAGAACCACCACAAGGGGAAAAAAGTGCTGTGTATTTTGAGCTATTTGAGTTGCCGTAGTTTGCTGTAGATCTCAAGCAATGCTGGGTAATGTAGTCTGCCAGTCAGCACCAGCGGTAACAACCTGTGTATGAACAAGCATTACAGTAAATTACACAAAGAACAACATTTCTATCTGCATGTCTCGTTTGTGGAAATGGGTCGGACAGGGTCATAAATTGCATACGAAAGTTTTCATGCAATCCAGATGCAAATTAACTTGGTAAATCTGGATTATATGCATTTCTATCAGGACCACTATCGTCAAAGATGATTGATTGACTATTTATTATATAGTTTGGATTTCCGGCGATGTGGTTCTGTTCTGGGCAAGAACTCCCTGTGCATCCATGCAGCCTAGCATGGATAAGAGCAGGGAGAGCAGCAATACCCCCCCTTAGGGTAACAGAACAGAATCAGCTTAATGCATTGCAGATATCACTAATGTTGATATTTAACATAAAAATAATTCAGGAATTTAGTCTGATTCAATGGGAATTAGAATACCAAAACCTGACTGGATGAGAGGAGGAGCTGAGGTGGAGGAGGGTAGATAAGCTCCGGAGAACGCAATAGCTGCTGAAAAGCTTATATATGTAAGTGGTGATAGACATTGTATTCCTATAGGTAGATGTGATCAGCTGACAGACAGCTGAAGAGAGTTAGACTAACGTTACCTGCCAGATCTGACGCTATATGCTTTATATGTTAGCAAATAGCCTACTTTGGAAAAAACGTTACTTCTTGAAAATGGACATAAGCAAGCCTCTGCTGCTGTGCAACAACGTAACTTCCTTCGGATTGATTGCTTTCCAGTTAAATGAAAAGCAATGTGTTTTGAAATGTTTCGCGATATTCGCTGCTTTAGCACATATTTGTGAATTAATTAATAGTAAAAGGTGGTGTTCCGTGCTATCATGTGGGGTAGTAAATAGAGAACATAATCGGAAGGACGTGCCAAAAGACTTGCATTTTTTTCCACAAGTCTCAATCAAGTCTAGGTCAAGTCTCAGTTCAGTTGTTCGCAAGTCCAAGTCAAGGACTTTTTGCGACTTAAGTGCGATTCAAGTCCAACTCGCAGACTCGAGTTTCCATCTCTGCCTAGCACAGACGCTAGCTGTAATGAGGTTTGTTGCAATAGGAAGAAGGAGCTGGAACTGGCGAACGTTTAAACACTTTAATCCAAACTAAACACAAAATTAAGTAAAAAGGCCTCTTCTCGGACGGCTGCCGCGCACACACACACACACACAAACCTAAACCACAATGTAAAATCCAGGTCTGGTCCTCTCTCGTCCTTCACTGTCATCGCTCCTCCTTTTATGCGTCCAAGCTCCTCCATGTGACACCAGACTGGTGCGGCACGCAGCTGGCGCCCATTATCACTCACCACCGGCCTTGTCCCATTCTCATGGTCTCTCTGCCTCGCTGCTTGCCAAGCTAGCCAATTGCAGTCATGCAACACCAAAATGTAATATTATTGGTTATTGTCACTATGACGTGTCAGCACCAAGCGTCAGACAACCCCCGGCTTCAAGCGTTGATGCAGACGCCCTGTGTGAATCAAATAGTAGACAGGTCCAAGTCAATTCTGGGTAGTATTTACGGGTCTCTTCGGGTTCAGGTATGAAATTTTGGACGTATGAAGATCTCTACTCCAGCGATCTCCTAGTAAAGACCTAGTACTAACAGATTGCACCAGCACAAACCCTCTTTTGGCACAAAAAAAAACACTTTCAGGATTTACTAAAAACACACAGTGAAAAGCCGTGGACACGGTTATTTTTGCGGCTGACCTTATTACATATGCATTTGTAGGAGTTTCCTCTTCACACGCAAAATGTATGGGAGGAGAGTATTTAAATCAATCATGCAAGGTGATTTACTAAGGTTTGCGCTAGTCCGTTATCTGGTATTTGTGCCATTATTTACAGCCCAAAAAAGCATATCTTAAATTTGTGCTGCTCTCGATAGATTGCGTAGGTTAGTTAATTTTAAGTTAGTTCATTTTATTAACTAATTTTATTAGGTTTGTTTTTGTTTTTTTTTAAAGCAGCATAAAGTTGCTGCACAAAATTAGCTAAATATGTTCTCTTCTTGAACTGTGTGTGTCTATAAGTGTAATTGTATGGAGCAGAGCTGAGGTCATTTCTGTTCTACTTGGCATTTTTAGCCAGTCGTCCCTGGTGACCATGTTTCAATGACACTTTTAATCATTCATTTAATTTTTCTCCACAGGCTCTCATTCACACCGGGAATCCATTGGAGAGCTAACCCTGAGGACATGAAAACTAAATGAAAAAGTTCTCTGCATTTTTCTTTTTTTGCCTGAAAACGCATGATATGATGTTTCCCCAACCCTGCGGGCCAAATTTGATGCTACTTGATAGTGGAGCACGTTTGCTGACAGGTGAATTAAAATATCAAAGATGTATTCACGATGTTGCGTGTGCATTATTGTTGCCTGTTGTTTTGTTTTTTTGTACTTATTAGAGAGTGTATTCAAATATCTAACAGCTTGTCAAACATGGAAAGCAATTTTCATTTACTTTATCTAAATATTATGCAGAATCAAGTACGTGATGTACACTCTGAAGTGGTGAAATAGACTATTTCTAGGCTCATTTGAGGTAGAGGAAGGCAAGCCTGGCTGGTTCAGTTTAAATCACTTTGCTCTATCTTGTCATGGGACACATTTCATTAAGCAGACCAGCTGGGGCAACGGCGTGCGATGCATCCGCTGATCCGTCACACAAATACATCTCTCTCTCTCGCTCACTCACTCGCTCGCTCTATTTCTCCCACTGACAGAGTGTGAGTGATCGGTGTCGATCCGTCTGATGAGATGACTGACTGCTAGGACATATTTATTTCCCTCTCACCCTCCTACTCGCACCCTCCACCTTCTCTCGGCTCTGTTTATTTGTCCATCAGACTGTTGCAGTTTCAGAGCCTAAGTCAAGCACAAATAAATAGCACCAAAAAAAAAATGTATCTGAAAAGAGTGAATGGGTGTCCATGTTCTTGCGATACTAAATATTTCAGTAATTTATCTTTGTACACGTCTCAGACATGTGTACTGGTATTTGTGTCATGTCTTGCTGTTTAATTCTCCATGTAAGACACTGCGTTAAAATCGAAGACAGTTCAACTGTGAAAAGAGCGAGACCCTGCATTCTGTTCCATTCCATTCCATTCAAATGCAAGAAAGCTTCCTCTGCGAATGGCCTCTAATAGATCAAAAAGCCATGACTAAATACCAGCCCCTGCAACAAGGAAATTCATATAGGGGTCATATAGGAAAATTCATATAGGGGACCATTCAGAATTTATTTGAAAATGTCTTTTAAATTCCAATATAATTTCTTGAATTTGAATTTAAGTATAGCAAACTTGCAATTTGAAATGGAATGTGTGGAAACAATTAAAGTAAACTAAAATTTAAACTTGTAAATTTAAGCGTGTTTAAAAAAAAAAGTGTGTCAAGAAAAGCCTTGAAGTTTAAAATTTGTCGGTATGTTGGGCTCAATATATAATTGATATTTATAGGATAAATGGATGGATGGTTAAATGGATTAATAAACAGATGGATAGACTTGGGTGGAAGTACACTTAAAGGGTTAGTTCACCAAAAAAAAAAGTTCATTCTGTCAGTAATTACTCATCCTCATGTCGTTTCAAACCTGTATCACCATTGTTCATTTTCGAAACACAAATTAAGATATTATTACAGCTTTCTGACCCCCCATAGATAGTAACGTTATTACCACTTTCAAGGCCCAGAAAGAAAAAACGCAGTGCAAAGCTTCTGGATTCTACGTCAGAACACTGGCTCACTATTGGCCACCGATTGGTCAGCTTCTGACGTTGAACCCAGAAGCGTTGCACTATGTTTACTACGTGAACAGCATAGGAGACTGACATGGAAGAGAAGAAATAGTTGAAAAATGGTAAATTTTTAGGGGGAGAGCTATACCCCAGTTTAAGGTTAAACCCCAGTAATCACATGGACTATTTTAACGATGTCTTCACCTTTCTTGGCCTTGAAAGTTGTAAAAAGTTGCAGTCTATGTGGGATTAGAAAGCTCTTGGACTTCATCAAACAGATTTTAATTTGTGTTTCGAAGAACAAAGGTCTTACGGGTTTGGAACGACATGAGGGTGAGTAATTAATGACAGAATTTTCATTTTTGGGTGAACTAACCCTTTAATTTCCAAGAATGCATTACTTCTTCCTCTTATTCAAATTCCATTTCAGCATCCTGTATGTTGCGGCCAGTTTAATTAAAATTTACATGAATGAATTGAAAGGTAGCCATTTTGATAATTCTGAATTTTTCACAACCTGGTCATCTACATAGCAATATGCTTACTACTTACTACACAGCTGGTGAATTGTGATGATGAGTTTTCTGTGAACAAGCACCACCCAATTTTTATTTTAAAGCATAATTTCAGTGGTAGATACTGTAACTCCTCTCTCATGTTTTTCAGTACTAACACCAGTTCCGATGGCTTAATTTAGTCTAATTGGAACGGGCCAGCAGCAGGAGGGGGATGAATTTCAGGCCGACAGCTAAGAAAGGTCAGAAAAGGTGAGCAGACTGGTACGTGAATGAAAGTTTTATGGTTAATAATTAAAGGGAATGCTCTGAAGCAAATTTAACACGAGGCACTTCTTTCATCTATCTTCAAGTCCTCACACATGAAAGGCCAAATATGTTTGCGAGAGTTTGCATCGGTAAATTGTGCACAGGTACCTCCACGGAATATTTGTTTCCAAGTCCGACATATAACAAGGGTTAGTGTTTATATCTTTAGAAATGTCAAATATCCCTCTGAGGGGGAATGGGAAATGGTATTCCGCATCTTCTGCTCCCGCGGGAGCAAATACAAAACAAGCCCTCCCATTTCAAAAAGAATAAGCAATGATTTCCCTCAAGGAATCACCTCCTGTGCTCTTCCTTATGGAGGATGCTATGCTAGGGGATATATGGGAGGGGGAATATAAACAGAGGAGAGAGAACATATGAGTCACAAGCTCAGTACAAGAGAATTCTGTCAGAAGGAGGGACAGGGGAAATGGGAGAGGAGAGGTGAGATGAGGAGAAAATGAAATTGCAAGTAAATCCCTCACCAGGCTGGCATGTTACAGTGCAGAAGAAGAGGAAGGGTGGGTGGGAAAAAAGGAGAGTGGGTGGGACAAAAAAATGAGGGTGGGAGGGATGAATAGAATGAGAAAGGAGGTGTGTGATGGAGAGATGGTGGCGAGACTGTTCCCCAAGCCAGCTGTAGAGTTAATCCGTTTAGGGGCCTGGAGATTGGGGGAACTGCGTAGAGGTGCGTCTAGGTCAGGGGAAGGCTTCTGCAGCAGTTGTGCTGGTCTGTGACATGCTCCAGCATGACACTCCTGCAAATTGATACCACACTGCCCAGACTCCAAACTGAAGACCTGGCGAACTGAGGTTTGTTTGTGTGTGTGTCTGTGTGTGTGTGTGCGTACTGCCCCTGACCCTCTTTAGCGGCGTATAATCCAAAAGCCTCAGTGGGTCGACTCCTCGACAGCACCAGATGTGAGCCTGAAACCAGGCTGATACTCAGCAGCCTGCTAAACACTCACGTGTTAACTGACTTTTAGAGGACATCCAATCAAATTACAACATCTAGGATGATTCTGCCAGTACAGTATCTGTCGAACTAAGCCAGCTGCATCAGTGAGTCAGTGTTATGTGAAGTCCAAGTACACAGGCTGGTATTGACGCAGGGATAGTCCACCCAAAAATGAATATTCTGTCATCATTTACTCACCCTTATTTCTTTCCAAACCTATATGACTTTCATTCTGAACACAAAAGAAGATGCTTCAAATAATGTTTTTGTCCAAACAATAAAAGTCAATGGGGTCCAAAACTGTTATACTTTCACTATAGGGACAAAATTTAAAAAATATATACATTTCTAACTTTTTTTGCGTTCCACAGAAGTAAGAAAGTCATATAGGTTTGGAACATATTTTGGTGGCTCAGTGGGTAGCAATGTTGCCTCACAGCAAGTCCCGGCTGAACCAGGACGACTTTCATTACATAGCATTTGCATGTTCTCCCCATATTTTTCTTCCTTCTCAAATTACGTCATTCTCCATCTCTCTGGATGCAATAGGTGGATCTTGAACTAATTACGTTTAGGAACAGGGTATGGTTAAGGTGTGGCTGGTCCTTCAAGCTCCACCCATTGACTTTTCCAAGTATCACCCACAATCCAAAGCTTGTGGCCTAAAAGGCTTGGATAGGTTCCAACATCCATGAGACCGAACATAGTACAAGTGGATGGGTGAATGTGTGTTAGTATGAATCTATATATTGGGCAAATATTCCAGACTACAGAAGTAAAATGGGTTGCATTGAAATAGCGTTTCACATTGACTTCAGGAAAGCTCAGCCCTCATTGGTCCTATGCTGCAGGGTAACATTAAATCAAAATTTACTGCCAAAAACATATTTACCATTGAACAGACAAAACTGGCCGCAGAGTATGTTTGCTTAACATTAGAAGTGAGGATGAAGCAATCACTGGGGGTAATTGAGAAAACATCTAAGGCCGGTGGTGCTTAATGGACATATGACTATGCATGAAAAGCTATCCTTGCTCATTTGCAAAATCTCTCTCTTCTCTGGTTTACTGTTTACCCCTGAGGTGCCACATCGCTCCCAATCTGGTTGTCTTAGTCTAGGGTAAACCCTATTAAAGGCATTCGATCCTAGAGGGAACGCAGAGCTCCCTGTGCGCTAACACACAAACTCAAACACAGACACAGCCACAGCCAGACAGCAGGCTAAATCTCTCAAACACCTCTACTCACCAGCGGCTGTAGCAACGCAACATCCTATTCAGTTGTTTTGACACTGCTGTCAACATACTGTTAGTCCTCCTAAGAAACTTTGACAGTAAATATCATTACGTGGGTAGCAAAAAGGTTCCGAAACCCATTCCCTATAATTAACATGTGCTTTGTCTTGGTCCACAATGAGTAGATTGTGTTAAAGGAACCAGTCAACACACATGACATATAAACTGAGCAGAACTGCAGCGAGTGATGAAAGAATTATTCGGTATGTGTGGTATTATAGTGATAAAATCTGACGAAAACTGCAGCAATGTTAAAAGATTACACGGGGGGGGAGTAGGAGGTCTTTATTCTGGATGGGTTGCCAAAAGCCGGAGGGAGGGGTTGGGGCTAGGAGATGTTTAGGACAATTCCAGGGGCCATGATCAGAGAGCCACCACCCCCAGAATGCGAATTTGAAAGGGCCAGAGGCAATAAGCTGTCCAGGAGGCCCAGAAAACCTGTCGACACCCCTGGGTATAAGGATAGATCACTCAAAAATAAAAATTATGTCATCATTTACTCACCCTGGTGGTGTTCTAAAACTGTATGACTTTCTTTCTTCTGCTGAACTCAAAAGAATATATTTTGAATAATGTTTCAACAGTGTTTGTTCCTACAATGAAAGCCAATGGACTCCAGTGTTGTTATTACCACACTCAAAAACCTGAGCACTGGTCTAGAAAAAAGCAGCGTGAACGTTCTGTGAAATTTTCTTTTGTATTCCACAGAAGAGAAAAAAAATCAAAGATTTGTAAATTTTATTGTTGTTTACCTACATTTCCCAGGAAAAGTCTCTTGTGAGTTCCTAGTGGAGTTCTTTACACATAAGAGGGATGAACTACAAATTTCACAGTCTTTTTCTCAAAGGAAAATGGCTTGTGTGATTGGAAAGAAAACTCATCTCAGCTCACCAGCAGCCCTACGGTGGAAGGTCAGGTTTCACCCAAAGCAATCCCAAAGACTGCGTTTGGCTCATCATCTCGAAACACAATCGTCAAATAAGCAAGGGTCTACCACTATTGCGGTTTATCTTGGCAATGTCCAAAGTCATCATGACAAGGGACGAGAGAAAAAAAAACGTATTTACGAATCCAATTACTCAAAGAATACTTTCTTTCAAGAGGTGAGGGGTTGCGAAAGTGGCCCCAGTTTGTGGTAGAATCAAAGTGGATGCTATTCATTCCTGGAGCCAATTGCATTTTCAAGTCAAAAGTTCTGCGCCAAAGACTGCTGCTGGCCAGGGTAAACAATCACTTGGCATGCTTTTCCTGTGACTGATAGCTATGAATCATTGTCTTTGGATATTCAGTGCATTTGTCACACATAATGTCCACACCTAATTGGCAAAGGGCTGCTATGCAACATGAGTGCATGAGTCATAGCAAACATATCTAAAGCCATTGAGAACACACAGTGTGGTTTAAGAACATTAGCAAGATATTACTCTTAGTACACCTTGTCATGTATTCACATTTTTAGAAGAGCATGTCTCAGCCTTATAGTGCATCATGTGACGTAAAATTGCAAAAAGGAAGTGCATCATTCAAAAGGGTTGCAAGGGACCGAGGACTATCTTTGTGCTCTGAATGACTGATATGTGCTCACAAAAGAGCTCTTTGACAGGAATACCAATGCTTTCAAAAGCAAGTAGCATTTTCTTGACTCGCTTTTGCTGTCTGGGAGTATCAATGTACTATGAAGCATGATCAGGTGCTGCCTGTAACCGCTATGATTGCTTGACTACAGCCGTGATTGGCATGTTAAGAACAACATACCTCCTGTTGTTCACTACATAGAACAGGTCTTGTGAACTTTGTCAGGTTGCCAATTTTCAGTAGAAGTCATAGGCCTTTTTTAAATTAGCTGACATACAAACCAATCCCAGACTGAGTTGTAATTTTTCTATTCTCGATGGTAAAGTCTAATGGTGCGTTCACACCTTTGGCGAATATTTGCGCCGCGTTAACCAATCAGGAGCTTGCTCTAGTAGTGACAACAATGAGGACAAAATCATATGTGGATACCCAGAGCTGTACGATACATCTTACTTTATAGAAACAGGAATAAACTTGAAAGAAAGTGCGTGAGGATGTCTGGTAAGTTGTAAGAAAAACGCTCTTTACTCAATTTGAGCTATACATAGGGTGATTTCAGGGTGATTGGGACACTTTTTGACATTTAAATGACTTGGAAAAAGTATCCCATTCACCCTATTGAGACTACAGGCTAGTTAAAGCCGGCAAATTGAGCTTATTCGCCTTATTTTAAAACATGTCAGCCATTTCGCAATGAGACGAGCTGTCTGGCAGAAGCCCCTCCCATGAAATGAATTCACTTCTCTTGTGAAGTGAATGTCACACATGAATGAAGCAAGTAAACTCAAAAAGCGTCCAACTATGCACGAATAGCGCAATTTATTCACGTCTGATTTGAACACACAGTAAGGAGTTTGCTGTTGTCCTTGTGTATGTGATCACATGGCCTTATTGGGTGGTTTAAAAAAAAACTGAAAGGAAATTAAACCAAATGAATGAGTCCTTTAAGATGCTTTTTAGGTTAATGTCACTCTAAATGTGTCCTAAAACTAAGTGCTCTGTTTTCAAAACTCGCCAACAGGTGCAGCATTTTAAGGCATCTGTCACAAAAAGTAGGCGTCTTGAGTTATGCCGGATTAGAAGGCAGTATTACTTATGTCCTTCATAGCAAACACAATCCTATAATGCATTGCTTTCATCTCAATAAAAAAAAAAGACTTTCTCTAAATTATTGGGTCCACTATGTTGCTTTTAAAATGGTCTATATAATTAAACTTTGCCATGACTTGACTAAACATGCATATAGTTTGTTCAATACTGAAAAGTATTGATACAAATAATTAAAATTTTAATATTTGTGCGCCATATATATTTGTGCAAAAATAGTAATGTTGCGTCAGATTTAGAAGCGCTTGACAAACATGCAACTGGGCATAACATTAATTTCATGAGCAGTTGTGGCTAATATATTTCTTTATTAACTAGTAAACCATTTTCTTTGGAAAACTTACAGGTCCTCTGGCATGGTCCCTGTTTTGGTTTTCTGTAAGAGCTCCTTGTGAAGCTCCTTTAGGAGACTCTTAATGGAGCAACAGCTGTGCTGTAGCAGTTCCTCATTTAGATCACTTAGGGCCTGTTTTCTTCTCTCAGCCCTTGAGTAAAGCACAGCGTATCCGTTCTCTCACTGTCTCCTGCCCCCTGACCTGATTGCCAAACTTTTGTAAATAGTAAGAAGTAGATGATTTTTTCTTCATTTGTCACGTTCCCACAATAATGAGGGCACCATCTAATACACTCCTGAATAAGGGTTGGTCAGGCCTGTCTAAGTGAGTAATTCAGTTCTACTGTAGCTTCTCAACTGGTTCATATGTTTTGTTTGGTGTAGGGGTTCACATACAAGGGCCTGGAGCCCATTTGGAGGCCCCAGAAAAGGCACAAGAGGCCACAAGATTACTTATGAGGATTTAAAATAAGTATTTTTAAAACGATCTAACTTAATTACAATAGAAAAAAATGGGAAAACTGAAGATCTACAACATGAAAAATGCCATCACATTTCTCACTCAGATATAAAATATAGTACAAAACCATTTAAATCTTTCACTGCAACATAAAGGCCTGTGCAGACTGATTTTTATAGAATACTGTGAATCTCATTCCACACCTGCCCACTCCCACAGAGTGGTACACATGGTCCCTGCTCACAATGAATGTGTCCCTGGCTGAACCTGCTTATTTTAGGTCCCATTATACTGTAATCCTGAATTTTCGACTTACTTTGGATAAAATAAATTGTCAAGTGTACACATTTGCTATTTATTCTTTTCAATATAATGTCAGAAAGACTAGTTGCCTTTAGTATTGAAAGCTACACATTGTTATAGCCTTAAATTAAATGTTATAGCCTTATATCATGTTTAAAAGTAGGGTAGGCAGTTTCTAAATAAACCTTTTGTTATACTAGTTGAAACTCTCTTCACATCATGATAGCAATCAGCAATAGAAGAAGAAGAAGAATGTTTTATTTATAAAGGGCCTTTTCATAGCTCAAGGTCACTTTACATAGTGCTATATACGGTCCCTCCAGAAAAATTCAGCTTTTTTTTGTGTCCACAGTGAAAATGAAAACGGGGATGAATCTGAAATTGCCCCCTAAAACCTCAATCACGTGAAGTCGGACAGCTGTTGTGTGTACATCGGTTGTACACTCTTTATTGCAGTCCAATGTGGGATTGAATGAGTGCACAATAGTGCTCAATAACGTCCACTATGGTTTCGGACACCGCTACAAATGGCTGGCCCCTCAAATAATGCCCTATTTGAGGGTATGGGGGGCGATTTTGGATTCAGCCTATAACTGCGTAGCTCACTGGCGGGGTTTGCAGCTTGATGTTCACGTCGCATCATTACGTTACTTCATAGCGTTCCCATGACAATAGGCGGAAATGGCTGCTCGTGTGAAGTAAACACGACATTTTTCAACTTTCTGCTAAGATATAGGTCACTTTTTTGCAATGAAAATGGAATTATGGAATCATGCAAGGCCGCATATTTTGTATGCGAAAATCTGCAATTTAATAGCGGCGGAAGTACGGCGTATTTGAAAACCCCCCACACTGATTATGAATGATATCAGGCGATCGCATAATCGCGTTTTTCTGGAGGGACTGGCTATTCATTACATTTGCACACCCACATACACAATACAAGCACAGGCCTTACATAGCCACATTATTAAAAATACATATTAAATAGATATGTCTTTAGCTGAGTCTTGAAGGTAGACAGAGATTATATATTACGTAATGGTAGGGGAAGCGAATTCCATAATTTAGGAGCATTGACACTAAATGACCTACCACCTACAGTGGACAACCGAAAACAAGGAATGGACAAAAGACCAAGCTCAGATGATCTGAGGGACCGGGCAGGAGAGTAGTAGAGGAGTAGGTCAGACATTGTCTGGATATCACCAGACCAAGCTCAATCTTTTAAGATTGAACATTGGTCTGGGGAGTCTTCTGTGTATTTTCTACTGCACAAGAGGCATGATCAACTGGCATAGTTCAAAAGACTCTGTACGCAATTAGATAGTCCTTCAACCAATCAGACCACAAGAGGCGTGATCAATGGAAATCGGTACATTGCTTCTCTATCCGTCATTGTGTTAAACTTGTCAATAGCACGCCAGGTGGATAAGCCAGTCTGTGATTGGTCCCCGCATATGTGTAACAGAAGCAGGATAAATGAATGTACAGGTTTCCAGACTGAGTTGCAGGGCGAAATCAAATAGCCGGCAGATCGGGCTGGGTTTACCCAGTCTAGGTCAGACAGATATGGAGGTACAAGACCATTTAAAATGCCTTAAATGTTACGAGTAATATCTTAAAGTGAATCTGTGATGCCACAGGTAGCCAGTGAAGATCATGCAGTAGAGAAGTTTCGTGAGCAGGGCGCCTGGTGGAGGTGAGAATTTTTGAACATACTGTAACCTTGCAATAAGTTTTTTAGGAAGACCAAGAAATAGAACATTGCAATAATCCAGACGTGATGTGATTAATGCATGAATTAAGATTTCACCATCAGCCAGAGTGAGAGAAGATCGAAGATGTGTAATATTACAAAGATGGAAAAAAGAGTTTTTAACAACAGGAGAAATATCAGAGGCAAAAGATAGAGATGAGTCAAATAAGACACCAAGGTTACAGACAGATGAAGAAGGCTTAACATAAATCCTGTCAATTTCAAAGGACAGGTCCATCCTTTTGACTGAGGTAGCAGAGCAAATCATCAATATTTCTGTTTAGTTATTTTATCGTTCGAGGAAATTCAAGGACATCCAATGCGTGATATCACTGATACATGCGGTAAGTGAGTCAGACAATTTTTCAAATAAATTTCCAAATAAATCTAATTATTAAACTAAATTAACCATATAGACCAAATTACTGATCTAATTACTGATCTAAAGCCCACATTGTTACTGTATGATAATCAAAATATATTCTGTTGCATTATTTTTCTGTTTGAAACTGTGAAGCTGCTATGAAACAATCTGCATTGTTAAGGGCGCTATATAAATAAAGTTGACTTGACTTGACTTGACAAGAATGGCCTATCAGAGCTGGTGGTGAGGTAAATTTGAATGTCATCATAGCAATGAAATTGAAGTCCATGCCTGCGTATGATGTTACCAAGTGAATATATACAAACAGAAGTAGACCATGAACTGAACTAGAAGAGGTCTAAATATTAAAACATGTATCTTCTGCGGAAGTCTCTGAACTATTTGTTTGTCCAATCGTTGTTTTCATACCAATATGTTGTTTTTTCCTGCCTGTCAACATATGTATTTCCATACCTCCGTGCACCTGCTCGTGCAGGCATCACCAGTCATCAGAGCGTTCCGTAAGGGTATGCCAGAAATACAGCAGCCAACTTTTACTGTTCCTCAAACAGTACAAACCCAAAACAACAAGCTTATACTGTGTTCAGGCCATGCCATAAATGTAATTATGGGATGGCAACCCATGACGTTCTACCCGGAGCTGTTCACATCCTCATCCTGCAATTCTATGTCAACAATATCAACGCTGAAATAAACTGCAGAGTTGTTTCGTGAGGACCCTATTGGAATTGCTCAGTGTATTATTCTCCAAAATAAATAGCATTTTTGAGGGCCTAGACATGCTTGAACACATGAAACTTTGCATACACGTCAGAAGAGGTGAAAATGTATGTCTGATATGGGTTTCAGAATTAGACGTGGCAAAATGGCTCGATAGCGCCACCTACAAAATTTAAATTAAGTGGCGTTTGTGCTACATTTCACATACAAGTATAAAATTGGGTAGATACATGTAACAGCCAAATACCTACAAAAAAGTCCCTGGGAGCAAAATCTGAAAACCCAACAGGAAGTGAGATAGTTTTTTTTCTGCAAAATTTTTGCCATTTCCAGACGTTGTACTTTAACAGACTCCTCCTAGAGATTTTATCAGATAAACATCATGTTTGGTCAGTCTAATCTAAAGGCATTTGTGATGTTAAATTGCAACAATCTCAAGTTTTTTCGCTGAAGGGCGTGTCCATGGCAGACTGACAAAATTGGATGTTTCGCCATGAAACAGGAAGTTGCTGTAACTCTGGCATACAATGTCCGATCTGTCCCAAACTTCACATGTTTTATTAGTCCTGGCCTGAAGACATCTACATGTCAATATTTAGTTACAGTCATAGCGCCACCTGCGGGCAACAGTAAATGTCATGTTTTACACTGATTAGCTCTTCATTAGGATTTAACCAGAACAACATCATATTTGGTCAAGCTAATCTTAAGGTCTTGGTGATATGAAATTGTGATATGATCTTGAGTTTTCGCTGAAAGGCGTGTCTGTGGTGAACTGTCTAAGTCTGATGTTTTGCCATGGAACAGGAAGCTGTTGAAAGTCAGGCATACAATGTCCGACTTGCCTCAACATTCACGTTTTATAAGAGTCCTGTCCTGAATACATCTATGTACCAATATTCAGTTATAGTATAAGTGCCACCGACTGGCTACAGGAAGTGAAGTGGTTGACACTGAGATGCACTACTATGCAAATGAGTACTTAACATGCTAGAAACATGCTAGTAACAATTAGCTGAGTGCTAAAGCATGCTATTATCGTCATGAAACAGGAAGTTTTTGTAACTCAAGCATGCAATGTCCAATCTGCCTCAAACTTTACATGTTTGATAAGTGCCCTGGCCTGAAGACATCTGCATGCCAAAATGTAGTTATAGCACCATCAGCTGGTAGCAGGAAGTGTGGCAAATACAAATGACGGATGTAGTCCTGCTATTTTTATATACTTAAATGCATATTGCCTACCCTGCTTTGTTTTCCTAAAGCCAAGAGCTGGTGGTGGAACGGGTGCGAGGACCCTTTCATTGTCTAATGGGATGTGAGGTAATTTAACGCTGTTTATTGTGATACTTTGCAGAATCTGCTGTGCATATTCATTTGTTTTGGAGGAAGCCTGACTTTGGCGACACTCTGAATTGAGGGTGGGATGCTTTCAAGCTTTCAAGTTTTCAACTTGCTATAGCATCTCCGAAATTGCCTACCCTACCTTTAAATGATTAAATTAAGTGTCAGAATTGCAGTCTGTTTGTTTGTGTGGCTCAGACACAATAACATGGAGCAGTTATCACATGTGGGAAAAGGGGTTTAAGACCACTCATGTAGAAATAAATCAACTTTTTTTTCAATGATTGATTTATTTTCAAATGATTTGTGGCTGTTCCTTTAAAAAACATCAGAAAAAAAATTAAACACCACTTACCGACAGTGCACAAAAGATGTCATTACAGAAGCCTGTTATCAAGTATTGTTGAAAGCCATTTTAAGGGATTGCGCCCACTCACTGAAAATGAATTGTGTCCTAGAGCCGCGGATAACTTGTTTCCGAACAGCTCTCTCTGTTATACATCCCTCCCCGCCATCCCCTCTCACTTCTGCAGCTGTCTGTCGGCCCATGAGCAAAGTCTCCTCGCCTACTAGAAGTCAGATGTGAAGGAGGAATGAATGTTAACTTGAATGTTATTATGTATTGCTGTACAACGGATGTCAAGCTGAATTGCAATATAAAATCCAACCAAATGACCACAGGCTTCCAAAAACGAACATTATATTGATTGATTGATTGATTGATTGATTGATTGATTGATGGATTGATTGATTGAGGCTGGTAAACGTATGTTGTTCATACCAATCTAACTGTGAAATAGTTTAAGTAGTCTTGGTTTTCTGAGACTGTTGCTCAGTGGCGGATACAGAAAGTGGATGATGGGTGGGCCTCTAAAAGTGTGGTTATAAAAATTTGCATCACCCCATGTTTTTCAACCAGCTTCATTTGGAAGAATAAATTGACGGGCCGATCCCAGCGCGACACTGTACAGTAAATTGAAAATTAATATGCCATGCATAGGTTTATAAAGTGTAAAGCATTGAGCCTCCCAGATGCCATCAAAACTCAGATCTGTCAATCTCTTTCCAGCCAATAGTGTGAGTTTGAGGGTGTGGCTACTGTAGCAGGCTGAGTCAGAGGGTTTTTAGCCACTGTGGGACCATGGCTCATATGTTAAAAGAAATTCAGTTATTGCAGTGCAAGCCCAAATTTGCTACATTTATAGCTTCAAAGATGTGTTCAGAAAGATAAATGTACCAGTTTTACTGGGCAAGCTCCACCCAGGCCCAGTTGTAGCTCCACCCCTGCTGTTGCTGCTGAGTGACATCAGATAAGGAAATGTGCTCAAATTAATGTGACTAGCACAGATGAACAGAACAGAATTCAGTGCCATAAAGGTATTTTCAAAGCAAGAATAAAAATCCAAGTTAAAACCAATTTCTTCTCTATAGCCCTCAGCACCCAGCCTTTTCAGCTCCAATATGAGCAAAGAAGATTCACGGCACCTACTGAGGTTCACCTGGACCTGTAGTCAGAAACCCACGGCCGCGGTTTCATTTACAGCCCTTGAACACAACCCCCAGTAAGCACTTAATGGCAGTCACTCAACAGGCACAAGGGAAGTGCCTTTAGAAAGAGCTTTTTAGTGGAGCTTTTCACACTTTACAGAAGAAAATGGTAGGAACTTATGTTTCTCCTTGACTGTTCCTTTGGTTCCATTTTAACTTTGAGCCCATTGAGTATCTCAAAAACCATAGTTAACACTAGACTCACAGCAGAGGCTGCTCAATGTGCTCAAAAAAGGAAGTATCATACATCTGCCAAAGTCCGATTAGCTCATTTGTCACTTCATCAATAGTCCATATGTTCCTATGCAAATGGCTTTATGTATATTATCAGTCCAATAATGTTATAATGAAGATTTGTAAGTGGAGGTTTGCACATGGAAAGCAGCTGGAAAATAACCCCTTGAAGGTTCCTATCAAATGTCAGCTCCCAATAAACACCTCACTCTCATTTCTCAAGCAATAAAATGCTTCATTATTTAAATCCAACAGAATGTGATTTAGGTGATATTATTAAAAATCGAAATGAAATTTCGGGTCCCTCTAGTTTTGAGATTCATTTTGAAATAATCTCATTACCTTTCCGTTTAAGCCTGTGAAAAACTCTTTGTATGAAGGCAAACACTGAACGATATACCTCAAGAGTAGTTTCTCGTCCAGGCCCTGGTAATTCCGAGGCTTGACTATTGCAATGCGCTTATGGCTAGGCTTCCATCGGGTGCGATCAAGATGCTTCAAATGATTCAGAATGCAGCCGCACGTCTTGTCTGCACTGGCTACCACTCGCTGCTCGCATCAAGTTCAAGGCGTTGACGCTTGCTTACAGATCCACCACAGGCTCATCTCCCGCATACTTCCACTCGCTCCTACGTGTCTACACCCCCACCAGAACCCTTCGCTCAGCGAAGGAGCAGCGGGTCGTGGTACCAGACATGAAATCCCTTTCCAGAATATTTTCGTTCACTGTTCCTTGCTGGTGGAACAATCTCCCCACCTTAATTCGGATTGCAGAATCGCTGACAACATTCAAAAGAAAGCTGAAAACTCATCTCTTCCGTGAGCACTTAACCTCATCTTAAAAATAAAAAAATGCTACATTTTCCTCTATCCCCTCCATATTATATCTTATGCTACTCTAAGCAATGCTTAGTGGATCTTTATGGCGGATCACTTCCTGTATAGTTTTAAGTCGCTTTGGATAATAGCGTCTGCTAAATGAATAAATGTAAATGTCAGAGGATGAAACAAAACCAGGCTTTGTTGAGTCTGGAAGTTGTCAGGCAGCATAGCTGAAGATCAGTGTGCTTCGCAACTAGCAGTTGAACGCTAAGCGCAATTTGCTGATGCGACTAGTACACTTATTACAGGGACTTTCCTCCTGGAGCAACTTGAGGTTAAGTGCCCTGCTCAAGGGTTCAGTGGATCATATATCAACTCTTACGGGGTTTGAACCTACAGCTCTTCTGTCAGATCATTAACCGCTAGGCTTTGCTAATTTCTTTGACCTGTCACCATGTTGGCATCCCGGTGCTGCTTATATAGCACAAAAGGAAACCAGTGACTGTGATGTAAGATTTCCTTTCAAACAGAAATGATCAAACAGCTGCCAAGGTTTACATAAAGAGCGAGGGAGCGAAATGGGCTGTGATTTCCCAGAGTGCTTCGCTAACATGCTAATGAAAGCAAATTCTAAATGGCATAACTATTTTCATCCCCAGAAATCACAGTGGTTTTCAAACAAGAGCAAACAATGGAATCACTTCTTAAAGGGCCCTTCGATAAAGCCGTACAGATGTAATTGCTTCAAAGACCAGCTGAAAAAAAGAGCAGTTGATTCTCCTGCATTGAGTTTTTAAAACAGGAAGTTGGGGTTAATAGATAGGTATTACAGAAGTGAATCTGTTTTGCTACTTGCTATTGTTAGTTAGGCAGGTTGTATTAGTGGGAGGGGCATTTTCATTTTCATTTGATTGGACAAAAATGTGGGCACGCCCACATGTACAGAATGACAATATTTTTGGTCAGTTTACAACATTAAAAATTAAAAATGACAGTGAGATTATATGGTGCAGGTTGTACTAAATGTGGCATGAGTAGGGAATAGCGCAAAAAAAAGGCACATCTCATTTTTGGGAAACAATCAGTCTAGATACAGCACAGCTGTGACTCAGGGAGGCGATGGGATTTTGTTTTTAAGCATTTCAGCAGGTTCAAATGTACCATTGATGGCTTCATATCTTTAATGCCAAATAAATTAGGGAAAAAACATGCTTTATCCAGCATTACCTGGAGCGTCACACTTTCAGTATATCAAGTTCATACATGTAGCCTACTGTATGTGATTCACTTGGGAAAATGCCAGGTGTCGGTTTGCACTGGTTTCATATTTTAATCTAACATTAAGTCTGATTTCCATCAAGTATAAGCTTTTCCACCATAAATACAATATAAGCTAACCACCTTTGTGTTTAATAATGAAATGGATAGATTTAGCTTCCAAGACAATAGCAGTAGAGCCTCACTCTTCAGTTTTTATCACTTACCGCTTATAATATCACAGCCGTGAACATTCGAATTCAGTCCGTGATGTTTCTGTGAAACACACCTGTGCCGAACCTTGAAGATTTGATCCGCTTTTCACAGGTTGCTGCAATCAATCAACTCTCCCATCAGATCTATCCTCTAAAATGGATCGCATAACACAGTTTTCCTCCTGTGAGGCATTATTTTGCATGGCCAGTTTCGCAAGCGTTTATGATTACGGTGATATAGTTTGAACTAAAGTAGGTGCTTCGTGCTGTACTGCACTGCAGATTTGAAAGTGAGTGCGCACACTTAAAAGTTATCTGGTGCTTTGCTGCCATCATGTGGTTATGCATTGTCATTTGTTGATTGTGAACATTTTAGCTTGATTTTTTTTAACGAAGATGCTGAAGCTCTGTTGGTTTTTGCTCATATTTTCTTCTTCTTTTCTAAAAGTATCTGGGCACCAGAATCTGTAGACTTGTTACGCTTTTATCACCAGTAGGGTGGAGGGTTGTAATGGACTCAGCTCATGCTTGCAGCTCATAGCTACAAAACACTGCCAGGATTCTAAGCAGAACCAGAAAATCTGAACATATCACACCAGTCCTCAGGGCTTTACACTGGCTTCCAGTAATATTTAGAACTGATTTAAAATACTATTACTTGTTGTTGAGCGGGGCACAACCTAACGCTTGGCACACATGGTTAAAAACTTTCCACACTTGCCAGCATGATGAAACTATATTTACTAGTTGCCATATCAACACTATATATAAAAAATGCACCAAAATTAAAAAATCTTTGGAAGACTAAACATTTTTTTTTTTTTTTACCATCTGATATATTATTTTAATTGTATATCTGTTATTAAACAGTTGAGATAATTCTTTAATGCTGATCTAACCAGCAGAAGACACTAGACGGGTTCAGCGCAGGTGGGGCATGTTGTAAATACTTTTATGAATTCTATTGAGCCCCAATGAGAAAAAGGTGAATTAAGACTGAGCGTCAATGTTCAGAAATCATTAATTATTATGTTTTGAACTATGCTGTAAAACAGTTTTTTTATTTGAAAATGTTAATAATTGTATTTTAACATTTTAAGCTGTCTTTTGGTCATGTTACAATGTACCGCACCTATGGGGCATGTTGTCACATTTCACTGTGGGGGGGGGATAAATACTTTGAACCACAAGTGAATTTACACAAACTGAGAAAGTCAAAAAGCGTTAGGTTGTGCCCTGCACTCAAAAAAAAAAAATCTAGGTGAAAAACAACCCAATGTTGGGTCAAATATGGACTAACCCAGCAATTGGGTTGTTTTAACCCAGCGATTGGGTTGTCTTAAGCAAACATTTAACCCAACCGCAGGGTAAAAACAACCCAAACACTGGGTAAAAACAACCCAATTGCTGGGTTAGTCCATATTTGACCCAACATTGGGTTAAAACAACCCAGCCTTTTTTAGAGTGTGCCCTCACCTACATATGCTAATTGAATATAAACAGATCATTCTATTCTATCATATCAATTCAGATCAGTCATCTAGAAATACCAATATTTCACTCAAAGCAAGGCGAGTCCACTTTTCCAACAGTAGCCACATTCAAATCCAGATTCATTTACTGAATGAGCACTGTGCTGCTGTACGTCCAGCTGACTGCACTGTATCTTATCTATGTATCCTCTTTATAACTGTTTTAATACATTTGAAATACATTTTTATTATTTGCTTTTATTGTCATTTCTAATGCATTTGTTGTGATTATTTTAGAATTCCTTTTTTTTTTATGAAAAGCACTTTGAATTACTGTTGTGTATGAAATGCTAATGAACTTGCCTTGCCTGTCTAAAAACTGTTAAACGATTTCTGATTCATTGATTAGTTTGGCAGATTAATTATTTTTTGGGCATGGCCCACATTGACTAAGTATAACTATATTTATTCCCGAATACAACGATCAGTCTTTTTGGACATTTTGAGGGCACACAACAAATTTTGTTAAATTCTGCCAAACATCTATCTAACTCTACAGCCTTTTAATTGAGACACTTTATATTCACTCTTCATGTTCAGACAATTTTGAAAACTATGGTAATTTTTCCCCTAGTGCATTTAGAGCCTTGTAAATTATATTGTGTTAATAACAAAAAATAAAGAAATGTTACATAACCTGACCTAAAACGCCTTTCTAGACAACCAGTTCTGCATGATCATCCACATTCCAGATTGAGAAGTGATAAACCAAGGCCTAATAATTAAATTATATAAACTGGGCTGCATTCTTGTCAAGTATTTTCACAGGAAAATACTGATATGCCTGATATAAAAAGTAGAAGATGAAAGTTTGCAGGACATTACACTAATGTGACACTAATATGTCTTTACAGACTAAGATGATAGATTCAGTGAAGTCCACACAGCCAGCCAATTACTACACACTATTGTGTAAAGTGTGTGTGTGTGTGTGTGTGTGTGTGTGTGTGTGTGTGTGCACAGATCAATGCAGAGATTAGTAGCGCAATTGGAGAGCAGAGATGGTGACATTTGCTTTGCCGGTGCTGCCTTTCCAATAAATGAGAATTCCCAGATAACGGTCTACCTGTTGAGGAGAATTGATCACCTGAGTTTCTTATAAATCACACTAAGTGATGTTTTTGAAAATGTAAAAATGCAGCATGTCCTGTGATGGGTAGGTTTTGGGGCAGGGAGCAGTGTAGGGGATAGAAAATACAGTTTTGTACAGTATAAAATGCATTACGCCCATGGAATGTCCCCCATAAAACATGGAAACACAACCTTAGTGTGTGTGTGTGTCGTGTGCATGTGTGTGTGTGTGTGTGTGTGTGTGTGTGTGTGTGTGTGTGTGTGTGTGTGTGTGTGTGTGTGTGTGTGTGTGTGTGTGTGTGTGTGTGTGTGTGTGTGTGTGTGTGTGTGTGTGTGTGTGTGTGTGTGTGTGTGTGTGTGTGTGTGTGTGTGAGAGAGAGAGAGAGAGAGAGAGAGAGCTGCAGGAAGGTGGAGACAGGATGATTATCTAAATGTTTCATAAAAACCAAGCTCACCTATTTAAGCTGATGGACAAATGCAAAACCATACAAACAGTGGCACCAAAAAGTATTTGGACGTTCAAACTACTTCTAGCAATGTATCAATGTCATTGCACACAAAATATCAAACTAAGCATCCAGATCTTATGACAATATAACATCAGTTGGGATTGGAATTGAAAGTGATCTGCATTCCAAAAGGCCTACAAAACAAAAAGCCATTTTCACCAATCAGGTGAAACATTTCACCAAAACATTATGACCGGTGAAGTGAATAACACTGATTATCTCATCGCAGCACATGTTAGTGGGTGGGATATATTAGGCTGAAAGGGAACATTTTGTCCTCAAATGTGATGTGTCAGAAGCAGGAAAAACAGGACATGGAGAGCAAAGGCTGACTGTGTGTGTGGTCTGATCAAACAGGTGAGCTATTGTATCTCAAATTGCTCAAAAAGTTAATGCTAGTTCTCATAGAAAGGTATCAGAATACACAGCGTATAGCAGACCAGTCAGGCTGCCCATGCTGGCCCCTGTCCACCGCCGAAAGCACCATTAGTGGGCATGTGAGCGTCAGAACTGGACCACGGAGCAATGGAAGAATGTGTCTGATTAATCGCGTTTTCTTTTACATCATGTGAATGGGAAGGTGCATGTGCGTCGTTTACCTGGGGAACACATGGCACCAGGATGCACTATGCAAAGAAGGCAAGCCGGCGGAGACAGTGTGATGCAAAAGGGGGACCAACACAATAATGTAATGTTTTGCCTGATTGGTGTATTTCTTTTGCATGCAAAATATATCCTTCTAGCCTTTAAAATATAAAGGCTAGTAGGATCATCTAATCATAATGAGTTGCTAAAACTTGTTGAATGAGCTCTTAGTTGCACAACCATATGCAAGATCCACCTAACTACTCTTTGCCTTATTATGATGTTATGAACAGGAATGTACACACCCCTATACTGAAGTCACAGCTTTTGTTTTGTTGTACTGTTTTAAATAAAGGAATGTTATGTTGGACATTTTAAAAATGAGCATGTGAAAAACTGCTTTCAAATATTTCAGTTTAAAATAAGCTGTATGCCGTTTTGCATTTTATGCTAAATGTCTTGGATCTTAGATTTTCCTTGTGTTTACTGGAGCAATTCCACATAGGAAACTTTAGAATCGTCATTATTTGAAAAAATAACAGTAGCGACCATAAAAAGGTTACAGTCTAATGCCATATAGGCAAATTTGTATTATGATCCACACAGAAAACTATTATTCTCAGTTGTTGTTGTTGTTTTTGTTTTGGTTGTTGTTGTTATTTTTTTATAAAATAATGTACTTCTTCTTTAATTAATTTAGATTAATTAACTTTAATGCCATGGAGCCCCAAATTAAGCACATTCCTAAAATATAAACACATACATCCACAAATAAAGATCCATTTACACTGTGTGAGAAAATTGTGAACATAAATTAAATTACATAAACCAGTTTTTTTTATTTATATATTTTATTTTTATATGTCATGGTAAATATTTATATATGATCGGACCACCCGGGCCAGCCTTCGCTCCCCACTTGCATCAATGAGCCTTGGCCACCCATGACCTTGTCACCGGTCACCACTGTTCCTTCCTTGAACCACTTTTGATACTGACCACTGCAGACTGAGAACACCCCACAAGAGCTGCAGTTTGGAAGATGCTCTGACCCAGTCGTCTAGCTAGCCATCACAATTTGGTCCTTGTCAAACTCGCTCAAATCCTTAGGCTTGCCCGTTTTTCCTGCTTCTAACACATCAACTTTGAGGACAAAATGTTCACTTGCTGCCTATATCCCACCCACACCTGATTCAGCTCAGTCATATTTCTGTTTTACTGATACAACGTCAAAAGACTATTTAATTTCACCCAGTTTAAAGCAATATGAAGTGATGCATTACTCATGTTACTGTGGAACTGTTCACACTGTCTTTTTGGAATACCATCCAATTTTAGCCCGAAAACGTAGTAATGGCTATGATGACATGCAAGGGTAAATGTTTTGAATTCTTATACTTTTTTAAAAGATTTTATGTGGTTTTGTTTCATTAATACGGTGTATACTTTTTTCTTGATTTACTCTGAAAGAATGGAAGTGAAACGTGACAACATGCCCCATAGGTGGTGTACATGTGAGGGGCACATTGTAGCATCACCATATGACAGCTTAAAATGTTACCTGATATAATCAAATAAAAAATATATCCAAGACAAACTAAAATGTTTTGCCAATAAAATACAATTATTAACATTTTCAAATAAAATAATGGCATTTTGTAATCATTAAAAATAAAATGTTTGAGTTTGACAATAAACACACCTTAAAACACAGCCATACAGCATAGTTCAATAAATAATAATAATGAATCACTCTCAGTCTTTATTCACCTTTTTCTCATGGTTTCTCAATAGAATTCATAAAAAATAGGAATATAATTGCGTAGTTCTAATAGGGGCTCATTGTAACGCAGTGTTAAAACTCACCCCACCTGCGGGGATTTAAACCAGGCTCGCGTCTTCTGAGCTGGTTAGATCAGCATTAAAGAACCATAACGCAAGTAAGAAATTTACTTTCGCTATGGTTACAATATGTTCAGTGATATCTTCTAAAAACAATTTTTTAATTTTGATGCATTTTTTCTCTAAATAGTGTTGATTGAACTAGCCTAAATACACAACGTTTCGTCGTCCTAGCTGGCATGTGTTGAAAGTGTTAAACCATGTTTAACCCCGCATTAGGTTGTGCCCCGCTCTCCCATGTTCAGTCTATAGACACAGGCTGAATCCGAAATCGCCCCCTAAACCCTAATTCACTATTCCCTACTTTAGTCCACTAATACAGTTCACTAGAAGCAGTGAATGAAAACGAGTGCGTGAAGTCGGACAGCCGTTGAGCGTAGGCCTACATCAGCTGTACAGTCGATAACGCGGTGCAATGTTTGATTGAATGAGTGCACTCGAACATGTCCACTTTGTTTTGGGACACCACTATACATGGCTGTCCCTTCAAATAGTGCCATATTTTAGGGGATTTCGGATTCAGCTGTATAGTTTTTTTGTTTTGTTTTTTTTACAAAGTGACATCGCCAACTACTGGCCTGGCATGTATAATACAGCGTTTTTAGTCATTTTTGCAGGTCTATGTGAAGAGATCGTTTTCAAGTGCAAAAATGCAAAGGAAAATCTTTTCTGTTTTTAGCAGCGTTGTCGTGTAAATGCACCCTTAAGTGAATTACATTGCATTCAATGCATACATTTCATCAGTAGCCTAACCTTTCCATTGCTCTATGTGTGAGCTTTTTTTTGCGAACATAAGAAAATAGCGAACATAAGTATTCAAAATTAGACTGGCTGATTACATTTATCACAATATTTATATTATGTAAGCATTAACTTTGCATTTGAGTTTGACTCTTGGTAACAATTATTATATAGGCTAATCAATCAAAACTTAGCAACTAGTCCTCACAACTGCAGATAAACAATATGAACATTCAGAGTAATTAATGTTTAGATCATCGGACTATGTTCTCATTCTAATAGGGCGAGGTTTTTTCCAGAGCTTTTGGAGATTTGTGCGTTCCCTGCATCTAACTCAAAACTCCTGCTAGTCGATCACCTGCATTTTATAACAGGCCTATAAACTGAAATGACCTCATTTCAAACTCCAAATATGCAACATGTCTTATTTAGCTTGTAATCTACAGCAGAAGTAAATGTTGTGTTTATTAGAAAATGACAACCCTTCAAGTGTACTTTTGACCTCAAGTGACTAATTGTTTTTTGTTTTTATTTTTCTAAAAGGACAGCATCATTTATATTATTCTACACATGTACATACGCAATCAGAATCGAATCATCCAATCAAAATTAGATCTATCTATTTTATAATAATTGTTTAGTATAGCTAAACCAAATGATGTAATGTTATGCAATCAGGCACTGTGTGTTGGCCCTATTGTGCATGAAAAGTCATGCAGCAGTCATTGTTTAAATATAGCTGAAGAATTTGTTTCACATATTATGTACATATATGGAAGAGTCACAAAGGGGTTGATTTTTATTAAAACGTATTATTGAAATCAAGTGAAAATTACATTGTTGCAATTGTCCCAACAAATTTACACCCTAATAAAGTTTTTCAAATGTAAGTGTGCTTATTCACCGAGAAGACAACAGAAGAACATTACTGAAATTTAAAAAAAATGATACATGAAGTGTGAAGAAAACAAAGAAAAATTGTAAATTGCATGTTATTATCTCGCAATTCTGAATTTCAGAAAGTCAGAATTGTGAGATAAAAAGTTGCAATTACCTTTTTTATTGTTTTATTCTGTGGTGGAAACAAGCTTCTATAGCAGACCTTGTGTGTCAAAATCAAGCACATACTGTACATTCCATTCTCCTGAAAAAAAAAAATCACTGTCACTTTCAACAGTGGCTTCCAACTGTGACACAGAACTAACCCTAACACACACTATCAAACACACCTATTCATCTCAATGAGTGTGTCAGATAAGGGGCTATTTTCTGTTTGGTGTTTTATATCAATGATACAATGTCACAGGATGATTTTGCCTAGTCTACAGCTGTTGCAATAATATTTCTAATATGAAGTGACACCACATTAATCATATTTCTGCGAAGCTATTCTCAATGTCTTCTCAATGTCTTCTGTAACAGCAACAGATATAGCTAGGGAGGCCCGGGGCCAGGAAACTCTGTTAACTGCAGAAAAAAATGACAAACCTTGCTAATAATAAATAATAATAATAATAATATTAATAATAATTTTAATAATTGTTTAAACCAAAGTAACTTAAATTTCATTCAAAGTATACATTTGATCAGGAATTATCCTCAGTTTTGTAACAACCTTTTATTAAAATGATTTTTTTTTATTCTTTCATACAAAAGAATTATCCTGTAACTTAGCTACTGTTGATCTTTTTAAGTAGTTACATTTTTATAAACTACTGAGAAGTGTGAAAAGTCATGACTAACTGTTTTGTCATTCCCTATTGCTCAGTGGAAAAGGTTTTACATCGACCTGAATTAATAGTGTGTTCGTACTTTCGTTGAGACTGTTTTTTAGATTATGACGCGTGTCGCTCTGCCTAAGCCCCGCCCTCTTGAGCTTAAAAAGCCCTCAGAAGCAACACAGTGCTAGAACACATGCTTAAGGTTGAGTAAGGGTGCGAGTGAAGGTCCGTTGAATGGCAAAGAGTTATGTTTACTTCTCATAACTACCGTGCATTAGTTTGGCGTTGGCCTCGTTTCTAACATTCAAAAGTTCAAGGAAAATACATCGCATTTTTCATTGACAGGTAAGCGAAGGGCTTTCAATCATTCTGCATGATTTAACGCTGAATGCCTACTTACCATCTGTCGTTTGTAAACAGTTTGACCTGACACTTTTATTTTAATGAATCGTTTTCAGTAAATAGATTCACCAACAGGTCTAAGATTGTTCTCCCTTCAGTGATTACTTCAACTTGTACTTAGGTGTTTTCTTCTTCTTCTTCATTTCCAGCAGACATTTCACTATCAACAATCATCTTCATCCGACGTTCATCTGTTAACCAAAAATGAGCATCACAAAGTAAGTTGATAACAGAATGCATGTTATATTACAGAAAGTAAAATATTAGCTTTAGTTAAGTTACAGTGAGTTAAAAGGTATGTTGGGATATTTGTTTACACAACGTTGTCACATTGTTCCACACTGTCTGTTAGTACTTAGTTATAACCTTTTGTGGAATGGAAAAGTTCTGTGGATGTTAAAGTTTCTTCATGAAAACCATTAATTCCAAACAACCTTTATTTTTAAGCATATCATTATTATATTACTTTTAATGACAAATGAGTGCAGAATGTCTATATGTCTCTATATTTTCCTAATTGTCTAAAATAGCTTTTTCTCCATGTGTTTTCACAGATCATATGGATTCAGTGGCTTCTCTTTCCTAAGCATGTGATGCCAGTGGATTTGGCCATGCATGTGCAGGTTAACCCATCAGTGTCTCAGCTCCTTGGCATGTCCGCTGCCAGGTCCTCTTCATCCAACTTGCCCTCACCGGAGCTTCTAAGAGCCAGACATTCGCCTCCTTCCCCGTCATCTTCATCTTCCTCCTGCTCTGGCAGCTCCCTGTCTTCGTACTCTCCTGGCACGATACGCAAGAAGAAGCGAGTTGTATTTGCTGATGCTAAAGGTCTCGCCCTCGCCTACGTGCGCATCTTCACCGCTGACCCTTCGGAGACGGAAACGGAAGATGCCTCACAATCCGAGGAGCATGTGAAGGCTAGAACGCCCATGCAGAGCGTGAGACTGCGACTGAAGCTTGGCTTTCCACAGCCTGTTGCAGACCGTGCAAGATTGAAGGAAACCTTAGTGCAGATGGAGAGCTGTAGCGTGACCGAAAGGTTGTTGAGCGGAACTGTACGGGTCTGCAACATTAAGTTCGACAAGTCTGTCTTTGTCTGCATAACTTTTGACTCATGGCGAAGCCACAAAGACATTGCATGCACCTATGTGAGGGAACCACATGCAACTTTGGAGACAGACTTGTTTGCTTTTAATGTGTCTCTACCGTCCGAGCTGGACCAAAAGGAGCACCTGGAATTCTTCGTAGTGTTCCGACCCGGAAATAGCAACTTGCACCTCGTTGACAACAACAAAGGGAAAAACTACCAGATTCATGTGGAAAACGTGGCACCGGAACCTCGGGTGGTGATGCCAAGCAGGCGGAACTTCGTTGTACCAAGTCCTCAACGTCTTTCTGCGTGGCCTGGGGTCAGAAGTCGTGATCTACAGAGGATGGAAAACCTGGCGTGCAAAAGCCCACACTACCCAGACCGTCTGATACACAGGACCTGGGGAAGAATGACAAATGTTGCTCAGATGTGTTAAGATGGGACTGAGACGTTCCACATTTCTACTTGATATCTATAAGATTTAATTGCAGATGCAAGTACAAAAATGACTTTATGCACCCAGTGTTTAACATATACTTGAATGGAATCTTGTTCAGCTTGCTATTTTGCACATGCCGCTGAGACAGTGAAATGTGAATGTTTACTATGATATGTACATGTAAATATTTTTGAATTGGTATTCTTTTGCACATTACACTTAATAATACAATAATTAATGTTTTATGGGGAAACTGGATCTCTTTCCTATATTGTCACCTGCCTTTCCTGTGTCTTAAGAAGTAAATTAACATGTTAAAGTAAAGTGTAAAATAATATTTTATATATATGTATATATAATTATGTATTTATTTTGAACTCTTTCATTAAAAAGGTTTCCATTAACTTTTGCATGAGTTTTGTATCTTACACTGCAGAAAAAGAAAAAAACTGCAGGAATTGTGTCATTATGTCAAGGGTTGTTGAGCAACATTGTAGCAAAACCAAATGTGCCTGAAGCTTTTTCATGCCTAAACTGGTCTCATAGTTTAATGTATTATAGACACTCCTCTGGCCTTTTATCTAGGCTTAACTGAAACCGCACCTAGCAACAAGCAAAACAATTAGTTTAAAAGAATGTTCCAGATGTTCTCATGAGATAGAACATGTCATACAGTTCTCATTCTATTGAGAATGTCAACAACACCACAACCACATTTACACATGTTCCTTAAGGTCTGTCCCCTGACAGGTTAAAAATGTAAGTTAAATAATAATATATTAGGTTACACTTTGTTCCAATAGTTCACTTTAGGCATTCTACTAACTATAAGTAACTTTGCAAGTAATTATGTCAACTAACTCTTATTAGAGTTTTAGTAGACTGTTAGGTTAAAAAGTAAAAACAATAATAATGTGAAATATTGTGACAGTTTGAAATAACTCTCTTTCCTAATTTATTTTAAAATGTAATTTATTCCTGTGATGCAAAGCTTAACTTTCAGCATCATCACTTCAGAAATCATTCTAATATGATTATTTGCTGCTCAAGAAACATTTCTTATTAATGTTTGTGGAAATCATGAGACATCATTCTTTGATGCTTAAAAGAACATCATTTGTTTAAAACAGTCTTTCATATACAGGTCCTTCTCAAAAAATTAGCATATTGTGATAAAAAGTTCATTATTTCCATAATGTAATGATAAAAATTAAACTTTCATATATTTTAGATTCATTGCACACCAACTGAAATATTTCAAGTTTTAATACTGATGATATTGGCATAAAGCTCATGAAAAATCTCAAAAAATTATCATATCATGTAAAGGTTCTCTAAACGAGCTATTAACCTAATAATCTGAATCAACTAATTAACTCTAAACACCTGCAAAAGATTCCTGAGGCTTTTAAAAACTCCCAGCCTGGTTCATTACTCAAAACTGCAATCATGGGTAAGACTGCCGACCTGACTGCTGTCCAGAAGGCCATCATTGACACCCTCAAGCGAGAGGGTAAGACACAGAAAGAAATTTCTGAACGAATAGGCTGTTCCCAGAGTGCTGTATCAAGGCACCTCAGTGGGAAGTCTGTGGGAAGGAAAAAGTGTGGCAAAAAAACGCTGCACAACGAGAAGAGGTGACCGGACCCTGAGGAAGATTGTGGAGAAGGTCCGATTCCTGACCTTGGGGGACCTGCGGAAGCAGTGGACTGAGTCTGGAGTAGAAACATCCAGAGCCACCGTGCACAGGCGTGTGCAGGAAATGGGCTACAGGTGCCGCATTCCCCAGGTCAAGCCACTTTTGAACCAGAAACAGCGGCAGAAGGGCCTGACCTGGGCTACAGGGAAGCAGCACTGGACTGTCGCTCAAATTTTGCATGTCATCCGGAAATCAAGGTGCCAGAGTCTGGAGGAAGACTGAAGTCCAGTGTCAAGTACCCACAGTCAGTGATGGTCTGGGGTGCCATGTCAGCTGCTGGTGTTGGTCCACTGTGTTTTATCAAGGGCAGGGTCAATGCAGCTAGCTATCAGAAGATTTTGGAGCACTTCATGCTTCCATCTGCTGAAAAGCTTTATGGTGAAGATGAAGATTTCGTTTTTCAGCACGACCTGGCACCTGCTCACAGTGCCAAAACCACTGGTAAATGGTTTACTGACCATGGTATTACTGTGCTCAGTTGGCCTGCCAACTCTCCTGACCTGAACCCCATAGAGAATCTGTGGGATATTGTGAAGAGAAAGTTGAGAGACGCAAGACCCAACACTCTGGATGAGCTTAAGGCCGCTATCGAAGCATCCTGGGCCTCCATAACACCTCAGCAGTGCCACAGGCTGATTGCCTCCATACCACGCCGCATTGCAGTCATTTCTGCAAAAGGATTCCCGACCAAGTATTGAGTGCATAACTGAACATAATTATTTGAAGGTTGACTTTTTTTGTATTAAAAACACCTTTCTTTTATTGGTCGAATGAAATATGCTAATTTTTTGAGACCTGAAATATTTCAGTTGGTATGCAATAATTCTAAAATATATGAAAGTTTTTTTTATCATTACATTATGGAAAATAATGAACTTTTATCACAATATGCAATTTTTTTTTAGAAGTACCTGTATATTTATTAAGGACCTGTGATTTAAATTAAATCAAATGTGTAAAATGTTAAGTTAAACTAAACCATTTGTGTTGGGTACATGAATAATTTCTGTTGCACTGACTGAACCGGGCAGTGTATTTCTAGTTCCCAGCATGCTTTGCATAGAGATATAAGGAAAGGAAATGTTGAAATTGAGTGTTGTTTAATGTCTTTTTAGTAAAGGGAAAGGACCTGTTAATGTTTGGTGTTCAGTTACATTGAAAAGAGTTGTTATGTTGATTTTGAGGTTACCATTGTTATAAAGTGTAGAACTTGAGGTTAGGCTGTGGTGTGTTCCCAATGAGCTTGTTACTGAACTAGTGCCAGTGGATAAGTGATTTACTCGATCATTACATGCATGCTTCAAAACGTACACATTTAGCATGTGAACAAGTTTTGTGTTGGTTATTAGTTTTTAAAGAAAAAAATACAATTAGTTTGATTCAGTTCTTGCAGTCTACATTTGGTCATCAGTTCTACCCTTTTCAAAGAATCTTGGAACATGTATGTGTGTACGGCAGCTACTCACAACCTAAGCATAAGCTCACCTCTTCACGACAATGGTAACAAAAAAAATTAAATCTCTATTAGGCATGGCAAAACTTTATCTAGTTGGAATGACAATTTTTTAGTAGTCTTGACTAAATTCATACACTAAGTTCATACAAAAAGATTACAACAAATAATTTCAAACTAATTCGATTTTGTTGGAAAAATGTAATCCTATAATGTAATTAAAAAATTTAATTCAACAGGAAAAGTTTTCCTTAATTGAATTAAGCTTGTTTGATTGTACACCGATCAGGCATAAAATTATGACCACTTTCCTAATATTGTCTTTGTACACGGTCTGCAACAATGCTTTGGTAGGTGGGACATGTCAAAGTACTAGGCTAGACAACTGGGTCAAAGCATCTTCAAAACTGCAGATCTTGTGGGGTGTTTCTGGTCTGCAGTGGTCAGTATCTATCAAAAGTGTTCCAAGGAAGAAACAGTGGTGACCTGGTGACAAGGTCATCGGCGGCCAAGGCTCATTGATGCACGTGGGGAGCGAAGGCTGGCCGTGTGGTCCGAATAAACAGACAAGATACTGTAGCTCAAATTCCTCAAGAAGTTAATGCTGGTTCTGATAGAAAGATGTCAGAATACACAATGCATCGCGGTTTGTTGCGTATACGTGGCTGCATAGCGGCAGACCAGTCCAGGGTGCCCATGCTGACCCCTGTCCACCTTGCTGAAAGAAGCAACAATGGGAGAGTGAACTTCAGAACTGGACCACGGAGCAATGGAAGAAGGTGTCCTGGTCTGATGAATCAAGTTTTCTTTTACATCACGTGGATGGCCGGGTGCCTCTGCCTCGCTTATCTAGGGAACACATGGCACCAGGATGCGCTATGGGAAGAAGGCAAGCCGGCAGAGGCAGTGTGATGCTTTGGGTAATGTTCTGCTGGGAAACCTTGGGTCCTGCCATCCACGTGGATGTTACTTTAGACACGTACCGCGTACCTAAGCATTGTGCAGACCATGTACACCCTTCAATGGAAACGGTAGTCCCTGGTGGCTGTGGCCTCTTTCAGCAGGATAATGCGCCCGCCACAAAGCAAAAATGGTTCAGGAATGGTTTGAGGAGCACAACGACGAGTTGGCAGTGTTGACTTGGCCTTCAAATTCCCCAGATCTCAATCCAATCGAGCATCTGTGGGATGTGCTGAGGAAACAAGTCTGATCCATGGAGGCCCCACCTCGCAATTTACAAGACTTAAAGGATCTGCTGCTAACATATTGCTGCCAGATACCATAGCACACCTTCAGGGGTATAGTGAAGTCCATGTCTCGACAGGTCTGGGCTGTTTTGGCACCTAAAGGGGGACCAACACGATACCTGATCGGTGTATAATCTCTTTGTGAATGTTTATACAAGTTTAATACAAGTTGTAATGGAAGTTTTTTATACAAGTGCAAATTTAATTAGCCATGCACATTGCTGGATCAACATCTTTGTTGTTTTTAGAACTGCATTCTAAAGCATTTATGGCCCAAGGGATGAGGTTAGAGTTTATATAAAGTTGAAAGAATGTTGTTTGGGGTAGAAGAGAAAAAAAAAATCCTGTTCATTTTACCACTGTTGTGGTTGCCAAAAAAGCAACTCTCTTTAAAGAAATATGGTGACAATGGTTCTATGACGGGATGTTAGTGCTATATTTTACGCTTTATAACCATATATTTTAACTGATATAATGTTTAGAAAGCCAGCCTACTTGAATCTGTCTTTAATCTTACAATGGCCACCATAATAACACAAATGGTGAAATTGAAGGCTATATGACCCTTTGTTATCAGAAATATATACAGCGTTACCCAGTCAAACATAAAGCACCATAAAACATTATCAATACAAATAGTGTAACACAAAGCACCATAATGTGAAAAGATGTATAAAAAACAATTTAAAAATGTAAATGTAATCATAGGTAGGCTAATAAAATGTGGTGCATCACGAAGGGACTTCTAAGCATAGAAATGTACACATAGACGCCTCATTCAACTGTTCCAGACACATTGGTATGGAAAATGTTTCTTCATAAACTTGAGACAACCTTGCAAGAACATTCTGATAATGTTTCCTGTTAGCTGGTTGCCTTTTACAAATTTTCACAAATGTTCACAGAGGCACTTATCAATACAAAAAGCATAATTTTATTTCATAATATTTTACTATAAAAGTACATGCATTGTTTTGAAGAATATATTTATTTAAATTATATGGTTATTCATTCTTTAAAAATTTGTAAAATTACATTTATTGTTAAATTAATTATACATTTTTACTCTATATAAGTTAACTTTACTGTAGCATTTTTGCAGTCTCTTTCCGTTAAAATGACTAATATGTTTTATTAAATAAGGGCTGCATGCATAAGCCTACATATGGTCCTCTTAAGCAATGGATGTCCTGAGAATAGCTCTGAAATGAGTCTTCCCTCCTTTCCTCTCCTACATGTTTGTGCTGAAGCAATATTGAGAAACTAAATACCACAAGCAGGAGAATTAGAGGTTTTGTGAACTGAGTTGTATGGTGGTGAACACCTTTCTCGGTACTCCACCTCAACTCCAGCCTTTATTACATGATATCAAGATTTTTATGTGATTTGTCCAGCTCAGAGGACAGGAATGCTGTAGGCGTGAGAGTAATTCATACAAACCTGTCTCTTGTATTTCAGAGTGACGCTTATGGCAACCAATTCTTTTAATGATGTAAGAAGCCTGTTCTATCTGTGAACGATCTACAACCACACTAGCAGTCACTTATACTCATAGCATAGATAATGGGGAGAAAGCAAACATTTCTAGGGACTCTCAAGTCTCTTTAAGGGAACGATGCTTTGGAAACGCTCTATGTAATAAAATCCCTTCACAAAAGTCCAGAATTCAAGTGTTAGAGGGATGCTCTCAATGCAGGGGCTTGTGATCAGTGGTGTTAAGTATTTGAGTACTTCAGTATCTTTTTGGCTACTTTGTGGTTTTACTAAATATATTAGCAACCTTTACTTTCTACTTGACTACATTTTTTAATAAGTAATATAAATATACTCTTTACTTCAATACATTTGTAATGAGTTACTCCCTTTTTACTACACCTTTTTCTGCAGCAATTTATTTCTGATACAAAAGAAGTGATATCGCCATCTACAGGGCATTGGAGGTACTATCGTGTTTTAGTCAACAAGGCTACTTTACACAAATGTGAGTGCGTTAGCAGGTAGGTGTTCAAGTCCAGCACAAATAAGCTTTGACTATTTCAATTGATAACATTACTCATTGGTTATATGAAGAGACATTTTTGAAGTATATTGGTTTACTTATGCCCTTTTTGAACACTTGAGCTTGACTGAGACTTAAGTGTTTGTAGACGTTTAAGGCTGTTGTGTCGACCTTGATTTATCGCAATATTGAGCCTACATTCGGTACGAGTACAATACTTAAAGTCCCTGTAAAGTCAAAATTAAACATGTGTTCTGAGTTTCTCACACCACAGATAAATGTGTTATTAACTAACTAGGCAAATTTGAATCATAAAAAAATCCGCTAAGTACATTAAAATATCTATTCGAAATCTTGAAAAAATAAGCAGCATTCTCTGCTCTCAAACGCTGGGGGCGTGTCCGTTGATCGGCGCCGAAACCACACCCACTCGCGGGAACTGGTACTAACGGTACTGACTGTAACTCGCAAATCTAGCGGGTAAACTGATGCGAAATTGCGAATGTGCTCTGGTTATGGGGGAGGGGCCACATGCTCAGTGGCTCCAGTGCGTCATCCAGTGCGTCATCGAGCCACCGTTTTAACCCGCCCAAAAAATCCGGAACACAGCAATGGTGAAAAACTTCTTAACGGTCTAACTTCTGAATTCAGTACTACATAGTTCACAGTCTTTGTAATGTGTTTCAACAAAACATTTCTAACATTTCTAATGTGTTTAGAAACAAATCTCAGAATTGCCTTTACAGGGACTTTAATTACTGTTAATATCAGATACTCCAAGGCCCAGTTTCACAGACAGGGCTGAGATTTAGCCAGGATTAGGCCTTCAATTAGTGCATTTAAGTGTTTGCATGTGAGTGTGTGCATGTGTGTGTTATATTTTAAACAAGATAAATGTAAAAAGTAATTTTATTCAGATCTTCAAATACGTGCGTGTGTGAGAGAGAAATTTGAAATAGAATGATTTATGATACATGTTAAACAATTAATGTGAAAATAATCATTTTATTTTATCTAAGTATCAATTTTAAGCTGTCAATGTAACATTGTGATTAAGAATGATGTGGCAATTATGCATTTCATCGCAATTATAAATCTTACTTTCAGAAAGAAATTACTATTGAAATCGTCGACCCAATCTGGCAACACTTTTGACCAGCTTAACCAGCTTTTTCTTGATTTAACCGGAAAGAATGGAAGTGAAATTATGATTCATTCTTACAGAATTTGCAGGTTCTGCTCTGCCGCCACTGGTCTTCCGGACTGATGTCACTACTGGCATTCCTACTGTACAAACCGTCACCTCTGATTATAGATGTAATCGAGTTCTTAGAAAGGGCAGACAATCGACAACACCTCATTTACTGAGAGAGTGTTTTAGCATGACAGCAAACAATGCATGGGCACCATAGTTTATTTATTTATTTAAATGGACAAACTGAACACTTATTATTTTTATTCTTTAAATATATTTGACCTTCTAAAAATAAAACGATAGCCTAAGTGGTCTATAGCATGTTCATTGTCTTGTTTCATATTATACTGTTTTTCTCTCTCTATTTAAAAAGCTTTTTGGAGTTTTACAGTTGTATGTATAGTTGTAAGTTGTACTTGATAATACCCTTCACTTTGCCCAAAGGAATGAATGGGTATCTATGGTCACCGTATGGACCACCCATGTGGTCTCTATAGAAAAGAAGAATCTGAAAAAGCTTTTCACACGAGTCTTCCCTCTCTCTTCTCCTGCACACTCTAAAACAGGGACTGGGGAATCATTGTGAAGGCCGACCCACCCAAACTGAAGCAATATTGCGTAAATAGATACCGCAAGCATTAGAGTAAAAGGTTTCGTGCCTGGATGGTCTGAATCAAGTTACAGTGAATATAAGGCAGGGAAAGCCACTATCTGTTCTCCACCTCCCACGGCTCAAGCCTTGATTTCATGACGAGTTTTAGTGATTCGTTCAGCCCGGTGTGGTGAGGGAACAAACTGGAATGTCCTTGTATCTGTGGGAGCTTTCATTCACACCTGTCTCTTGTCATCTGAGGTGATTTATGCATTTCTGAAGTGTCTCCCCCTCTAGCAGTTTATGTCTGTAATGATGTCAAAAACAAACCTGTTCAACTCCCAAATGACATGCATCCATAACCGCCCGTTCTACTCACAAACTCACATGCTGTCCTGGGTGTGTACTCAGTTATTGGCACATATTGTCCTAAGGACACACTTAAAGTCCCCATGAAATCAAAATTGAAGTTTTTTTGGCAATGACATTCAAAACTTGTCTTTCACTTGCACCTATATCGATCAATGAGTTTGATGACATCACTCTGCACTTAAGGTTCACATTAGATTTTTTTTGTCCAATCAAATGCTCTCTAAAATCGAAATCGTCCCGTCCCCATTATAAAAAGACGCTAAAGCTGCCGCTAAAATCGGTAACTAGTTCACACATTTGCTATTTTCTACATGGTGAATGGCACACATTGCATTATAGGGGATAGGGAAGGATTCAGACAGTGTAAATGCACCTTCCATTGGGGCGAATGAAGTCTGATTTTGCGCTTGTAACATGAACCACTGCAGTGTGCACACAATCTGGTCCAGAGACACAATAGCACAGAGAGGATCATATTATGCACGAGTCGGTGCATACCAGAAAAGTTATCGGACCCAATTGAACTCTGCACAGAATGCTATACACTTTATTGACAAAAGTTTTGGGACGCCTGCCTTTACATGCACATGAAATTTAATGACATCCCATTCTTAATCCGTAGGGTTTAATATGGAGTTGGCCCACCCTTTTGCAGCTATAACAGCTTCAACAGCTTCAACTATAACAGCTTCCGGGAAGGCTTTCCACAAGGTTTAGGAGTGTGTTTATGGGAATTTTGACCTTTCTTCTAAAATTGCATTTGTGAGGTCAGGCACTGATGTTGGTCGACAAGGCCTGGCTCGCAGTCTCTGCTCTAATTCATCCCAAAGGTTGAGGTCAGGACTCTGTGCAGGCCAGTCAAGTTCCTCCGCACCAAACTCGTTCATCCATGTCTTTATGGATCTTGCTTTGTGCACTGGTGGGCAGTCATGTTGGAACACGAATGGGCCGACCCCAGACTGTTCCCACAAAGTTGGGGGCATGCAATTGTCCAAAATGTCTTGGTATGCTGAAGCATTAAGAGTTCAACACACCCCCACCGTAACATCCCCACACCATAATCCCCCCTCCCCCAAACTTTACTCTCAGCACAATGCAGTCAGACAAGTACTGTTCTCATGGCAACCGCCAAACCCAGGCTTGTCGATCGGATTGCCAGACAGAAGCGTGATTCGTCACCCCAGAGAACACGTCTCCACTGCTCTAGAATCCAGTGAGGCGTTCTTTACACCACTGCATCTGACACTTTGTATTGCACTTGATGATGTAAGGCTTGGATGCAGCTGCTTGGCCATGGAAACTGTTAGAGATTAGAAGAAAATGTAGCTTTTTACAAGTTGTGATATAAACTAAACTCTACTGGCTATTTTTAAAACGGCTAGATGTTCAATATGTCCCACCCTATCTTCATGTGTCAAGTGGAAATTTCGCCCAACACATTTCAAGGTACTTCAGTGGGCCTTTAAAAGTTTTTTGGGGTTTTTTTTTTGTCTCATATTTAATTTGTCCAAAAACTACATTTGTCCACAATCAAACATCATGGATATTTCCACTGCCCTTGAGTTGAATCTTGTATAACTTATAAAAAAGCTGAAAACTGCTTTGAACATAAAAAACATATGTTGTCATAACATATTGATCATATAATTTTTTACAGCATGCTTCACTTTGTGTTGGAAATACTAAGGCAGACATAAAAGATAAAAAGCTGTGTAAAAGTTGATGTAAATCCTTTTTACAGAAAAATATAATTGTTCATGCGTATTTCACTCTTAAGATCATAGAAGTTTAAAAAGAATTATAATGGATTTTAATATTTTAAGATTGAAAACTGGTTCTTGTACAATAAAGAGGATAAAAAATAAAGCATTCAAAAATAAGTTTTAATGCTAAATGTTTTTTTCTAATGTAATTTTCATTTATACAAAGTTTTAATAAAAATCAATCAATGTGACACTAACGTTCATTTTTTTATTATTAATTGTTTTTATTCAGCAAAGATGCATTACATTGATCAAAAGTGACAGTATAGAATTTTAATAATAAAAATAATAGAATATTTAAATATAAATGTTCTATGTTCATAGAATCCTGAAAATAAGCATCATGGTTTCCACAAAAATGTTAAGCAGCATAACATTAATATTAGTATTAAATATTGATGTTTTTTTATATTCATAGTAAAATATATCTTAAGCAGCAAATCAGCATATTAGAATGATTTCTGAAGGATCATGTGACACTGAAGACTGGAGTAATGATGCTGAATATTCAGCTTTGATCACAGAAATAAATTACTCCACAATTTAAAATATATTCAGAGTTATTTTTCATAATAATATTTCTCAACATTAATGTTGTTATGATCAAATAAATGCAGCCTTACTGAGCATAAAAGACATCTTTCAAAACATAAAAGAAAAATCATAGACCCTAAACTTTTGAACGATAGTGTAAGAATGCTAAACACTGCGTGTAATCCGCCTAATCTCATCCTCTCATGCTAAACCTCTGAGAATGGTATGATTCATATGATGATGTATAAGCAGCAGCTGGATTCATGACGGAGAACGTCTCGTCTGCTCTCATTGTGTTTAATTGAGTTCTTCGACGGGCCATCATCCGCATGATGAAATATTCCTGTCCGTCATGTCGTCCCACAGCAGGGATGACTGTATGGTGAAATGCTACATGCTAACAGATAAACTTGGTATATACTAAGACGTGATCACACACAAAACATAGTTTCTCATTCAACCATTACACCCAATGTCATTTTGATTTTCGAGTCACACGATATCACAGTCATGTTAGAGAAAGCCTCCACCTCCCTGAACTCTGATTTCGCCACAGGTTTTGGTGAGTTTATTCCTATGGTTTATTCAGCCTCGAATGAAGCATGTGTGCCTTGTGTGGCAGTTTGACATTCATATACCTCTCCCTTGTCATCTGACGTGATTTATGACATTGAAAGTGTTTCCCTCCCAACCAGCTTGCATTTTTTAATGTTCAGTCTCTGTGTGGACTGAATTAATTGCCTTATTAAATATTATATGACTCATAATCATACACAGTGTCTTAGCACCTGCTGCACAGCACGGATTCGGTGTAATACTGTTCTTAGACAGGGCTTCATTCTGACAGAATGATATATTACATTATGTCTTCAGGAGAGGAGGAAATATTGCTGATGATTCTCAGGTGTATTGTAAAGATCATAGGTGCATGCTGGGATGTCGATGTTCCCTGAGTTTAGTTCTATTCCCCAAAGGCTTCTGGCCTAGTGCCATATCTTCTTTTGCTCTTGGCAAACGTGATTCCCTGAATGAGGCGTCTCTGTGCTTTACGATTTTCTACGAAAAGAAGAGACACCCTCACGTGTTCAGACTCAATAACCTGATAGCACAAGGGAATTGAAGGTTTTGTTGTCATGAAAGCAAACAGGAAAAGAGAGGGACAGGGGAAAGGAACAGTGAAAGCAAGTCTTTTTGGTACATCCTGTAGGCTACACACATGTTCTTTGATGCAGAAGGTAATGTATATTATATTGCCAAATACAAAATGTGTCACGTTGGACACCAATGACCCAAGGACACATGACATTTTTTATGAAAACCTTTAATGAAAACCTTTAACAATTGAATGGGGTGTCCCTATAATCCTTTAGGTGAGTGTGTATATATATATATATATATATATATATATATATATATATATATATATATATATATATATATATATATATATATATATATATATATATATATATATATATATATATATATATATATATATATATATATAATATCATACATACAAATATATGACACTTTATAACACACATACACACACGCCCATGGAGGGGGGTGTAAAAAATGTTTTGTTATACAATCCAAAAATGTATTCAGGTAACACTTTACAATAAGGTTCATTAGCTAACTACATTCGTTACATGAACTAATAACGAACTGCACTTATAAAGCATGTATTAATATTTGTTCATGTTAATATCAACATTTACTAATGCATTATTAAAATCTTGTTAACATTCGTTAATGCACTGTGAACTAACATGAACAAACCATGGACAGCTGGATTTATATTAGCTAATGTTAACATAGATTAACTAATGCTGAACAGAGGTGTTGTTCATGTTTAGTTCATGTTAACTAATACAACCTTATTGTAAAGTGTTACCCATTTCTGTAAAGAAATTGCTGAAAGGAATGAATAAGTTTATTCAAGCAAGGATGCATTAAATTGATCAATATATAATATTTAAAGCAAGGACTTTGCCATACTTGCCCATGGCCAAACTGAAGGAGAGTCACATGTGTCAGAGAGTGTTGCTAGGGAACACATTTTTTCTTTTTTGTTATGGGATTATATCAATTCTATGTTCTGTCTCTCGCCAGAGAACTGCCTCTTCTCCACCTTTTCTATTAGACACTCATACATTCACCTTCCTTTAGAATACCACTGACGCAGATAGAAAGGTTATTCATAAATTCTAAATCTTTTTAAGGTCAGGACATTTACTTCAGGACAGTATGGTAATGCAATGAGACCTGGCTAAATGGAATATAATCTGGTTGACACTACACATATGCAATAAAATCAATTTTAAAATATCACTAAACTGTAAAAACAACAGAATGTTTCATAATAATTATTTTCAAACCAGTTTTTTTTTAGGTTAAGTATACATCTTTTATTTTTGAAGCAAACATAGTGACATATGTTTTTGCAGTATATTGCAATAATCTAGAAGGTATTCTTTATTATTATTATTTTTTTTTAATTATTATTATTAAACTGTTATGTTCAAAGTTGCATAGATTTTGGTAGCACAACCAACATAGCATATTTAAATTAATGACTGATTATAATTAGCACTTCAAAATCAAAATAATTTGGAGATTTGTGTCTTGTTGAGTCTTTCCCCTCAGGCCAGAACTATTCCTGTGGTTTTTCTAAGTGATGTCTTTTGGGAGAATACCTTAAAACAAAGCTAAAGTTCATGACATGTTTCTGTCAGCCTGTGGTGTGAACTGAATTACAGTAAAAATCTCAAGTATTTGCCTATACAAGACAGCCTCAGGTCTATTTTAAAGTCCCAGAATGATCAGAAAACAGAATCAGAAATCAGCTGCCTATGCTTCACAATTTCTTCTTGAAACAAAATTTAGTTTATAATATTGTTTAGTATAAAGTAGATATTTTTGTCCCCTTTTACCGTTTTTACAAGTACTGTAGAAACATCTTAGACCGTTTTGAATTTAATTATTTCTTTATCATACCATTTCTTGTAGTAAATTATTCCATGACAATGAATATTTCCTTCAATAAGTTAGGCCTAAATATTGCATAAGATTGTTAACCTTCCTTAAAGGGATAGTTCACCCAAAAATAAAAATGTTGTCATGCTCAAGTTCAATGTCTCAGTGTCTAAACCTGTATGAGTGTCTTTGTTCTGCTGAACACAAAGGAAGAATGTATTTGGAAGAATGTTTGTAATCAAGCAGATATCGGCAGCCATTGACTACCATAGTGGGAAAAAATACTAGTCAATGAATGCCAAGATCTGCTTGGTTACAAACATTCTTCCAAATATCTTGCTTTGTGTTCAGCAGAACAAATACATTCATACAGGTTTGGATCTTGAGGGTGAGTAAATGAAGACAGAATTTAACTTCATTTGGATAAAGTTGATTATATTGCCTTCTAGTGGTGAACTTTTAAATTACAACCTAAGAATTTGTTCACCTTGTTCACAAAACTACACAAAGAGAAATATACCCAGAACTGGAAAACAAGCAGTAAGCTACACCTAACCATGAATTTTAGCTTTAACAATGCATGATATCCAGAGTTTGACTGACTTACTAACCTGATTTTACACTAAAAACAAAAGGATTCCTCAAGTAAAACATTAAACTTCCAATTTTAAATGAGTCACAAATGATTACAAGAACATTATGTCCTTGGCAGACACTTTTACTTCTGCTTCTGCCAGATTGACTTGCAACACAAGAAACGTAATCTAAACCGTCTGTAAACAAAAGGTTTGAATGTTCAGGAATCCAAACATTCCTGCTTGACGTCTATATATTTTGCATGTTTTTTTTTGTGGCCTCATTATGCTAATAATGAGAAAATGGCTTTTAATTAGTTGCAATGTGTCCAGATTAGCCATTAAACAGATCATATTTAGGCTACCTATTTATTTAATACTTAGGCCTACTATCCTGAAGTTTCTCATATGTCTTTCAATATAGGACAAGGACATCCTTTACCAGGTCATTCTCTGTCTGTGCTGTTCGGCATCTGGTACACTGGCTCCCAAAATATTGTTTCCAAATCATGTATAGTGGTGAGGAACATACTAACTTTATATCTTAACAAAATTTGCAGCCGCTTACCTTAGCTCAGAATGTAATCTGCAATGCTGCAAATTTGTGCCGTGACACTCAATCTGCTCCCTCACATTTTATTGAACAGACACGTTCAGTTTTTAATTGTAGTGTCTCTAACTGAACTGATTTTATGAAAATGAACGCGATGGGCAAGTGATCCAGTAGCCATGCCTAGAGTGGCCTCGGGCAGCGAAGCAAGTGCATTCTGGGAGTTGATGTCTTTTATCGCCATGAGACAAAAATACATTTTCTGTCTTTTCTCAGTCTAGAAGGCACCAAATTCAAAAATAATTTCACATTTCTACTGTGACCTTCATAAATGACCCATTTTAAATACAGATTATCTTCCCAGCGCTGAAGTACCCCCTTTAATAATTACTAAATAGTTTAAATTTATTTTGCCAGATATTAATTTCTTTTTCAGGTACAGTCATCACCTAGTAGGCCAAAACGCAAAGCGAGTTAGCATTTTAGCACTTCCAGTTCCTTCATACTGAAGTCAGTTATAAACTATTTTATCTCATAGTTCTTGGAAAAGGTTCTGAGATAAAAACTGAAAGACTTTTCGGAAGCTTAGTGATGGTAACGTGGAAATTGCGGGACTATGGTGTAACGTTAGTTTGTTTATTGCCTACCTTTAGCCTTTTACTTCTGGGCTGGTGACTGCCTTTTTTTCATATCATCATAAATTAGGTATCATCATAAGCTTACCAACCACTGATCTATATAGAGAACAAACTCAAAATTCATCTTATGAAAACCGTTGTAAAATTTGATCATGGAAACGGTACTCTAAATAATTTTAGCGGGCTCCTCCCCTAGTGGGAAGTTTCAGGTTTCATGTTCCAAAATTTATTTGAACTACTTTTATCATCAAAACATTTTCTAATCTTGACAAAACCCATATCGTCAGAAAGATCAAAGTCTCAAGGTTCCATATTTGGTGACTGTTTTGTGATATAAGTGATATTTGGATATGTATTAATTTGGGAACTTCAATTTTTGTAATATCAACTTGGTTAGACATATGGCTAAGAGTACAAATTATTTTTTTATATAAAATAAAAATATTTAGTACAGTACATTTGATTTACAGTAAATTTAAAGTTCCATAACTTTTTCATACTTCAATATTTTGAAGTGTTGCAATATTCTGCTGAATGTCTTTGTTAAACCAAGACCACACATATGTCTATATTCCAAAGCATTCTTAAAATACAACCATTTAAATTTGGATAGTGCATTATCACATCTATTCTCAAAAAGGGGAGTGACAGTTAAGGGTGAGGCTGAAGGAATACAAATACACAAATACACACATGTACAATAGAGGGCGCTGCTCAAAGAAACCTTTCAGCTGTGCTGGATTGCAGAAGAAGAGGAAAAATAAAATAATGAAACACATATGTAATGTTTATCTAAAGTCATTTTTAATGGTATGGTTGAATTGGATCATCGAATGTCAGAAGCAAACACAATAGTTAAAGTGAGATTTTAAGAGTTTGCATTTCAGTTTTTATTCATTTTGAGGAATACTGAATATGTTAACAAACATAGCAAGTAGCTTGTGTTACTTATTTAAAAATGTAAAATGTACTTATGTACTTATTTGTTATGAATGTAAAAGTTATGCATTACTTTACTAGTTAATTGAAAAAGTAATCTGATTATGTAACTCGTTAAAGGTGGGATTTATGATGATCTATTGACAGAAATGCAATATAATATAAATAACTATGTTTTTAGTGCTATATATAGACCATACATAATTAATCGTTATGTTTTTATTACCTTAGAATGAGAATTACCTTAGAATTTCTATCTACTATACACTGCGGTCCCCTTACAGTGAAATCGCCATTTAGCGCGGCCATGTTTCTACAGTAGCCCTAAACGGACAAACTGCTCTACAGAGCGCTAGTCACTCTCTGCTGTCTCAGACGACAACATCGGCTTTCCTGTGTCGGCCATCGTAGCTTCTGTGCTTCGAAAGGGAGGGGTGAGTGGTTGTCAGGTGCGATTCACAACATCATCGCTAGATGATTTACACAGTAAAATGTACACAGTGCACCTTAATTTAATGTTGATGCAAATGGGGAAAATAACAACTAAGGTTAATAAATGCTTTAAAAGCATTTTTCATTGTTAGTTCATGTTAACAAATCAAACCTTCTATTATTGTAAAGTGAGCTAATTTTGTCAAGAACATTGTGGTAGAATTTTGATCCTATTTACTGATAGAATTTTAATTTGTGCTATTAATTTGTGTGTGTCACACACACACATGATTAATGCAGCAATCATGTAGCCTGGTTGGATGTTTTGCATCAGCAACTGTAATTTTCTTTTTTGAAATACACCTAGACATGTTTGCACTGCGCGCCTTGCGTCATTAGTGACCTAAAAATGAGCAATTTATATCCATCTTCTCTGCTAAAAGTTCCAGAACACATTATGGTTGTAATTTACTTCAGCCTTTATATGATCATATAATTACATGAGTAACTACTGAGTAATAACATAGATTGTTCTTACTTGAACATTTTCTGTAATTTAACAATGTGATAAGTAGGCCAAGCAAAACATTGTTGTTCACTGCAGATGACCTTCTTTCCTGGCTTGTCACAGCGCAAAGGGATTGTTGTATGGGTGGTCAGCAAATGTTTGCATGCTTATTTGCCAGTTAATGTTACCCAGATGCTTATCCTGCGAGATCATCATAGAGAGGAATTGTATACAGTGGCCCTGAGTATTTCGACACTGAAGTCAGTTGATGAATGAAATAAAGTGCATTAGAAATAAAATATCATGGCCTCTGCAAACAAATTATGCTTTGTCAAAACTAACTTCACTTTTCAGAGTAAAAATTGCAAAATCATTTTTAATCAACTGGTCTTAAGGTGCTTTTTAGTCAAATGGAAAGGTTCCATGGATGTTAAGGGTTCTCCAAGGAACCATCAATGCCTATAAAGAACCTTTATTTTTAAGAGTATGAGAGATCCATGAGAAAAACATCAAGTCAATCAAGCTATAGCCTAAGCTAAGGGGATATTTTGGTCGACCGTCTACCTAATATCCTGAAGTATTTCTTTGGAAATTTTTTGCTGCTGTACTTACCCAGAATGTCCAAAGCCAGCATGAAGGGCATTTACAGTTTCAAGAGTACTGAGAGTATAAAATTGCCATAGCTAGATCCACCCTAATGCAATTGTACATGCAATAATGAAACAGAACCAAAATTTGTGGAATCATTTATTAAAAGTGAAATTTAATTTCAGATAACACAACACAGATTAAAAGGGTTAGTTCACCCAAAGATTTCATTTCTGTCATTAAAATTCTCACCCTTGTCGTTCCAAACCAGTAAGACCTTCGTTCGTCTTTGGAACACAAGTGAAGATATTTTTGATGAAATCCAAAAGATTTCTGAACCAGCCATATAGTTTGCAACTTCACTGCAACTTTCAAGGCCCAGAAAGGTAGTAAAGACACTTAAAATAGTCCATGTGACTACAGTGGTTCAACCTTAATGTTATACTGAATCTGTTTTTGTGCAAGTAAATGAGAAAACAAGGCAGCTTGCGTGAATTATTTGAAAAGTACATTTAAAGGGATTCCCAAAAAATGAAAATTGTCATCATTTACTCACCCTCAAGCTGTTCCAAACCTGTATGAGTTTCTTTGTTCTGATGAACACAAAAGAACATATTTTGAAGAATGTTTGTAACCAAGCAGATAGAGCAACCCTTGACTACAAAAGTAGGGGAAAAAATACTATGGTAGTCAATGGTTGCTCTATATCTGCTTTTTTACAAACATTCTTCAAAATATTTTCTTTTGTGTTCATCAGAACAAAGAAACTCATACAGGTTTGGAACAGCTTGAGGGTGAGTAAATGATGACAATTTTCATTTGTGGGTGAACTATCCCTTTAAAAGTTATGTTTTCATTGTTAGCTCATGCTAACTAATGTTAACAAATAGAACCTTATTTTAAAGTGTCGCCAAATTGTGTCAGGAACATTGTCTGTTAGGATTTTGATCCTATTCACTGACAAAATTTCAATCGAAAGTGAGAGCATAAAATTACTCTCCACCCTAATGCAATTGTAAATTCAATAATGAAACAGAACCAAAATAGGTGGAATCATTTATTAAAAGTGATATTTAATTTCAGAGAACATAACACAGATTAAAAGTTCAATCAAGATGTTTGCTATATATTTTTTGTTCTGTTCTAATAAAAATGTAGAAGATTAAAAGATGGATTTAAAAGAACAACTTTTTCATGAAATTGAAAAAAAGAAAGTAGTTTCTTGAGTGAAACATTTTCTTAAACCCTGCAGTTTTTCTATATTTGGGTCTCCAACAAGAAAACTGCTGATAACAGGCTTTTGTCTGGCTAATAATATACTAATATTTATCTACACAGCCATATCATTTTTTAAATACTAAACTAAACTAAATAATAAAGCACTATTTACACTCATTTTCACATTCAGGAACACTTCTTATTCATATACTGGTTTTGATTCAGTGAATTTGGCCCAGGTGAGCTATTTCTGTTTCTGATTAGTTTATACTAATAAGGTGGGATTTTTCCCTAAAGTGCATCTCTGTACATTCCTATTTACAATAATACATACTACTGTATATAAGATATATCAGAGGTCATATAAAAGTGTTTGAAACTGCCATGTTTCTCAGATCGGCTTGTACAGCAGGGTTGTGACGTATTTCTTCTTATACCGGTGGGTGGCACTCAGAACCATTACGCCATCCTGTCAGAGAGTCAGACAAGATACAGAGTCATCAGAACAGACTTGAAATCAATACGGGTTCATCTCACAGAGATCTTTAAGTTGCTCTGTTACCTTAATGGACAGAGCGTACAGGTGATTAAGCATGACGTGGTTGGGCTCAGGAGCAAAGCTGGATCACACTGTTCGAAAACAAGAGCACATTTTCATTAGCCTGAACTCGTTTCCATTGGCAGCATCTGTTTTGGACCTTACAATGCAATTATGCAAATGTATCACTAAGTAATAAAGTGTACAAAAATACAATTAAAACAATTATCCTTAAAATGTATCTTAATTTAAGGATGTTTTGGATTTGGACTGGAAAACAACAGTCCTGGATATTTAAGACTTTCTGCTTCAATTTAAGACATTTTTAAGGACTTAAATTGTGGAAGGTCAAATTAGGACTTTTTTAAGACCTGAATATAAATTCCTTGAAATTCCTTAAATTCCAGTAAAAATGAAAATTATGACATTTTTATTTCACAATTCCATCCTTCTTTTTTTTTCCGCATCACAGAGATCATATAGTGACTTACATGAAATCAAATAATTTAGGAGAATATGGTACTATGATGGTAATCTAATCTGTCAGTTTTACAGGCCCAATGCAAGGTCTTTTGCAGAGACTCACTGAGATGCCTGTGTCCTTATTGAGGATGACCTGCAGGAGATGAGGGGGCAGGATGGGAGGAGATTTGAATTTCTCCTCTTGTTTGGGGACGTACGCATCCTGATGGTACGGCCCAGGAGGAGAGCTGGAAAGGTCTATAATCAATAAAGACTGCGTGTCACAACAACCCATGACTGACCATTTTTGGCCATTAACGATACATCATTTTAGCAGATCATTTTCAGTTTTTTGTGATTAAACAGCTCTAAACATGAAGAAAAAAAATGGTTGTTCAAACCTGACATGTCAGAGCATTTCTGTGAATCCACCATGAGTGCGTCGAACACCTCAAAGTCTGTCTTCTTCACCTGGATGATGTTGTTGACCGTGCCAAGCTGGTTGGTCACCACAGGCTGAAAAGAAAAAGGGTTAGGATTATGCTGGTTATATAGTACTGATGAAGGATGATGATGATGATTGATGTCTCCGTCACCTCTGTTGGGTCATGTGTCCACTGTCCATCCACAAAGAATTTATACTGGTGTTCACCCTCAGGCAAATCCACAATCGCCACAAAGTTGTTTTGACTATCAAAGAAACAGAGGTAAAAATGTATTTTAAATGAATCGATTTGAAGTTCATATTAAAGATATCAGTAGAATACATACAGGAGACAAGACTTCTTCTCTGTTTGTAACAGTGTGTTATGTACCAGTGTTAAATTGGTATTATTTCTGTCATGACAACTCTTGGAGTGTTTGGCATGGTAATGGATATGACACTGTTGATATCTGAGAAGTGAACTCATTGGCTACTGATACAACAGGAACCAATCAGCTGTGCCCTAAAGACAATGATGTGATTTCAAGCAGATTGACTTTCAGACTATCTAGAGTTTCATGACAGAACTTTATACTTATATTATATTATTAGTGCTGTGAAAATAAAAGTTTGTTTACATAATCGTGGTGAGGTGGACGAACGAGCGACATGGGAGGAGTGAGTGGAGACCGGTGCGTGACTGATAATGAGCATCACCTGCAGCGAGGCACACCGGAGTCTCGAAGTCCTCTCATGAGGGAGCTCGGAGACATAAAAGGACGGGCGACATCAGGAAAGGACGAGAGAGGACCAGGCCTGGACTTGACATTGAGTTTTGTTTATGTTTTGTTATGTATGTGCAGGCAGTCGTCTGTGAGGGGCTGTCTGTGGTTTACTTTCGTTTTGTGTATTCATTTTATTAAAGTCTTTTGAATGTTTGAAAATTGTGGAGAAGGACCGATTCCAGACCTTAGGGGACCTGCGGAAGCAGTGGACTGAGTCTGGAGTAGAAACATCCAGAGCCACCGTGCACAGGCGTGTGCAGGAAACGGGCTACAGGTGCCGAATTCCCCAGGTCAAGCCACTTTTGAACCAAAAACAGCGGCAGAAGCGCCTGACCTGGGCTACAGAGAAGCAGCATTGGACTGTCGCGTTTAAATTGTTGCATGTCATTCGGAAATCAAGGTGCCAGAGTCTGGAGGACGACTGGGGAGAAGGAAATGCCAAAATGCCTGAAGTCCAGTGTCAAGTACCCACAGTCAGTGATGGTCTGGGGTGCCATGTCAGCTGCTGGTGTTGGTCTACTGTGTTTTATCAAGGGCCGGGTCAATGCAGCTAGCTATCAGGAGATTTTGGAGCACTTCATGCTTCCATCTGCTGAAAAGCTTTATGGAGATGAAGATTTTGTTTTTCAGCACGACCTGGCACCTGCTCACAGTGCCAAAACCACTGGTAAATGGTTTACTGACCATGGTATTACTGTGCTCAATTGGCCTGCCAACTCTCCTGACCTGAACCCCATAGAGAATCTGTGGGATATTGTGAAGAGAAAGTTGAGAGACGCAAGACCCAACACTCTGGATGAGCTTAAGGCCGCTATCGAAGCATCCTGGGCCTCCATAACACCTCAGCAGTGCCACAGGCTGATTGCCTCCATGCCACGCCGCATTGAAGCAGTCATTTCTGCAAAAGGATTCCCGACCCAGTATTGAGTGCATAACTGAACATAATTATTTGAAGGTTGACTTTTTTTGTATTAAAAACACTTTTCTTTTATTGGTCGGATGAAATATGCTAATTTTTTGGGATAGGGATTTTGGTTTTTCATGAGCTGTATGCCAAAATCATCAGTATTAAAACAATAAAAGACCTGAAATATTTGTCATATGTTATCATTTTAATTTTAGTTTAATTTTGTCATTTTGTTTCATGAGAGAACTTTGTATTTATATTCTATTATATGTATTAATATTTTTAATTAACTTATTTTATCATTTTAATTTTTAGTCATTTTTAGTATTACTATTTAGGTTTACTTTTATACATTTATTTTTCACAAAACCCTTTTAATAATTCTAGTTAATGTTAAATGTTACGTACCTTCTAATCAAAGGAATCTTATTGGTCCAATTAGTAAAAGAGCCAGAAATATAGACTTCTTTTCCAGCTCCTGTCCACCGAAACACAGTGGGACGATCTAAAGTGAGAACCTTTTCACTGGTCTCCAGGTCTGATCTCCAGTCAATGAATTCCTCTTTTACTAATGGTGCCTAATAGAAGACAGAACACACGGTCATCATATCTAAATTATGATATCTTCATAAGCAGACAGACAGCCATTACACACTTTGATGTCCTCCCCATGAAAAATATCAGCATCTTCTGGGCTGTCCATCAGGATTTTAGGACGGTCTCCTTCCTTGGTTCCTCGACTGTCCCTTCTGTGGGCCTTTTCCTGGCCCATGCCCGCCCTCTCGCTGCTTGTGTTACCCATGATGCTCTTAACAAGCAGAGGTCACACAGGGTGAGCAGCCAGCTGGTTTGGGCTCGAAATGATCTGTAACACAGAACAAACAGTGTAAGAAACATGGTGATCTTAATGCAATGCGTCACTAATTCTATATAAAACATGGATTTCCCAGCTAACAGGGAACATTCTGAGAACTTTGGAAAGGTGAACAAACATTATTCCAGTGACATACAATTGAACATTGTTCAAAGTTATCTGGTCTTCAATAATGCCCTCAAAATCGTATTTATACATCATTCATGAGCATGCTTTTCTGAATTATTTTAGTTAGTCTAATGTACTTAGACGTTGCACTTACTACTTGTAAAGGTAACACTCCCATAATATGTGAACCTTGACCACAAAACATGGTCATAAGTATATTTGTGGCAATAGCCAACAATACATGGGTCAAAATTATCAATTTTTCTTTATGTCAAAAATCATTAGGATATTAAGTAAAGATCATGTTCCATGAAGATATTTTTTACATTTCCTACCGTAAATATATATATTTAAAAAAAATATTAGTAGTGGTAATATGCATTGCTAAGGACTTCATTTGGACAACTTTAAAGGCGATTTTCTCAATATTTAGTTTTTTTTTGTACCCTTAGAGTACAGATTTGCCAATAGTTGTATCTCGACCAAATATTGTCCTATCCTAACAAACCATACATCAATGGAAAGCTTAATTATTCAGATGATGTATAAATCTCAATTTCAAAAAATTTACCCTTATGACTGGTTTTGTGGTCCAGGGTCACATATTTGAAAAATTATAAAATGGAATGTTTCCTTAAAGTTTAATATTAACCAAGAAAAAAAAAACATCTTTAAAACATTTAAAATACTGGATGTTTTGAACGCTCAGGGGCCATTTAGAATAATGTGTTCATAACTTCATATCTTAATGGGAATGTTGTTCTAGAACATATTTTGTTATCTGACTTCTGAAAGTCAGGCATTGGTTCTGAACTCACCTTTTCCGCTTTTTCTGTAGCCTGCACTTTATTTTGCAGTTAATTCAGCCGAACATACAGACTTAAATAAGTCTGAGAGAAAATTTTCTTTCTGGTTGTTTTGCCAATTAATGTCACAGCAAAATCATGATTTTCTTATTTCAGTTGCAGGCAAAAATGTGTAAATAAAGAACAGAAACAATGTCATTCTTTTGGATAATTTCATTGGACAAAGATTTTGTGGCAGGTTAATTGTTGCATACTATATAGTGATTGGTCTTAATGAAACAGTTCACAGTTCAAATTGGTTATTTATCTGGCAAGCACTGGCATTTCTCCTTCTTTAAAATATGCTAATCTAATGTACACTTGCTCAACAAAACAACATTTTGACAACGCTGTAAGCTCCATTAATTTAACTGCGTACTTCTTTGCTGAAGCCTCAGCTCTAACCTCCAGGCACAATTTATAGTGCTGTTTTTTTTTTTTTTTTCATATGGTTTTTGAAAACGTACTCTACTGCAAGGTCACAAGCTCTCAAAGGAAGTCTGGCAAAAAAAGATAAAGGAGACCAATAACTTCAGGTTTTAACGTATGAAAGATATCGTGCATCAATCTATTTTTTCCTTTAGTAGCAGCCTTCATATACATTTTAATATCAAGCTTCACTATGATGGAAAAATAATGCCAACGTTTTGACTGTGAAACTATGCAAATACCGTTGTATTTATAACAACCCTACGCTGTCGCGCGCCACTGCAACAACACTGTAGTAGTGCTATACAGTTAGCCGCGTCGAGCATTCTTATCGACTGTAATATTGCCACTAATTATTCCTTTTTTAAATAATTAAATTACAGTTGCACAATTTTAACGTGACAGGACTTACATTCCCTTTTGCGCAGTACCGTGTGAATTCGCGACCGCTACTTGCCCTCGATCACAGTTATTTCGTCATTTTTTCATTCACGTTGCTTATCGTCATACACACAACATCCTCGCATCCACTCCGCCCACCGCGGACTATAAATCCACTCCGCATGCGCGCCCGCTAGGGGGAGAGAAGCAGCTGTTTTTCTGCGCATGCGCGTTTCTTACAACAAACTAGGGGAGCAACAGCGTCATGACAGGTATGAAAGAGGCTGAATCCGAAAAGTCCTCCTGGCCTATACCCTCAAATAAGGAACTATTTAAGGGGACAGCCATTTGTAGACAGCCGATGTACACTCAACGGCTGTCCGAATTCACTCACTTGTATTCATTCACTCCTTCAAGTGAACTGTATAGTGGACTAACGTAGGGAATAGTGAATGAGGGTTAAGGGGGGGATTTCGGATTCAGTCACCGTGTTTTTTACTCAGAACAAAAATTTGGAATGTAAAGAACAACATATTGTACAATTATTGATTTTAATGGGAAAATACCATGTACATAAAAGAAGAGGGCTCAATGAAAAGTGTTTCACATTTTGTAAATTAGGCTACTTTAAATGATGTAAATATTTTTATGTAAATACATCGCAAAAAAAAACGATGGAAACGTAGTGCGTTGAAAGCACTGGATTGTATGTAATTATGTATTTTTTGTTATTTATTTATTTTTAAATATCTTGACAGCTAATGTTAATGTGACATTGTGCGTGTTCTCATGGCATTAATAAAAAATGCCATGAAAACAATATTTTATAGCCATATTTTTATAATTATTTTTAAATTACAATTATTTATATTTTTGTGCAGCTATGCCTGAATTCGCAACCGCGTGCACACTACTATTACTATTTCTGCCATAGAAATATGTGGTAAAGGTAGTACGAATTATGTATAATTATGCATAATTACGTATATCCCTTCCTCACAGCTTCATTTTCATTCAAAGATGGCGCTGCTGTGAATAAGGTCTTGTCACTCCTTCTCTAGAAGCTAAATCTTTAATTAAACCATGTAACAGTTAACAGTAATAGAACACAAGTGACATGTTGCAATCACAAGTGTGCAGCAGTTATATTTTTTTTTACAATGATAGTGTTTACCTTGTTTGTGTTTATGGCAGTTGAAATTGAAACGAAATGTGCCTCGGTATTGTCCATATCGTCTATGGGAAAATGTGCGGTGTCTATTAACCGCCACTGGATGGAGACATTTAACCATCACTCCACCACCATCACTTTTCCCAAATGAAAGAGCAGAGATGGTGGTGGTCTCGGGAATTAAATGGAATTGATTTTACTGTCATTTTATTTAAGATCCCAAAGATCTCTATAGTGAATGTGTACATTTAATAACAATCACCTTGAACGTAAAGTGATAGCGTGCATGGTATGTACATGTATCATTCCGCTGTTAATGCTTTTCCTCAGTCACAGTGTGTCATCAGATTCATTGTGTGTCATGCAAAGTGCAATTACTCCCCCACTGGCTTTCCCTCTGTCACAGCCAGTGTTAAAGACTAGACCATCCACTACACACACACATTCGTTCTCCTCTTTCTCACCCTCCCACTTAAACATTCAGTGAAAAATTCTGGTTTGAGTGCATTAAAAAAGACGATTGCTGTGCAAAAACAAGAATGTATAACATATTTTACTTTGCAATGATTTGCATCGCTTTTCTGAGTTGAGCAGAATCAGAGAAGGCAACATTTGAATTTGCATTTGTGATCCCATTCAAGCTCATCCTATTTGACAGCACACTGTTTTGCTCATATACATAGACATGCACCAGAAAGGACTAGGGAAAAGAGCGGGAGACAAGTAGATATCAAACCAACTCGGCTTCAAAGTCAGAAAATCTAGTATTTTGAAGGGGGAACCAGAGTTTCATTTCATATTAATCTTCAATGCCTGACATTTCCCATAGGCACAACAACTTTGCTTCTTAATGTTGCCTAATAGCAAAAGCAGAGTGTGGCTATTGAAATTACAGACTCTCTATATCTTTCTATGTCTCAGTTCCTTTTAGACATGCACTACTGGAGCGTCAGCGCTATATACATTATTTATGATGATAACCTAGCTTTACTAGCTCTTTGTTTTGGCCATAGGCTATAGCAAAAAAAAAAGATGTTTTGTACTTGACTGATGAGATGGCTACTTTTGGTCTGGTAAATGTTCTAATGCAGCTCTTGAAGTAATTTACATATGAAATGGGTGTCAGATGATGCTGCGTAAAGAAGGAAAGTACAGACAGAATTATGTGACACTGAATTCATGATCAGCCTGTGAAGGTGAGGAGTATTTTAAGGTTACTGTGTCATCTACGCAAAAGGAGGTCAGAAGAATGCATTATAGCTGAAAACGCTGAAAGAATTGGTTGAATATTTCATGAAATGTGCTTTTCGAGACAAAGATGTGAGGCGGGACCACATTTACTGCTCCATGTGATTAGTGTGTGAAACTAAATGTAGAATTAAAAAGGAAACTGGGTTTTAAATACCTATGCATTTTTTGTGTGAAGAACATCTCACAAACAATATTAGTCTCATATTTCACCCCAAAATCAAAAGACAAAGTAGAAATTATATTTTGCAAAATTATTCCATTTTTATATTAAAATATCCAAAAACCACTAGAACAATATTTTTTTGACTTGTGTAGGCTTATTTACATTATCCCAAATGTTTCCAAGAATGTTTAAATCCAGAGAAATAAGCAATTTTAACCGTGTCGTGCGTCGCCTATCAATGACATCATACCCACGTTACCCTCGATTTTGTAGAAACCATGGAAACACCAAATATGCTTTAATATATTGTGTGTATTTTTTTAGCTGAGCAAGTGTTTGGATATGTTTATAGAGAGAAAACTAATCATTGGTTTATAGTTTCGACTTCATTCTCAACATTTTCCGACTTTATTCTCAAAATATTTCAACTTTATTCTCTGAATATTTCAACTTTATTCTCAAAATATTTAATATTTCGGCTTTATTCTCAAAATATTTAAAATTTCGGCTTTATTCTCAAAATATGTAATATTTCGGCTTTATTCTCAAAATGCTCGTTTTTTTCCCCATTTTCATTAGTCTCCTCCAGGTATGTCAGTTTCCCTTGTTAAACTCGTTTAGCCCTCTGTTTAAATAGAACTGTATTCTCTGGTTCTGTGTCGGCTGTTGTTTGATGTCATGCAGGTATCTGCTGTTCCCTGTGGTTTCTCAATGTTATTTTGTTTCTGATTTATGTTATGATTGTTTATTTTCATTAAATTCTTCCTGCATTTGAATCTCTCATCTCTGCCTGCTGTCTGTGATTTCCCTCGTGTTCCGTTACAGTTGAAAGTTCAAGTTTCATTTATATCTTCACATTAATTATTTGAAAAATAAGCATGACAAGTATACTGCTGCTTTAGTGTTTTTTTTTCTTTGGATTTAGGCTGCACTAACAAATTGACTTATGCTCTTGAATCTAATTCAGGTCTATGAGAGCGTTGATGAGTGCTGAGGAGACAGTGATGTCCGACCCCCACCGTACAGAATGATGAGGCTCGGCATTCTGCCAGACTGTCTTCCTTCTCATCGTCTGAGCAGCTGATGAGTGATGCCATCTACCGCGCTGTGAAACGTCTTCAATGGATAACTGCTCATGACACAACTTTCTTCAGAGTCAAAGGAAAGTGCTGTCATGAACTGCGATGAGCGCAAGATTCCAGACTGATATCATCATGAGCACGAGTTTACAATATTTAAAGTGATGTACTCCATATCCAGACTATATCTAGACAAATGAGCAAAAAAAAAAAAACCCTTTAAGCACCGTAAGCTCAAAGCATTCATTTAGAGTTCTTCAATATACCGTTGCAAATGGCAGCCTGATATTTCCAAGAGAATGCAGGACAGGCCCCATGGGACAGCGCACAGTAACGCTGTGCATTCACAGATGTGTAAAAAGCTCCCTGCCAGGGGCCATGTCTGTCACATCTGCCACTGCAACTTCCCTCAGCGCTCTGAGTTGTACTTTTATTAGTTTTATTAGGGCCATCACCACTTCCAGCTGTTCCGTTCCAACAAATATTATGTACATCATGAGGGCCGAGATAACACTTCACAGATTTTAATGAATTTGAATTCCCTGTAGTAAAGAGCATATAGGAACTGAAATTTGCAGAGCAATTTGAGTACAAATCTTTCTACCTAGGGTGCTCAGCTCTTTAGGGTGCGATGAGTGCCATCAGACTCACAGACAGACAAACACACACACAGATAGAGGGACATAGAGACTGATTGGCAGAGAGATAGAAAGACAAACACATAGATAGATAGACTGACAGAGAGGTAGACAGACAGACCCACACAACTCAAGTGTAATTTTTGGAGTTAACGTCATGCATTTATTTCCAGCACTACCAGCAAAACTCTGAGTATTGCACAGTCCCTTGAAATAACTGCCTTGCACAATCCAATACAAACTTTCTATAAGCACATACAGTGGATATAACCATATAAACAAGGCCGGTTATGTTTCATACCCTGAAAACAGTTTGATATATTGAGTGTTAACCTGGGTGCCATTTTACAGGACTGTTGATTTATGATTTATGCCTAAAGATAAAAAAGGTTTTTAGATATTAAAGTGTTTTCATCTGCACCACAACAAATTCAACAACAAATTCAGAACAAATCCAAAGAACAAAGTCAACATGATCATACTAGAAACACGAAGGAAGAAGGAAGGAAGGAAGATCTCTGAGTCAGTTTTGTTTAGGCAGTATATTCTAATCCTGAATATGAGGATTTTCAGGTCTCTTGCCTTTAAATTAGCATTTAATGAGTCTTTTGGAAGATTGTACATTTGCATCATGCTATTTTAGTCACCTCAACAGGTGCTACATTTTTTTTACAGAGCCAGTAAAATATAATGATTCTGAAACTAGTGAGTTAAAGAAACATCAAGTGAAAAATAAAACAAATGGTCATGACACAAACAATGCAAGGAAGGATTATGGTTTTATGAGACCCTGTGTTCCCCAGGGATTAAACTAATTAAAAGATCTTATAATACCTTGTAATTGCGACTTTACATTCCACAATTGCTATTTCAAATTACGTTTCATTATTTAGACTTTTTATCCACCTAGTGAGCTGCTTTGCTATGTATATTCCCGACATAGGTAGGGCAGAATCCTGAAATTAAACCTTTAAAGTGACAAATTTGAACTGCTTGAACTTTTCAAAGCAACTGATGATTGGATGAAGCACATAGGATAGACTGACAACTGATTTCAACAGAGTCTGGCATTAGCATTTTGCTAAGCTAACTATACTCTAATGGGTATAAAAATATATAACATAAATATTGGGTAAACTAGTTGAGTCTTTAATAGACTTCATCAGTATTTTATCATTTAATTAATCATACTTATTTAAGCAAACATTAAGTAGGAATCTTAGAAAGAAGCATAATTATGCAGATACTTGACTGATTTCAATGGAGTTTAAAAATTAGCATGTTGCTAAGCTAACAACATAATATTCTTACAATTATGAAAATACACAGATATTGGGTAACACAATTAACCTTTTTAAATTAGAGTTCTTTCGTGTTGAATCATACGATTTTTGTCAAAATTAGGTATCTTAGTTAGTTTAGCAACATCTAACAACTTTCTAAGATAATAACTATAATATACACACACACACATACTAGATAAAATAAATACTAGTCCTTTTTTAAATTAGATTTAAAATATTTGTTATAAACTTTTCAATATTGATTTACTAATTTATGCTGACTGACTGTACACTTTGGAACAGATTTAGCATCAGGAACATGCCTATGGTGCCTTAAAATACTGCCTAAGTTTGCAGCTCACTAGGTTTTAAAAACGAACCAGAGAGACCTTATTTCACAATCCAATCAATTCGCCATAGATAGAAATCAATTTCTGCACTACTTTTTTCACATTATATATCCTGGTTCATTTAGAAATACAATATGGAACTTCTCATAATTCTGACTTGCAAATGCGACTTGTCAAGTGACTGATGTCGATTCTTACTGAAGTATCTTAAGTAGCGTTTGTCTGTCAATAACAATTTTATGTTTCCTTTGTTTTCACTTGACTCATCTTAAGGCCCCTGGCAGTCTGGAAGCTCCTTGGCCTGGTCCATGATCCATCCCTGAAAGTATGGGAATAAATACAAATACAATGTTTCGTTTAATATATGTGTATATAATAATATTTAGCATCTCACTTTGATTCATGTGCCCACCACATTCACTGTATATTCATATTTTATGGTGACTGAAATGAATCCGACTACCGCTCACACATTGATCCCACAAGTCATTCGGCGAGAGCCACGATTCGAAAATGGTACAACACATCAACATCAAAAACACTATGCAAACACTGTGGTGCTGTAATTTTGCTAATGTTTCTCACAGCAGATTCTCTAATCGAAACAGTTACTTGGTCACAAAAATCTAAATCATACAAGCTTGTGAAAGCTCAATTCTGAAGTGGTGACAGATGTGCTGTTGTTCAAAAGCGTTGAATTTGTCAGTGTGTCGCTAGATTGTGTCGTTCGAGGAAAAAATCCATCGATGGCTTGTACAGTCTTTGAGCGTGGTGCCGTACTCATTTGCTTTAGACTCTCGTGTAACTCTCGGATTAGTCCTCTGTACCTCCTACTCGTGAATCTGGACCTGGGAAGCCCCTCTGGAAGTCTCAGGCAATGTGGCCGCGGTTAGAGTGGCAAACGGATGTGCATGGCTGAGCTGTTGGGCCTGGCGGCCAGGATGTAGATAGCGCTCTCCCTCAGGAAGTTGTCCCAGGTAACCGGTCTGGAAAACATAATGGTACGATAAGTACAATTAACTGAAAAAGCTATTAAACCACTTATATAAGCCAAGTCTTGACACCTGTCGTCATATACCTATTTCAAAAATTCTAGGAAACTATTCTCCTTCTGACAGAGACCTGAAGAATTCCAGTCTGAGTTATAGAACGCATTTGCGCCCGCTCCCTTTTTCTATTCCATTTATTTTTCCCATAGGGATTTTAAAAGTTGAGTGTCTATTTACACTAAGTGCAAATATCCAGCCAAGTTGGCAGAGGCTATAGAGGGTATGCACGTGACGTCACCGCTGGCCGGAATGACTGCGGTTATACCAACTGAGTGGCAAAAAGACTGAGAGGCAGCATTGGTTGTCAGTGTGAATGCCACACAAAACACATTTTAAAATGGGAAAGAGCTTTGAGATTGACTGTACAAATAGATTTGACAAGAAATCTGAGGTATATATTTGAGGTAAAAGAGAAGCAAATGGATTGCTGCAATTCACAGAAACAACTGGAATCCATGCAGCGAAACATGGATTTGCAGTTATCATTTTGTGTCATAATGTTGAATTTTAGGGGGAAATCATACCCTATATATTGTATTGTTATATATTGTATTGACAACTCATCATTTAAATATTTACCATCTTTATTATGCATAACTGATGTTTTAAATAAGTTTTAGGGTTAGACCAGGGGTTTTCAAACTTTATGATGCCAAGGACCCCCACATATGATGAGCCTTTATGAGAAAACCTATGAAAAAACATTTAAACCGTTAGATAAATAGACCTAGTAAGTGTGACATTATAAATACAAAATATTGTTTCCAAACTTAATTTGGCTAAACATTTAGAACATTTTAAATTCAAAATTATTTGAATAAGCAACTTTCACAATAATGTATGTAAGCATCCTACGTTCTGCGTTAAGAACACTGCAAGATAAGAGGACTAGTGAGAAAAACGTACTAGATGGATACAAAGCAAACATACAATTCTGGAAAGTATGTTTTTGGAGACCCCTTAGAACCTTCTGGAGGATCCTTGGGAGTCCCCGTACCCCAGTTTAAAAAAAACCTGGGCTAGACGATATAACTATATATAACATTGTTTTACAGTAATTTATCACCTGGATTTAGACCCACCTACTGTATTTATATGAAGCGTTCACAGGCGTCAAAATCAGGCACATATAAATGTCAGAAAACATAATTCCTGGCTGTATGCCAATATCCATGGATCACTGGATCTTTGGTAAGTTGTAAGGAACACTGTCGAGTCCAACCTTTAGTTTAAACTGATAATTGTTTGTTTTATTTGCAGTTTCCCATATTAAATCCAGTCATGCAGCACCTCTTTTGCCACTGAGTCCGGGTGAGGGGGCGTGTTCCGGCTGGAAAGAGGCGTCAATGAGTACCTTTTATTTACATTAACTCTGCCCACTGATGTCTGGCTGGGCCAGACAAACTTCAGAAGACGCTGGGTTGTCAACGGTAGCAATAGAGTAGGGGTAAGTTTTGACGCAAATCGACGCGAGCTGCCTCTTGCCGAACTCACTCTACTCCCTTTTTTCCATCACATATCACATCGGAGAAGCATTTATTTTCAATAAAAATTAATAAAGTATTCGAAAAGTGGAAATAAAGTGTCTAACGTGTTTAATAATAAAGTGTTTATCATTTAGGGACAGGTGTATGACTTTATTGTCCCAGTTAGGCAGCATCCATTTAATAATTTTAATAAATATAATAATTTATGTTATTATTGCATACCGTTCAATGTACAACAACACTGAACTGTAAATAGTATCTGCCACTATTTATAAGTACAAATAGCTTCTAACTACTATTTACATTTAGCCTATTACAAAGAAAGTTGCTATTTGTAGAATCTAGTTGCTGTTTACACTTAGTACAAATAGCCATTGCCTTTTAAGAGTCTTTGTTAAAGATTTTGATTTAAACACAGTTATTTAAAAATAAAATGCTGTTTTTTTTGTGGTGCTTAGGATGTTCTAGGTGGGTACTAGGGTGTTCTGGCTGGGTGGTTTTTATGTTGGTAGTATGCAGTTGCTAAGCAGTTACAAGAGAGTTCTGGATGGTTGCCATGGCATTTCTACACAGTGCCTCTGGTGTTCCAGGTGGTTACTAGAGCATTGATAGGGGGTTACTAATGAGTTCTGTTTGATTGACTTGGCATTTCCAGGTGGTTGCTAGGGTGTTTTGGCCAGTTTCTATGTTGTTGCTAGGTGGCTGCTAAGCAGCTGATATGATGTTCTGGATGGGTGGTAGGGCGTTGTCAGGTGGTGCCTGAATGTTCCAGATAGTCGCTAGAGCGTTCTGGGTGGTTTCTGTGCTGTCAATAGGCAGTTGCTAAATTGTTGCTAGGCAGTTGATAGGGTGCTTCTAAGTAGTTCTTGCTAGGGTTTTGCTAGGAGTTGCCTAGGATGTGCCTAAATGGCTAAGATTCCTCCTTTATTTTAAATCTATGACTTTTTTTTTTTTTCAATAGATTTATTCCCAACTTGGTGAGAATCATGGAAAATGGGATTTGATATAGCAGAGTTTTGCAGTGTGTATTTGTTGTTAGACCATCTGCATTGTAAGCGAACACACTCACACCAACCTGTTATCATTCTCCATGGCTTTGTCTCTGCTTCTCTCGCTGCTGGAACTGGCAGGGCTGCTCTCAGATATTGGACCAACATGGCTGATACTGCAGATGAAGAAAGAAAGCTGAAACACACGCTGTTTGATTCAGTCTCTCCCACACAGACACACACACTACTGGAAAGCTCACAGCAGGCAGCATTTCTACCGTCTCTGGGTTTTCACACTCTAATTTGTTGTCCGCATGAAACCTCAGAGCCCGGGGAGATGATAAGCAACCACCCGCAAGACAAAACTAGTTCACTCATGTGCAGAAACATGCATTCAAGACTTGAATTGGAATTCGAAATGCATTCTCAATTCAAACTTGAATGGGCCACAATCCTTGTATATACAATCACAAACTGCAGACTCTGCATGCCATTCAGTACACTGAAACGATCTGACAAACTTCATTGAGTGAAATAAATTAATTTGAACTGTAAATAAGTCCAATGACGTGTGAAGCAAAACTGAGTGCAACCATGACCAGAGCGTTAAACAGCGACCCAAACATCTCCTGCAGAACTGGGACCGCTCAGAGTTGAGACTGTCTACTTTGATCTCAAGCCCTCAGTTGATTTTAATGAACGTTAATTAGGATTCAAGCTTATTCGTGACATGAACGAGCCAAACACCCACAACCCCCACAACCCCATGCACCCGCACACTCAGGTGCTCATTTAACCTGCTGTTTCCCTTAAAACTGAAGAAATATATCCTTAAGGGTTTCTCTGAGGGGAATAAAAGCCCCTCTTTTGATCTTGATAATGGGAGGGCAAGATCTCATCTAACAGCGAACGATCATTACAGTCAGAAAATACCCAATTTAGCTTTGATATTTTTAGCTACTGATTCCTTGGCCTCCATTACAAATATAGTAATTGAGGTGATCATGATTATAATGAGAATAATAATGGTGGTGGCAGGGAACGTAAGATGTTTCCAGGGGAGGCCCATGCAGATCGAGTGACTTACCCCATACTGAACAAAGGGGAACACAATCCCATGAGTCTGCAGGGCAAATGGACATTCAGCAGTGGTGAAACGAATGGGATGATTGGTGGAAAACAAAATAAAGCATGGAGGATGATGTCAAAACAAAACGTCCAAATACTGAATTCACAGATATGTTGATAAGTCAATCAAAATTCATGTTTAAAAAAATAAAAAGTGACTGTAAAGACATTTATGCTGTTACAAAAGATTTCTATTTCATATAAATGCTGTTCTTTTGAACTTTCAATTCATCAAAGAATCCTGAATAAAATCTTATCACTGTTTCCACGAACATATTCAGCATCACAAACATATAAAGCATCACAAATATTATCAACAATAATAATAACAGATTTTTATTTTTTTTCTTGAGCAGCAAATCAGCATATCAGAATGATTTCTGAAGGATCATGTGACACCAAAGACTGGAATAATGATGCTGAAAATTCAACTTTGCATCACAGGAATAAATTACATATAATAATAATAAAGAATATATGTTATTTTTTTACTGTATTTTTGATCAAATGCAGCCAGGTTAGAATAAGAGACTTCTTTCAAAAACATCTTACTGAACCCAAATGATTGAATGGTTGTGTAGTGGTATATTTCTCAAAGGTTGCTATTTTATAACCGTGAAAAAAACAACAAAAATACAGTATCAACCTTGTCTCATATATTTCTCCTAAAATTCATCATTCAACTACGAAACTAAACCACAAACAAAATTTGAAATGAATTCAAAATGATAAATAGAAATGAACAATTTCATTTAACCTCACTGCTGTCTAAGAGAAAGATTTGAGACATTTAAGACGTCACATTTGTGATATTTCTTTCTGGGTGATGGCGCTTGAGGAATGAAGGATTCAGAAGGACAAATTATCCATTTGAGGTACCTGGCTCCATTTTCCCCCACAAATCTCTGCGAAAATGCATCATTCTGACTTTTGGGCTCTTAGAGCGAGGTTTGAATTATGATATGACTAGCAAAGTGTGCTCTGTCAAAGTTAGTCCTTGTCCTTGATATTAGCCTGTCATTGAGAAACTTTTTCCTTTCCACAGATGACTTACCCCACCGCTTATATCATCTAATTTATGTTATGCATTAATCCCAAAGTCAGAACTGTCATCAAATGCGCTGCTTAAATGATTCATATATCCTCGGTAGAGTTCCTGAATGCAAAGTAAGCCAGTAATTCATGAGAAGAGATGGAGGATACATGCTAATAAAGCGAGAGCAGTTAGCATTGGCTAGCAGCTCGTGGAGCTTGGCAGCTTGACATGGTTATAAAAACTGCCAAGCTTGATCTGATTTGTTGCTCCCAGAGGCCAGGCTAATTGGACGAGTCCCTTAAAATGATTTTGAAGTGTTTATCTGAAGTTTATTGTTGATTATGTAAGTGGCTGTAATGGAGAACTGTTCAGAAATGTCCAGCTATCTATGATTAGCCTCGATGACTCTCACATAATTGGCTCACCTGACATTGCAGGACTGCGATTCTTTGTTATTCTTGTGGAACCAGGAGGTTTGGGCTCTTCTGGCTTCTCCGGCAGTAATGATCCCATCTTTGTCCTGGTCTACACTCTGAAAAACGGCTCGTGCCCGATCCCTCTCCTTTGCTGTGAGGATTCTCACCAGTGAATTCTTGATGGAAAAGAAAAACAGAATAATTTCCATAATGCTTTTCGGTTGATTGCTTGATTGTGTAATATAATTTAGCATTTTGAAAGTATTGAACATTAAAATTGCATATAAAACAGCTAGTTAAACTCTGATTGGTTAAGCCACGTTAAAGCTATTTATTTATATAAACGCAATATGTAATATGTAATGTCTAAAGTGTTATAATATTTCACAATATTACTGTTTTTATTGTATTTTTTATCAAAAAAATTCAGAGCCTTAGAGACTTCGACAACATTACAATAAGATCTCATTTGTTAACATCAGTTAATGCATTAATAACATGATCATAACTAACAATTAGCAATATATTTTACATCCTTTATTAGCCTTTGTTAATGTTAATAAAAATGTTCATGTTCATGTTAGATCATAGTGCATTAACTAATGTTAACAGATTTTCATCTTAAAAATGTATTAGTACATGTTAAAAGTAATGCTGTAGAAGTATTGTTCATTGTTAATTTACTAGTGTAAATAATGTTAATGAATGAAGTCTTATTGTAGCACAAGAGGAGAGTGATGTATTGGGAAGCAGGAAATGCAGTAAAATAGCAGGTGTAAACGGATATGTCTCCCTCGTCTACTATGATCCGATCGACGAAAACGACCAGAACAAATCTTAATACCAGGTGTAAATTACCATTTGAACTATGCCCATTGATCACACCTCTTGTGGTCTGATTAGTTGAAGGACTATCCAATTGCATACAGTCATTTGAACTATGCCAGTTGATCACACCTCTTGTGGTCTGATTAGTTGAAGGACTATCCAATTGCATACAGTCATTTGAACTATGCCAGTTGATCACACCTCTTGTGGTCTGATTAGTTGAAGGACTATCCAATTGCGTACAGTCATTTGAACTATGCCAGTTGATCATGCCTCTTGTGCAGTAGAAAATACAGAGCAGACTTCCCAGACCAATGTTCAATCTTAAAAGATTGAGCTTGGTCTGGTGGTAGCTAGACAAATTATTTGGGCATTAAATAATGGAGCAAATACCAATAAAATGACAAACGCAAAAATCACTTTGCATGATTAATTTAAATACGCTCCCCCCATTCATTTTGTGTCTGAAAAGGAAACTCCTACAAATGCATATGGGATAAGGCCCACGCCTTTTCAGGGCTAATTTATCACTGCGTGCATGTATTTAGTTAATCCTGATAGTAGTTTTTTAACGGCATGAGTGTTTGCACTGGTGCAAGCTGTTAATAAATTATGCGGTGCATTAATATTTTGCTCATTGTGCCCCCTTGTGGCCTCAGGAGACAAGTCAAAGACTTTTTTCCCTAGCTGAAATTATGCCTTTTATATTTAAATATAACTTAAATATTAGTAATATTTAAGTAAAAAATCGAATTTAGTTGCATTTTGACAGCCCTACCTCAGTCCGGAACTTCTGCAGAACTGAGAGTGACTCGTGGTAGAGGAAGTCAGACCACTCAATCTGACCCTTCTTCTCTGGATCCAGTGCTGCAAACTGGGCCAGAACCTCTTCTTCCTCCTCATCGGTCAAGTCTCTTTCAAAGAGCTGCTTGGTCACAAAGTGCCTGTACTGCAGGAGTTCATCTGACACCAGGCACGACTCTGAACAGAAAGTAGGTGAGCGGGAAGTTACAGCATTATCAATCAACGGAAACAGGTCAGGCCTAATTACAGTACTGATGTGATAAATTACCAGTAAACCTTTCATTTGCTTCCTTAGCTTACTCCACAAAGTCACATATATAAAGCACGACTCCATAAGAGGCTGTTAAAATGGGACTGAGAGAAACACCTGGAATGATCTTGCACTGCTTGAAAGTCTCCATCAGACTGTACATCTCTTCTTCAGTAAGCAGCAGGTTCACATTATCCTGAGGGATCAAGAGGAAGAGTCTTTCAATTCTGGTAGAGCAGATACTTCACTTTAAAGAGAATATTACATTACACTGCTTCCTGTGTGTAAACTAATTGTTGAAACAATTGTATATAATATTAGTTTATAAATTTAATACTAGTAATAAAACAACAAGACAAGAACACTGCATCCACTGCTAAATTGTAAGATACTTAGATATGATTTTAGCAGATACATAATCCATATGCCCTCTGACAATAGAACATGTATATACTGTATGTATACTGTATATATATTGTCTAATATTGTTTTATCACTTAATAATAATATTTTTTCCATAATATTTTTTTTGAGAATAAATTAATATTCAACACAAAATTAAATCACAGATAAGTATTATTCAATGAGAAAAGATATAATTTAAACTCAAAATTGTTCAGATGAAATAAATCTCAAATGTTGCATAAAGTACAGTTGACAGCTGATTAAAATGTATAATCCTAGAACTCATAATATTAGGGTTATTAGTTAACTAACACCAAAAAACATTTTCAATAGTGTAGCCACAATGACGTCTGTTTATCTGGCAAACGGCCAGATGTCTCGCACCTCTCGTGAAGCGCGTTATCAGATCACGATAAGGCGCTTGATGGTCTCAAATGATGCCAAAATGTCTGGACAAGCATTTCTTTGATCTCTCTGGGAGATAACCTCCAGGCTCGGAGTGTCTTTTATTGCTCCAAACGACCCTGCCATGAACTCTCACACCTCACACACACACACATAGCAACACACAAATGGAATGTTCCCCAAGCTCCTGGATGATAGATGGTTAAAAGCCCCCTAAAAACGTACTAAATGTATACTTTTCTGTCTGAATGTTTGTATATATGTCTGTAATAATTAGGAGGGTTATATGAGTGTTAACTCAGCTGTTTAGGACAATAGACAGTGGAAAGCTTGTATTTGCGAATTCCCATCTCAGACCTGTGTTGTTTGATATTTTTAGAAACAGAAAAATGCAATCGTACTGAATCTTGTAAAAGAATTTGAAGGAAATGCATTATTACAAAAGTGCCAACTTTTAAGGATAAATGCATTTGTGTGCCTCCATGGGCGTAACAGCCAGGAGGTGTAACTCAGCCTAACAAAGAACTTGGTTTCGCGCCGAAAATGCTCAAATCGATTGGACCAGCCAGGAAATGGGCGTCACCTTACATGAACTACAAATGCCCATGCAACCCGCAATTCATTGCCTTTTGCTCGTGCTGTGCATCACCAACGCCGCCGGCAATCCGCCACCCACGTCTTCAGAGAGAAGGAAACAGCAACTTCCAGGAACCTCCAACAAGAGCCGGCCCCCTCCAGCTAAACCTCTTCGCAAACCGAGAGCCAATACCAGCCGACTTTAAAGGAACCACGGAACGCGCGGGACATTTGAACTCAGAATACACGTACACGCGAGAAGCCAAGACCAAAGCAAGTATTCTTATTTCTACAATCCTAGCTGCTATTGAAAAGTCGTGCTACCTCCGTTTTGGAATGAGATTAACTCGTTGCGGGCTCTGTGGAACGAACTGAAGTGAACGCTGTTATCCTCTCTCTCTTTCTCTCTCTCTCTCTCTCTATTTTGCTTTCTTTTATTCTTTTCGTTTAGATACAATTTTAGTTTCATGTCCTATCTATATTCTACTCTCTTGATGCATACTTAGTATGTACTTTCTGTGTTTATTGTAGTGTTATCTTTAGTCTGTGTTATTAAACTTCCAAAAGATATTTCTGAGTTGAAGCTGTTATTGTTCCACATACATGAAGTCAATGAGGCTTACGAATCTTGAACGTTACCTAATGCTGCTTAGCGCTACGATTTTAGTAACATAACTGTACGAACATACGAAATATTAATTTGTCCTGATCAGTAAAGTTAATGCTTCTTATGCTCTCGTAAAGCAGTAATCCCTTACCAGAATTGATTTGAAAGTCTATAACTAGTTTGCAGGACAAACGTAGTAAGATAACTTCAAGCAATTCCTTAAAGGTTACTTGTATTTAATTAAACATTTTCCTTATCGGAAATTAATTTTTAAAACGTAATGAACGACTAGCAAATTATATTCATAAACTCATGAATATTAAATCCCTTTGAGTTAATTATTCCCGAGATATCAGACTCATAGTCGATATTGTTACAGTTTTATGGTGGAGAATGCGGGCAGATCAACCTAAAATTGTAAGCATATATATCGAGTTATTTATCTTTTAATTGTGCATGTGAGAGATCAGAGCTAGACGCATCTGTGTGAGAGTGCGCGCATGAGAGAGTGTCACTGCTGCGCGCCCGTTTGAATGTGATGAGCTGAATGAAATAACGCCTAACCCTGAAACTGCATTAAATCCTTGTAAAATCTGAGATCTCACATTATACGATAAGGTAAGAATTAAGCGTGTTCCTTAATTTCTAGAATACCTTGTTTATAGCAGAATTGATGTCATTGCGTGTCCCAGTGCCATTCAAATGCTATACGTATAGACAAGAGAGCTGAACGAACTTAAACTGCATAAATTGGAATACCCTTTGAGGACGAATAGAACACAGCGCGAGTAACAGTAACATTAGATCAAGCGTGTTCCTTGATCAATTTTCTTAAGGCCCTATTAATGTATAGCTACTAACACTGCGTGTTCCAGTGTTATTTACAGCTATAACCTCGAGCAGCTAAATGCTTGCCGTCCGCATTAACACTGCGTGTTCCAGTGTTATTTACAGCTATAACCTCGAAGCAGCTAAACGCTTGCCGTCCGCATTAACACTGCGTGTTCCAGTGTTATTTACAGCATAACCTCTAAGCAGCTAAACGCTTGCCGTTCGCATTAACACTGCGTGTTCCAGTGTTATTTAAAATGGAGTGATTTAAGCTGACATTGAAAGAATCAACAGCAAAGAAACCCTGTTGTTGTATGCACAGAGAGACGATCCGCCGAGATCGCTGTTCTATCTACAGCACAAAGCTGTAGCTTGTTAAATTAATCTCACTCTTAACAAACTGAGTGAAAAGCCCCACTGCGTAAAACCAGCTACGAGTGGTGTTCCTATTGTTATTTCCAGTGTTGAAATTCGCCGTTATGTCACGTAATAGGCTCGATTACACGTGCAAATCGTTATGTGTACAGTTTGAAAAGTGCCAACATTCTCATGTAACTTCCTAACTGTATCCAAGCTGTTTGCAATTCACGTGTGCCACTAGCGTGTATTTGGTCGCTATAGTAACGACTAGGGACCGGAAGTCTAACCAGCGCTTCGGTTGAACTCTGAACTGGCATCCAGAGTGTAAACAAACCTCCAGTAGCTATCGGCTAAGCTAATCAAAGCAGTTGTTTACATTTGAAGCCCATTTGCTAAAGCTTTAGCATTAGGTTCAGGCAGCAGCAGTAATAGCATACAGTGTCTGTTTAAACACCGTTAAAGTGATTTAACCATTTGAACAGTACACCTGTTGGTCTTCATAACTTTTCACTTATCCTACTCACTTATTACTTTATATTTTACTTGAAAGGAAAATATCAGTACACAATTATTAATTACTTTACCTGCATGTACTTGAAAAGGAAATGCTGGTTTGCAATTATTAATTGTCAAGTTTAAGTTTAATGACAGGAAAAACATTTGATTGAAAATTGTATTTCTCAAAGTCATTTTAAATGATTTTAAAATCATTTTCACTATTTTGAAATTTCCTAATTTTCTGAATTTCTAAATTCCTCATTTAGGTCTAATTACTTTAGGTATAAATCACCAACATTTTGCCTATAACCAAAATAATTTAGACTCACACGGATTCATTATTTTATTGCGTTACCTTTCCTCCTTCTTGGGAACACACAGCTGAGCCTCCATAGGAGACAGTGCTATCTCACTACGAGTTTCAAAATAAATCAGAGACAGCTCGATTTTTATTTTTGGGTTTTAGTTGTCCATCAACTATCAATTCTATACTCGTAGTCAGACATAAAGGTGTGGACCCAGCTCCTTCCTTTCCTCTTCTTCCTCACGCCTTCCCTGTCCTGTCCTGCTTTATCCCATCTTATTCTTCACATGTGTAGGGAACAAGCCTGGATGAACCATTGATTGTTTCTAAACAAAAGAGAAAGAAAAATCTCTCCCAGAGAAACAAACCATTAGGCATTTGATTGGTAATCAAACCCTCCTTGTTCTCCATACTCTCCCTGTATTTGCAAAGCGCAATTCAAAATTTTGACCTTTTATCCAAGTTTACTTAACAGAGACAAGTGTTGAGCAACCGTCGCCTTCAAAGCATCCCTGCAGAAAGCGGTCAGCCTGTAAGGTGTGTGGTGTCAATCCTGTCAGATTAAGAAAAGGTATCAGCATTATTATTGTATTATTTTCCTTTAGAAGATAAACAATACTATTGTCTACCTTTTTGGAAACAGATTTTCGTTGATAGGAAATAGTTATTAGGAAAACATATTTCTCCCTTTGAAGAATTATTCTTTTGAAATTGGTTTTAACCTTTTCTGTTTTCTCTCTTTCCCTTACCTTGTTGAGTGAAAGTAGTCGCATCACTAGCCTACCTGTCTATACTGAGACCAACACTTAGCTGTTCCACCACACATAGGCTTATACCCACACAGATCTGTGTCAGTCACCTCTCCCGGCATACCAACATGTCACGGACGACATGCACCACTACCCAAGGGAAGATGTGGACGCCTGGCTCAGAGGCATTACAGACTGCCTCATGCCAAAGACAATAGAACTGTTATTATTTTTAATAATAATCATGATTCTGAGAAGGTTCCTGACACAAGATTCAAGCCAGAACAACAACCACGTGGAACTAGCCAAGATCACCTGTTCCCTAAGCAACACCTTCACAGCCCAGCTGAAACTAAGCGACAAGCACATCACCCACCTTCAAGAGGAGCTGACACGTGCCCAAAACCGCATAGACAAGCTGGAAGTGAAAGCCCAGGACGACTTCAAGCGTCAGACCACTGAGTTCCTGAGAGAGCTGATGCACACTCAACGCTGCACAGACCAGCTCAAAGCGAAAGCTCAAGACAAACTCAAAGCGCCAGGCGAAGTGGAGCACGAAACAAAGACACAAGTTGAGAAGCTCCAAGAAGCCCTTGTAGTCGCTGAACGTGACAAACAAGAACTAGAGACTGCACATAAACACCTGGTAAACCAACTCCAGTCTGCTGAACATCGACTAGAAAGCCAACGCTGATATTAAAGACAAGAACTTTGAAATCAATGCTCTGGAAGACCACCTTGAAAGGTACAGCACTGAGATGAACCATCTGATCCAACAGCGAGACAACGCCAACGACGAGCGCCACGTGGTCAGAGGTGAACTCAAGCCTGCTTCCAAACAGCAACCAGAGCCAAGAAGGAGAGAACTCCTCAGCATCACTACTGCTGAGGAGAGCAAAGTCCCCTTTTCAAGAACTGTCATCTGACGGAAGAAGTGAATGGCCACCGCCCAGCGTCACCGGCCATCACCACAGAACTCTTCCCTGCCAACCAACGAGAGCTCATCCAAGCAGACTCTGAAGCTGCACAGAAGATGACTGTTAAAGACCTTGACAAGCTCGCTAAGAACTTCACACAGTTCAATCAACATTCCATGGAGGGCCACAACATCCAGGGCTACCTTCAAGATATTGACTTCTACCTAGAGGCGAGACCTCATGTGACCGACCGAGACAGGTTCTACCTCCTCAGAGCCACATCCAGTCACGAGTGCTTTCTGGACCGGCAACATGTTCACGTAAAGCACAACTACCAGCTCCTCGTGAGACATTGATTAAAGAATTTACAGGCCCAGAGTCTGAACACGGACTGCTAATCGCCTTGGCAACCAAACAAGGTCGACAAGAGACTTCACAAGCCTACTACAGCCGTTTTCGACAAGCCTACTTTGGTGCACATAATGAACCTCAACATGAAGAGGATGTAAACTTCAAAACCCTCTTCCTGAAACCTGCACCCTGGAGTAAGTCGTCATCTAGGCATCATGGCCTGCCCAGACACGATGACAATCCAACAACTACGTGACCTGACACACAAGGCCTACATCAAACAAAAGATGGCCACAAAGAAAGGTTTGGGAACATCCACAGTTCCAACCTCTGTCAGTCAAGACCCAAGCCGTGCACTGGATGACACCCGGTGGCATGACCACACCACCGTCCATCATAAAGAGCACAGAGAACGTGACTTCCATGACAGCTACCACACCAACCGCTGGGAAAAGCCATGGAACCAGCCACGCTTCTCAAGAAACCCTAAAGACACCATAGGCCATCATCATCCAACAAAGTCAAGAGCATCTAACATGGGTAATCGTCAACGAACCCACCTGGGCACCACTCAGTTAAGCACAACACTGAGCACGCCCAAGAACAAGACAGTCTCCCCTCAGAAGCCATGGGAGATCTAATGAGGCAAATTAAAGTCTTCATGGAAAGCAGGGAAAACACGGATGACCACAGAGATGAGTCATGCTCACTGACTAGCGATGACGTGGAAGGCCATTGGTCATCCAGGACACCTTCACAATGAAGATGACGACCACCTGTTCTACAACAACACAGAACAAAAGGGTCTCTCACAGTCAACTACAGATGACAACATAGAGGAACCAGAAAACACCGTTCTGGGTACCCATCACTTACCAAGAAACCATCCAACAAGCTCATGAACCATGTTAGCGTAGAGCAAACACAGTAAGCACGGATGGTCAGCAAGTCTGTCACAATCAGAAGGCATCACAAGAGGAATGCAACGTAGGAGATGAAGTTTTGCACCACGGCTCAGCACAGCCATGCCAAACTAACTCCCACCGTGGGCCAAAGAACTTCCTGCCTTACTGAACTGACTCCCATTAGGTCACAGACAATCCCTTTTCAAGGCAAAGATGCAACAAACCAATCTTCATCTAAGCCCAGCAAAACTAAGCCAATAGCGATGAGGGCAAGCCTTTGAGAAAAGGGGGGAGCAAAACAGACTGAAACAGATCTGACCATGCATACACTACACGACTTACGTGCTCGCTAACTTACAGGACCAGTTATCCACGTCTACCATGAAAAACATCCAGCAAACATGTTCTTCCCACAGGTAGAAACTGGCCTCATAAACTAGCTCAACCTCAATTTAGCTACACTCATCCTAGGAAACATGTCACAATCTACCCCACAAGCAAAAACACCTCCCATCACTTTGTGGTACATGACACGTTAGCTGCAACGGTAGTTGTAGGCCAGACTTAGAAACACCTTACTGCTTTGTTTTGTTTCACCTCTTCCTTTACTTTCCTTCTTCGTTTATTAGGTAATATGCCTGCCTATCCCCATAAGGGTCAAGGGCATGATAGCAGGATTGACGCACCACGCCTCAAATCTGTAAGCCACCGCGAATGTGAGCTAGAGAGCTCTGTAATTGATAGGTCACATCATTTGACCACAAATGATGCCACCAGATCATGATGAAAAGTAAAACAACTCAACCTAACACAAGTTAGAGAAAAAAAAAAAGAGGAAACAAACAAAACAAATTTAAATCACAAAATTTGGTCAACGAGGCACCGCACCCGACCAAAGTAAAGTAACAATTCCAAAATTGTACTACGCTACGCTAACGCTAACCATATTGAGTAAATTTAAAACTTCTAAACATGAAAACTGTTAGTACTCAATCTAATGCCCTGCACCAGTACAGTGGCCAGTCATGGAGGTGTTGTCTTGTTGTTTGTTGTGTATGTGTCTGCTTCTTCTGCCTGTGTTTCTCCAGCGTTCGCCGATGTCTTCATCCCGACACATCGCCTAACGAAGGGGGGATATGTAGCAATTGTGGCCGCAACAGACACATTCAAACATGAGTCCACACAAAGTTAACTCAACATTCCAGGGCCATTTACGACTTGGACCCCTCCCTCCACACCAAGCAGACAAAGATTTACGACATCTGTGGTACCAAGCCCAGGAAGTAAGGGACTTCTCATTGGTCCACAGGCAGTTTTCTTCCCTTCCCCCATCGACAAAGTAACTTCTAAGTCCGGCTCTGTGACACCATAAATTCCTTAGAGATTCCAGCACTCCGTTGAAAATCAAGGAAACCCACAGAAACCTTGATACGTATAAACTGCATCAAATCACTAAACCAGTGATGGTCGAACAGACGGTAACCCCGCCATCTGTCGAATGCCCAAAGACTCTTTACACCCACATGAACACATATATGGATCAATCGTTTTATACGATGTATTAAAATGTCTAGGTGTGTACTTTATGTAAATCAAACTATGTATTCTAGTTACTGTGGAATTCTTGTATCTCTGTACTCTCAACTCTTAATATTATAGTGTTTAGTACCTCATTCAGAAAAACTCAATAGTACCGAATCTTGTAAAATAATTTACAGGAAAAGTTTTATTATTAGAATACCAGCTTTGTACGGATAAACTGCTCCATCTGTCCAGCAGCCAGGAGGTGTAACCGAACTGAACAAAGAACTTTGCGCCAAAAACTGACAGACACGATTGGGTCAACCCGAAAGTGGGCGGCACTCGAATCTTATCTATAAGAGCAGAGACCCCCTCACCCAATGGGCCGATGTTCTTTTGTCCGCAGCTGCTGTTCCTGATTTTGCAGTCCACCTCGAAGGAGTTGGAGAACTCCAAAGGTGGCAGACCAGAATGGGTTGAATTTCATTCAAGCCATCTAGAACTCTCACTTTCCTTTCTTTTAAGTTTATTTTCTTTCCGCGAGTCTCGTGTTATAAGTTAAGTTTCACGCAAAGTTTCTCAACGAATCTCCAGCGGCGCTTTCAACTTCAAACAGCCACGAGACCCCTCATCCAGCAGCCAACACGCCACGTGGTTGGCTCCCAAGACGCCCATCAAAGACACGACCAGACCTTCCGCGAATCACAAAGAACCGGAAACCCTTTCCAGCCAGGATCGAGAGGGAATCCCCGTTCAATGATGACACGCGCGACAAACGCAAGTAACCTCCAGATTCTAAACTGAACTGGTGCATTGATATCAAATTGAATAATCCCGCCTAACCAACGATAGGAGGGTTTAAGTCAAAACCGTGGTTCATTCAGGTCATGTGTTATAAATGCAGATACTGCTAGAAACTTGGGACTCCATCTCTCTCTCTCTCTCTCTTAAAACTCACTCTTGCTTCCCTCCTCTCTGCAACGCGTGAATGTGTGTATGTTTGTTTGTGTTAGATTCTAGTTTTACGTGTTAGAGTAATCAATAAAGCTGTGTTTATAAATTAAAGATAAGTGTTCTTGTGTTATGTGCTTACGAATTTTAATGTCTTGAACTGCCGATCTAAGTTACCTGGCTATTAAATAGTGTTTCACTATTCTGTGGATATTAATATCCGCTGCAGAGTTGATAGTTACGGCCCTGTTCAAATGAACGCTAGACGAGTCATTTGCTCGGTCGTAAAATAGACTCCTGCAAAATTCCCTATGAATTAATTAATTCATTACTTTGAGCTAAATAGACCTGTTCCCTTATACAGAGTCCCCTTGTTACATATCATATATGTAATACTTGTTACAATAGCCTACTTGAAATACATTAACTGAAATTAAATAAAATAGAAAAAATTAAACAGGATTAGTGAGTAACACTGATTATCTCTTCATCACGGCACCCGTTAGTGGCTGGGATATATTAGGGAGCCAGCAAACATTTTATTCTCAAAGTTGGTGTGTTAGAAGCAGGAAAAATGGAAAAACGCAGACCAGTCAGGGTGCTCACGCTGACCCCTGTCCAACGCAGAAAGCGCCAACAGTGGGCACGTGAGCATCAGAACATAATATATATATATCATGACAAAAACACACAACAAAATGACTAAAACATTAACTAAAATGAAAATGGAAAAATAAAAACTCAATACAAAATATTCATAAAAACTATAAAAGCATCTCCATTATGTAAATATAACACTACACAATATTTACCGATCAATAATACCATTCACATACTGTAACACATTTGCTGCAAAAAGCCCATTATGAAGCAGATTAGTAAATCATGGAATAGATTTTACAAACAGTTGTTTATTTGCTGATAATTATTCTAAGTTATGTATTTTAAATGGACAACCACTGTAAAAAAGATTTTTAAAAAACATCCTGCACAAAGCCTCTGGGCCCTTCGGACTGAGCCTTAAAACACTGTTACATTAGTTATCTTCAGCAGCAGGTGTTTCAATCTTTTTCTCTCCCTTTATCTTTCTAAAAAGGCTAACAATCTCTGAACTAAGGGTAATGAACAGCCTGGCTAACTCGGCTCTTAAGGAAACCTAATGAGTTTGAGGTGTAAGAGGTGCAGGAAGAAGCTCTCAGTAATGAAAGAACAAACTGTCATTTGATATCATATTCAAAGCTAAAAAAAATTCCTGGCTCAAGCTCTGCCTTCAAACAAATGCTGTCAGAGCCCAGTAGCACTGGGAGTAGCTGTATTTTCAATCATCTTTTCTCAGCCTGATGAGAACTCATCTGAACAATGGCACTAGAGCAGACGGGGAGGGAAAATCTCAGCGGTTCCTCTATTTCCTGTGAGCGGTGACTGTGGGATACACTCCCCTTCTGTGGATGATCATTGAAATGAGATTGGATTTCATGTCCGTTGTGTTAGACCCATTCTCAACAGACACTGGTCAGAGACCCCAAAATGAAGAACAGATGTTACAAACAATGCTTACCGAGTGGTGGGATTTACTGTGGTCTCGAAGGCCACAAATATAGTCTGTGCAGGTACACAGATGCGCAAGTTTGGCAGTCCGTTGTTCATATCTCAGTGGTAGTTTTCTGACTCTCTGGAAGAATGTGATTTGAAATCTGCTGTCTTTGCTCACGGGTGAGCAAAATTCCCCATTAGTTATAGGCACTTTGTTGTAACCAATAAAGACCATGTGACTATGTATCTGCAGGAAATTCATGACATCAACATGACAACACTGATTGGCTGATGGCACCGCAAGAACATGTAGTTCCAAGTCACCAGTGACTACCCAGCGGCCAAATTTCCACATCACAAACTGACAAACACATCTTAACAGCAAACACACAGACACACTCCCCTCCTTCTCTTTGCTCTTGCAGGCAGAAGTCTTCAAACTCATCTTTTCCAATCATTCTACTACCTGTCCGCTTGATCCTATTGACTCATCTACTTCAAGCCATTTCTTCTTCAGTTGTGCCTGCAATCACTCACATCATCAACACCTGTCTTCACACTTGTATCTTTAACACAGCATTTAAGCAGGCTCAGATAACCCCACTACTTAAGAAACACACTCTAAATCCAGAACTTTTAGAAAACTACAGACCATTATCCCTTCTTCCATTCATTGCTAAAACATTTCTTGAATGAGCCGTGTTCAACCAAGTCTCTACCTTTCTTACACAGAACAACCTCCTGGTTTCAAAAGTAGCCACTCAACTGAGAATGCCCTGCTCTCAGTTATTGAAGCTCTGAGAAAAGCAGCTTCCAAATCATCAGTACTCATCTTGCTGGATCGTTCTGCTGGTTTTGAAACAGTTTACCACCCGATCCTCCTGTCAACCGTCATGACGAAGGGAATCACAGTAGCAGCACTCGAACCGCACTCCAAAGTCTTACCTCTCAGGTGGGGTCCTTCATCTCAGCCTGCCTGACAGACATTTCTTGCTGGATGAAGAACCACCACCTTCAACTAAACCTTGTGAAGATAGAACTGCTTGTAGTCTCAGCCAACCCAACACTTCATCACAACTTCTCCATTCAGCTAGGATCGTTAACCAGTCCCTGCCCAGTCCAGCAGATTTGCCCTTCCAATTGAAGCTGCTACAAAACTCCTTGTCCAAGCTCTTGTTCTGTCCAGACTGGATTATCGTAATACTCTCTTGGCAGGCCTTCCAGCAGTTACACCTCTCCATAAACTTGCACTGGTAGCCAATTGCCACTCATATCGAATTCAAGGCACTAATGATTGCCTACAGAACAACCACTGGCTCTGCACCCCTAAACTCACCTAAACACACTACCTCAGATGTATATGTGCCCTCTAAGAAGCTAAACAGCGCCTTGTGGGGCCATCCCAAAGAGGTACAAAATCCCTTCCAAGCTGGTGGAATAACTTGCCTAGCTTAACCCCAGCTGAGACTTTAGTCATTTTCAAAACTGCTGAAGATGCATCTTTTTCACCAACACTTGACCCAATAAACCTTACTAACACTTACTATTCTATATATCTATTTAATAAAAAAATAAAAAAATCATATACTGTGCTAGACTAATTGGGACTAGTCACAGCACTTGCATATTGTTGTTAGTTTGATTGCTTCTATTGTCCTTCTCATAAAAGTTTCTGCCAAATGTAAAGGTTTACAACATATGAAAAAAGAAGAAAAGAAGATTAAACTACGTCTACTTTTGAATGGCCATCGATGTAATTTTGCTCCAGAATAGTGCAGTTACAACATCTACCAGCAGGGGCTAACTGAATGCTAATAAGTAGTAAAATAGTGGATGATCCAGTCTTAAATAGTTAGTTCAAGTCAGCACAGATTTACAGATCACTCATTCAAAACTCTTATTCAGGCATGCCTGACAGTGCCAATGAGCCAATATCATTATTTGATTCCATAATGGCAGTTTTGCCAACTCATTGTTAGCAGTGCTCTTACTGAGAACAGTCTCTTTCAGACATGTCAGACATGCTGGTGAATTGGTTTTCGAACATGTTTGTTTAAACGAAAAGTCTAAAAGAACTAGTTCACGGAAAATAATATTCATATCATGACAATGGATTAAAATATTGCTGTTAAACCAGATAAGACAATAGTAAATATTTATGCAAAAATTCACAATGGGCCATTGTCTATTGTCGTGTTTTATGAAGCACACCAATCAGCCTCTGTTATAAGCCCCACACATTCACAGAATATAGCTTATTTCCACGTTGCAAAGTAGTTTGGATAAAAGAAGGTAGTTTGCTCTATATTGCCTCAACTCAACACAGATTTTGAAACAAAACAACATCAATTCAAGCTTGCATTATTTTCCACAGAAGAAAATCATATGGGTTTGAAACGATGTGGGTGAGAAAATTATTACTGAATTTTCATTTGTAAGTGAACTATCCCTTTAAACCTTAATGCTTGCTAAAGTTTCAAGAGATTTAAACTCCAATGTAAGTCCAAAAGATGATACCAGTGTAAAAAAAACACAGGCACAGTTAAACTAGTCACAAAACAGAAAAAGAAAGCAACACAGCAGTTACAGCACAATGCACCACGACTACAATGCATCACTACACTAAAAAAAAATCACCTTATTATGTCCTCACAAAGGGTACAGATAGCTAGCAAGATAATACACAGCTCATCCTTTTGACTGTGTATGCATATGTTGCTTCAGCTCACAGTTTTCATTGTTGACGTTCCCCATCATCAATGACTTTTGATTTTTTTAAAGTATATCTCCACACCAGGTGCATGTCATATCAGCTCAAGCTTTTATTGTTGTTTTTGAGCAAGGAAGTCTGTAATTATCTAAATTGTCACACGACATGATTGCACAGTGCTGATTCTATTGAATGGTAAATCCCGCATTTGACGCCAAGTGGCAAAATCAGTTTGACAACCTAACCTGGACTCCTAATTAATTTTCCACCACGGTCTTCTTGGTAACAGTTACTGATGCTAAATTTCATGCTAAGACTTCCCCGTGCCGTTATCATTTCACATTAAGCCCTCGTTTGTCCTAGTGCACCGAAATACATTTGAAGACAGATTTTGCGAAGTAAGGTGGACCAAGTGACATTCCTGTTTCAGTTTATACATTACTTTATGGAAGCAACAGAAAATAACATATTTTCTTAGCACTATTTGCTATTTACACTAAGTGAAAATAGTGATACATTCTATTTACACCATGTAAAAGTAGCAATTCTTTGCAATATGTGTGAATAGTAATTAGATGCTATTTATACTTTATTTTGACAGATAAATACTGTTTACACCTCAGTATTATTTGGATTCAATAATAACCTAGAGTGTAAATGATTATATTTTTTTAAATATTAAATGGATGCTGCCTTAATGGGACAATAAAAGCGGGAAAAGAGTTAAACATTTCATTAGGCATTTTATTTCCACTTTTAGAACTTTTTCTTAATTTTTATTGAAAGTAAATGCTTTCCGGTGTGATGTGTGATGGGAAAAGGGAGAAGAGCGAGCTTGGCAAAAGGAAGATTCAAACCTGGGTCGATCGCATCAAAGCCTTGATTCTTGAGTCTTACGCTTTACTGACTACAGCACTCAAGATGTTGAATACTGTGCGTCTTCTTTTAATCTTGTTTTGCCCAACCAGACATTGTTAGGCGGAGCCTACTGAACAACCGAGTGCAAATAGCATCCCTTTTTGGAAAATGCTATTTGCACTTTCCAAGGCACGCTATTTGCACTTTGTGTAAATAGACAGTATTTTAATAAATAATGTTAAATAAAGAAAAGTAAGCAGTCAGTAATAAAATAAGAACGAATTAACAAATTATAAGCAATGGTGAACAGTTTTGGAGAATTTGATGTTTCCCCATTCAAAGAGATATGAGCTGCACTTGCATGTCCGAGAGGCATTTCAAAGATGGCTGCCAAAGTGAAATGACTTGTCCTAAAGGGACTTTGAATACAAATGAAATATTCAGATTTCAGGTATTTCTAATAGTATCCAAATATGAAATACTTTAATGTATAAATTAAATATAGTTTAATCCTATGACAGCCAAATATGTTATTCAGTCAAGAGCAGATTTGAACAGGTTTTTTATTTTTATTTTAAGACCAAATGCATGGATCTGACTCTTCAGAATTTCTCCCAACTGTTTACTTTCACTATTCATTTTCAATTGACTTTTTATTTTAACTCAAATTCTCTGTGTGCGCAGTTTTGTATGTATGCGCACTGAAAACAGCTTGCGGGTAACAAATTTAGTTTATTTTGCGTCTTCTTGCGTTTGAACGGTTTAAAATCGTGAGAACTTTTGTGACGACCGCGGTCACGTACTGCTTTCTAGTTTCTAAATAACAAGAATGATCTCTCAAAATCTGAAGCTGAACTGAACATCGCACCTGTGGAGCCGGGCCTGCTTGAAGACATTGAATGGTATTACATGAAGCAAAACATCTGTGTCCATTGAAAGCTATATGACAGCGTAATCCCCAGTCTCAACATCTCTAGTCCTCGACACGCACACTTGGATTAGGCTATAGCGAGGGCATAGTGAGAAAACCAGACACACAAGCTGTGAATTAGCAGCCCTCTAAAGGAAATACATGCCAGACATTTCACCAACAACAAGCTGCTTCACATATTGTTTTGAGGGATGTGTCCACAGCTGTTAATGTTTGCAATACAGCATGGGATACGACCCATTTGATGGTGTGAGTCTAGCTGGAAAGCAGCGAGTGCATCTGGAGTGTGTAGCAGCAGCCTCAGAGTGCTGCAAAATGTCTTACTCGCCCAACAAATGATTTAAGCATCAGCAGCCTGTGCAACTAAGATAAGCGCTCTACTTCACTTTGAAGGATGCTTGCCCGCTTTGGCGGTTCACTTTGTAATTTTAGTGCCAGACTCGCTTGACGCTGGGAGAAAGGGCACTTTGAACAGAGCCCAGACTCTCTAGCATAACACAATCATCTTGACATGCTCATCTCCACGCTGACCTTTGGGAGGAGCTGTACAGGGTAAGGATCTGTGAATATATGTTGGGCAACAGGTGGTCTATATACTTTATTCACTTTATTACCATCTTTTAATTAATAAGGATAATTAAAAGAAGCCCTAGTTTATGCCTGGTCCTTAAAAGTGGTCCACAATAATAAGGATATTTAAAAGAAGCCCTAGTCTGTCTGTCTGTCTGTCACTCAGTCTATCAGTCAATCAATCAATCAATCAATCAATCAATCAGTCTGTCCATTTAATGTAACTGAGTAAATGGTACAATCCGATGAAATCCCAAAATATATATTCCTTACCTCCCACTGAAAATATATCATGTTACAGAAGATTTTATAATGCCTTTTAAAGGGATAGTTCACACAAAAACATATTTTTTTCCCTTGCCTATTGTTCTAAACCTATGCGCTGTTTTGTTTTTTACTCAAACACTGAAAAGTTTATAAAGAATCTATGTGAATCTTTTCCAAACAATGGCAGTTCATAGTGACCATGTCTATATCACGATCATGTTGTAATTTCTGAGTAAACTGTTCCTTTAAGACAGCCGCACAGATAATTATAGGCTAAATATGCGACTGATCCCTGCGGAACGGGTCATTGTTACAGACTGAAGGACATGTACTGTTCAGTAATAGCTCAGAAACTGCTTCAAACAGCCAGTGACTGGAAATATGCTTGTAAATATGTTTATATGTGATTTTGTGCGTATGTATTCATGAGAGAGTGTTGAGAGAACTCACGCAGTAATAGCAGCTCCAGCCGGTGGTGGTGTGGGCTGTCTCTCTCATTTCCTGCAGGGCTTCAGTGCTCAGGTAGCCCATCTCCCGCAGACAGCCGTCGTGGAAGACCCGCGTGCACGTCCCGCAGGGGAATAGATCATCTGCCGTCCAAACCTCACACACCTCACACATCTCATCGTTGACGGGCTGATCGCAAAACAACAGGAGAGAAGATAGATAAATCATTCCTTACTTAGCAACGAGACTCTTATTGATTCGCTGAGAAAAAGACGCTACAGCGCATTCAAAAATGTATTATTACACATGACAGGAAGTGTAGTGACTCATCAATAAGCAAACACTTCTATACCTCCCTGCATTAGTTGCTTTCCATTAAAGGTCACAAAATATAGAAATAATCTCACTTGACATTCACTGCTCATTTAAAGTCTCCCATGGTGCACAGGGCTACAGCTTCTGAATCTGCATGTGGTTTACTTTCATGTCATGATATGAGGACATCATGCTGCTCATATATGCAGCACAAGATAACAAGATAACATTTTACTGATCATAGTTAGATGGTACATGTTATAAATACTTAACTGTGAAAGAATAGAATGTTGAACTAACCCAACCGAACAATCTATTAATACTCTAATGACTGGTAGTTGACATGTAGTTGCAAAGTTAATTAGAGTTAACAGAATGTCTAAAGTGGACTATCGAAATAAAGTGTACTCATAGAATTGAATAGAAAAGAGTGACCATATTTTGATTACCGAAAACCAGGACACTCAGCCCGGCAATGAGATACTCAAATGATACTCGAGTGACGGTCAATTTAATGGCCCAATGGAAAATAATGAAAACCATTTTCATCACTTTATAAAAAACAGCCAGGACGGCCAAAACAGGACTTGAAAACAGGACATGTCCTTGTAAAACAGGACATTTGGTCAATCATTTTGCTCTTTTATAATCGTTGGCCCTTTATCTTTACAGCTTTACCGCAGTTTTGAAACTGCAGCTTGCTAAACCAGTGTTGCACTGTAAAATCCAACAATGAACACTTTTTAGTTAACTTTACATAATGTCTTAACTCAACTGTAAAAATCTAGTAATCCGTACTATTCACATACTATTCCTTGTTTACCTTGTTTAAACCCAAGTTAAGATTAATTGGTTAGTTTGAGTGCCATTTTGTCAAGCAAAAACTATTTTTGGACCCACTTTATATTAAATGGTCTTAACTACTATACTAACATTTATATAATTTGATACAATGTACTTATTGTGTACATACATGTTTTTACATTGTAAAAATTACCTGTAATTAATTTATGTGGTTACATTTATAATTACACTGTTGATCCTTCCCTTACACCTAACCCTACCCTTAAACTTACCCATACTACCACACCTGCACTTTCCCCGTATCCCACCTCAATATCAGCAAAAGTGTTTTTCAATACAATATGAACACAATAAGTACATTGTACTTACTTTCTGATCCATAGTAGTTAAGGCCACCTAATATAAAATAGGACCCTTTTTTTAACTCACCATTATGGTGATCAGTGTTCCGTTTGGTTGGGCACTTGGAACATTCATATTATTATAACTCTGTTACTATTGATGCAGCGATGCAACAGGAAATCGCAGTTATTTGGTTTCAAAGGAAGAGAAGTAATAAATAGGTGGCTTTTAAAAGTTGACCCAGCTTCTGACTGAGTCACACAGAGACTTCAACATTCAGCATACACAACACAATAATGATAACAACAATGGTAGCTATGCTAAGTCAAGAGTAAATCTAAAGTAAAAGATCAACTTCTCTCTACGTTTTTTTTTTAGTTACTAGAACTCTTGTGTAAGTGAACTATACTAGCGAAGCAATTGTTAGCACAACATCCTATTCCAATTTCACTTTGCTCGTTTTTTGTAAGGCATTCGGTTTGCATGCTTTTTTATTAGTCTAATTAGATTTTACAGTGTATTGTTAACTAAAGATAAAACTTAAATATTGTTTTCAGCTCAAATAAAATAAATTATAAATATTAGTTGAAACACTTAAAATTAAATAAACTAAAATATTAAATGCGGTCTTAGCAACTGATAAAAAAAAATAGATTAAAGTTGAGGGTCTAAATTTACAAAAATAAGGAAATAGATATAAACTAAAACTAAAAAAATAAATATAATAAAAATGAATAAGGACAAAATAACCAAAATGTAAAAATCTAAATAAAAGCAATGTGAAAATATGAATAAATACAGTAATTGTGAGCAAGAAATGGTTAACATAGCATGCAGTTGCACTATTTCCAAAACAGCACTTAGATTAGTAGCATTGTTACTTTTAATTAGTTACTTTCCAACAAGTATAATGAGTGCTTGACCTTAAATCACTGTTGCAATTAAAATCTAATGAACTGCATCTTGTCTTATTTCATGCTGCTCGTCCTTGCTGTATAGTGCTGCATCTAGAGACAGACAGACATTATTGACCACCTGTCACATTAATGCAACTCAGGGTCAGACATTTTAAAGCCTTGGAAAACGTGTGGAGACAAAACTGTAGTTCAAAGTTTATATCATTTTTTAAGGAATTTTAATGCAGACCCAAGTGTCTCAGGAGTTTGGTTGGTTTGAGAGCTGTTGTCATGATGAGTCACTACCCGGTTACAGCACTACCGCTGCTAGTTCTGAGGTTGGTATGATGCAAATGTACAATCAGAGCTAAATATTACAAAGTGAAAAGAGACCTGGAAGGAAGGGAACTGAAGGATCTGATCTCTTGTTCATATACAAAGCAACCAAACAAAGGAAAAAAAAAATGCTTTTTTTAGAACCACTTCTCAAGAACAATGGCCCACTAATCGGCTTCAGTAATAAATTCCTTTGCTTATTAAATAGGAGCATTACACACTTTTTAAGTATACCACGGCATAGGAAACCAGGGATCAAATACTTGTCAGACATTCCAGATGCAAACTTTCCTAGTTCCAGATCCTATTCTTGTGTAGGCACCAGACACACTTGCTCTTCAGATTGTGACATGTGTCTCTGAGGAGAGTGAGGACTGTGATATGAGCGCGGAGGAGAGGTGCCGTATTTAGAACCGGGATGATCAGAGGAGCCAAAGGACGTCACCTTGCCAGTGTGCCTCTGAATCTGACTCAGGCTCTGCATTAGTATTCTAAGCATATGAATGGTGTTTTAATGGAATACTAGCGGACCTCCAAGAATGATCAAATCTGGGCATTTTGTAGGGTTCTTATCTTAACTCTGGTTATTTATAGGCAGTGGTAACCAAAACTATTAAAAACATTTTTGTTAATTGGAAAAAAAACTTAAATAAAATAAAAAAGAAATGTAATTATTAGATGAAAAAACGGTACCTAAATGAAAATTAGAAATGTTACATTGGTAACTTACTGAAATAAGTTAAAGTTGAGGCACTAACTAATTAAAGCTAATACAAAATATGAATAAAAACTATAATTTAAATTACCAAAATTCTAATAACTAATACATTTAATACTGCGTGTAGCTAACAATAAAATATTCCACATTAAAACATTAAGACTTTATAAATATGACTACCAAATGCAGCTTAGTCCTTCAGCCTGTTCTGACATAGTGTCATGATCCTAGCCTGTGTTTCATTTATTGTGAGGACTGCTATTTCCTGTCTTGTGCCATGTTTTGTAGATCTTTGTAGTTTTCCGTCATGATTAGTTTTCCCCAGGTGTTGCCTATTAGCCACTCACCCTTGTTATCTTGTTAACCTTGTTTCCCTTTGTGTACACCCCAGTGCTTCAGTTGTTGTTTGTCGGTCGTTGCTCCTGTATGTGTGTTCCTGTTGCTGCACTCCTGCCTGTTTTGATACCCCCGTTCTTGGATTTACCTTATGTTGTTTGTTATTAAATCGTTCATGCTGCATTTGGATTCGCACTCAGCTTCATCCCTGCTCATGTGACACATAGCTTGCTTTATTAAAATAAATAAATATATTCTTATAGTTTTTTAGTAAACCATCAATTATTCAAATATTGTCTTACATTGAATGTGTCATGAAATGTTTAGAAATTCACACTTTAATCATCAAAACTATTTAAAAGCATAAGAATGTTTGTTTTGTTCTTGTAACTGCCTAGCAAAGCCATAACAACCACCCAGAACACCCTAGCAACACCATTGCATCCATTCAGAACAACCACTCTGTCAGCTAGCAATACTCCAGCAACCACACCAGTACTCTAACAAATGCCTAGCAACCACACAGAACACCCTATCTCCCAGAACACCCTAGCAACACCATAGCAACCATCCTGAACAATCACTCTGAAGCCCTAAAATGTCAGCTAGCAACACTCCAGCAACCACTCGAGAACTCTTACCAAATGCCTAGCAACACCCTAGCAACCACCCAGAACACCCTAGCAATGACATTGATAACCACTCTGAGGCCATTAGCGACCAGTTTCACCCTAGCAACCAATACAAAGGGTCATCTAGGATAAAGTTTATTCCCCTTTACCAAAGTAAAAGCAAAGAAGTTTTTCCCTTATCACAATTATATTCACCAGCTTTTCTGTTTTTCTTTCATGGCAGTTCTACAATATTTCAACATCAGCAAATGCATCTGGACGTAACTCATAAAGACAAGCCAAATTTCATCTCATTCTGCCTGCTCTTATGTCTTTTATATCTGCTGAGAGAGAGAGAATGGAGGTAATCAAAAGCATTCTGTTGAGTGGAGTTGTGTGGAGTGGCTCTTCTCTGGCTCGCTGTGAGGCCTGGCCCCATTGCCACAAGCTTCAGTGACCCCAATTAATTTCGGTCTGATCCCAGACGCCACTGCAGCTCGCCCAGCCAGGTTTTTCCTGCACAGCCTTTACCCGCTGCCCACGTACTGTCAACAAACCTGAGCTGCCATTTAGGCTGAGCTGGGATCAGCTTACCTAACTCACAATCTTGACATTTTCTCACGTCTGTGCGTCACAGAGCGGGCTTCAGCTCCGAATGAAAAGGATAACCTCCACCAACACTCCTCCACTATTTTAGTTGAGTTATTCGTTTTAATGCAGTTGTAGATATGAAATTGAGTAGATAGCCATATATGTAGGTCAAAAAAGATTGTAGCAATTTTACCGCATTTTTTAAGGAATGATGTTCAATACAGTCGACAGATAATATATATATATATATATATATATATATATATATATATATATATATATATATATATATATATATATATATATATATATATAATTAAAGTACTTCAGCGCTGGGAAGATGAATCTGTATTTAAACTCTGTTATTTATGTAGTAGAAATGTGAAATTATTTTTGAATTTGGTTCCTTCTAGACTGAGAAAAGACAGAAAATGTATTTTTGTCTCATAGGGATGAAAGACAACAATTCCCAGAATGCACTTCGCTGCCCTACGCTAGGCATGACATGGTTTACTTGCCCACCGCGTTCATTTTCATAAAATCAGTTCAGTTAGAGACGCTACAGTTAAAAACTGAACGTGTCTGTTCAATATATTATGAGTGAGTCGATTGAATGTCACGGCACAAACGCAGCAGGAGTTAGATTACATTCATCACATGAGCTGAGGGAAGAGGGGGATTCACGGCTGTGGCTGCATTCACAGCGCGTGATCGGTCTGGCGCGTGTTCAGTTCATGTCTTTGGAAGCTTAACTTTCATAGGAAGTTCATTTGAAAAATTGAAACTTTACTCTCCACCGCTGTTTACATGAATCTCCGCAGCTCCCCGAGCCGAGTGCTGTGAGTGTGATGTTGAAAACATGCGGAAATAGCGCCTCCTGCTGGCTGAAGTATTTAGCCTCTGGACAAAAACTCCTCAGATGACGCAAAATTACGATATTTGCGTCATCTGAGGAATTTTTCCAGAAATAAAATACATAATTCTCTCGTCTCAGGGTCATATGAGGGGGGAAAGTAAGATAATTTGAATATACTCCTGTGTTTCTACTGATACAAAGCTTAATGCTAATCGCTGAAGTAACCCTTTAATTTTACACCAAATATATGAAAAACAGTTTATAAAAAACAGGGGCAAAAACTAAAGTGTTGCGTTTATAATTTTGTTCAGTGTACATACACATACAACATTGTAACGTGTATGTTCGTTTTCACTCTGTCTGATCTTTTCCTGTTCGCTTGCTGTTCCTAGTTAGTTTCCTTGCTTGTTAATTAGTTTCCATAGTCCCTAATTCCACACAACTGTTCTGTTTCTCTTTTTGTGTATATCAGCCCTGAGTTTCCCTATATAGTTCATTTGTCCTTTATCCAGGGTCGGATTTAGTGATTTAGGGGCCCCAGACAAAATACAGGAATGGGGCCCTATACAATTGCACACATTTACAACCTTGAGGTTATTTTCACTGTTGTTGTGCTTGCTGCTGCACAACCTTGACTCCATAGTTGTGTCCAATTTTTTTGATTTTTCATGTGATAAAATTGTATTGCTTACTTCATGTGGTAGATCCCTTGTTCATGTGTAAACAGGTTATAACAGTATTAGAGTGGATAGAAGGTGGTACTCTGGGTTAGTTTTCACTGCACAGTTGTTTACACAATGCAAGGCTGTCTAATTCTAAACTTTAAAATAATTTATTTTTTTTGTTATTTAAATTAAACTAAAGTTAAACATAATATATACCATTTCAGGCATTTTACCTGCTCGGTTTGCCCAAGCGAGACATCTACTGGTTGGTCATCGTTGACCTCTCTCTTAGGCCGCACAAACGTCGGAGGAGTGAGCTGATGTGCCTTCTTTAGATCCTCAGGCTCCACCCCCTTCCCATCACGGAGACGCCCCCAAGCCTCCTGATTGGCCTTATGTTCCTCTCTGGACGAAGCTGAGGCCTGCTGATTCGGTAATGACCCTGGTTTACTGTCCTTTTCTTTCTGTTCAGTGTGGTCTTTGTTAGCCTGGTGGGTTCCTTCAGCAGATTCATCCCCGTTCTCGGCTACGACCTCTTCAGTCTGGGCCGCAGCTGCTGGGGCCGGCCGATCCTTCAGACCCTCTTTAAATGCTGACACCACCACACTGCACTTCTGCACCTTCTCCACCTGCTGCTTCCTGGACATCAGCACACCCATGGCTGCAATGTAGTGACACAACATAACACATTATTATATCATATCAGGCTATCCAATCAACTATGCTGATCTTTTCAGCAGGGTAAGCTTCAAATCCTACATTATATTAATATAGTAAAGAGAGCCAGACCTCGTGCTTGCTGCGTCGGTGTTAGCACCCTATTGCATAACAAATATTAAGGTTGAAACAAGACATGTTCTATCGACTTTGTCTCTAAATCACTGCTGTGGCAAAATACACCCACATGCTGGATCAAGCAGATTTTGTGAACCACAGCCAGTGTGTTGCAAACCACATCTCTAGCGCTTTCCTCACACAGATCTCTCATATGATTGATCACTGGAAAGATTTTTGTGTTGATGATGTGCTGCCATCACAGTTAACTAATGGCAACCTGTGGCGACTTGGGATTGCAGTGTGAACAGCAAAACCAAAGCAGAGCTGTTCAATCGCAAGATTTTCTTCAGAATCAGAAGCTGGGAAAGCCTTTCAAATTAAAAATTAAGTATTCATAAGAATATTAGGCCCCACTTTATATTAGGTGGCTTTAACTACTATGTACTTACATAAAAAAATAAGTACAATGTACTTACTGTTTTCATATTGTGTTGCAAAACACCTTTGCTGATATTGAGGTGGGATACGGGTAGGGTTAGGGACAGGTGTGGTGGGATGGGTAAGTTTAAGGGTAGGGTTAGGTGTAAGGGAAGTGTCAACTGTGTAATTATAAATGTAACTACAGAAATGAATTACAGATGTAATTACATGCAGGTATTTTTTAAAATGTAAGTACAATGTAAAAACATGTATGTACACAATAAGTGCAATGTATCAAATTAATAATTAAAATGTTAGTGCATAGTAGTTAAGGACACCTAATATAAAGTGGGTCCATGGTTCTATATAGTACTAAATGTGGTTATTTGGCTCATAATCATAAGGGAACCACTTTAAAGTCCCTGTAAAGGCAATTCTGAGATTTGTTTCTAAACACAGATATAAATGTTAGAAATGCTGAAACACGTTACAAAGACTGTGAACTGTGTAATAATACTGAATTGTGGAGTTAAACAGTTTTTCACCATTTATGTGTTCAGGATTTTTTTGGGCGGGGCTAAAATGGTGGCTCGATGATGCACTAGAGCCACTGAGCATATGGCCCCTCCCTTAATAATATAATAAGCACACTCGCGTCAGTTCGCCCGCTCAATTGCTAGTTACTGTCAGTGTAGTACAGAGTAGTATATGGCACTAAAAGTGGTTATTTGGCTTAGTAATCATAGGGGAACCACTTTAATTGCTGTATAGCACCAAATCTTGGCGCTTCAGTGGTTCTTCGCCGGATCTTTGGGATGTCTGAGGTGCTATATAGCACCGTTACCATAAGAACATGTTAAGATATTAAGATATGGTGCTATATAGCACCAAAACTAGTTCCTCTGATTATGAGCAAAGAACCACTTTTAGTGCCATATAGATATAGGACTACAAAAACGATGATATCAAGAATAGGTGGATTAATTTTGTGAACAGCTACCTTGATGGAGAGCTGAGGATCACCACCAACACCTGCCTGTGACTTTACACCAAACTGTTTAACAAACTTTCATCGGAGACATGGACTTTAAGTGCTGTATGGCACCAAATCTTGGTGCTGCAGTGGTTCTTCAGCGGTTCTTTGGGATGACTGAGGTTCTATAGCATCGCTACCGTATACAGAATTTGTTAAACCCCTGTAAGGTTCTTCATTGGTTCTTTGGGGTGGTTATGGTGCTATATAGCACCACTGCCACACAAAGAACCTGATAAGCCCCTTTACAGGTTCTTTACGACCCAAAGAACCACTGATGGTGCTATTTAGCACCATTTTTTTTAAAGAAATAAAATGCGATATGGCACCTCTTATGGGTTCTTCATAGCAATGATTTGACAATGGTTATGTAGAGCACCAAAAGTGGTTCCCCTATATGATTACGAGCCAAGAACCACTTTTAGTGCTATATAGCACCATTTTTCTTTTTAGTGTGTAATGGACCATAAGAACATATGTGTATAATTATATATAAATTATATAAATTAAATATCAATAATTATAATATATAAATTCAATTATACTAATTACTGTCAAAAAAATGTCTCTTATGCTCACCAAGACTGCATTTTTTTAGCAAAAAAGCGGGAAATATTGAGATATTTTAGAATATTATTACAATTTTCTATTTGAATATATTTTAAAATATTATTTATTCCTGTGAAGAAAACAAAAAGCATCATTACTCCAGTCATTAGTCACATGATCCTTCAGAAATCATTTTGATTTGATGTTCAATAAACTTGTATTATTATTATTATCAATGTTAAAAATAGGTGTGCTGCTTATTATGTTTGTGGAAATTCACTCAAATTTTCACACTCCAAGTTCTGAACCCTCTTCAAAACAAAAACAAAAAAAAGCGCTAAAATGAAATTAAATGAAAGAGTTTTGCTTGGTCCATTCCATCCTTGTGTAGGACAGATTGAGCTGAGATTTAGCTTGTCCAAAGCCGACATCGCATAATCTTGAATGCTAGCTCGCTCTATTCAGCCTTTAATCAGGGTAATGGTGTGAAACTGCTTCAGTTGGCATTCTCTTGCCTTCTAAACGCAAAGCACAGCATGCTTGTGAATTTCAATAGATACTTCCTTCTCTCATTTGCTCTTAACTATCAACCCAAGCGTTGACCCATCAAGTTCTTCTCTCTCTGTACACACCTAAATAAGCCACACAGTAATATCATGTGATGTCACTATAGGCACCATTCCAAGAACTTTAATTATGATTCAAATCAAGGAGGCGTTCCTAAGCCTCATCTCATCAAGGCCTGGGAGTGACAGAGAGATTTTTGCAATAATTACCCCACGGCTACATGATGTATTTTACCGTGTTACTGCTCAGTGTGTTCTGGCACTCCGGCTGATAGATGCCAAATCAGCTGGCTGTGGGTTTAATGTCTTGTCACTGAATTAATTTATGTGTATCTTTTAGGCACAGTTTCGAAGCTACTTTAACAGCATATATTACTGTCTAAGAATAACATTATTTTTTTCTATTAAGTCAATAAAAAATTGCACTCTATCTACCCATGCTGAGGAAGCTACTTGTCAAACAAACAATTATTTTTCAGTGGATAAATTACAGTCAGACAATCATTTAGAAAACAATCAATATTCCCAATTAGGGTGATCGAATTGGAGTAAACAGCATTTAAACATATTTATTTAAATGCCTTATTTTTTAAAAATGTCACGTCATAGTCGATTAATTGGTATTTAATACATTTAACTTTCTTTTGCTGCAAAACCAGCTACGTCCATGTGGGAGTTTTTTATTTTTTTTGCAAAAGTCCACCTCTTTGGACAAGAAGACAGTAAACAGTTGCAAAATCACTACAGATGCAACAGGAAACATTGCAAATGATGAAAGCAAATTGTAAATGTAACAATGACTAGTGAGCTGTGATGCAAATGACATGTCCGTTTCTGTCAGAGTTTTGGAACACTGCTGTGTTGCTACTCACAAAATCCATCCTTGCCACTGTAACGCTTGACAAAACATGATAAAATCTTGCAGCGTGGCAATTGAAAGCTGGCTCATACTCAACCCTTGAAATCATATGATTCGATTCGCGTCTTCTGATTGGTTTCTGTGGACTTGGAGTATTTTTCTGACAAAGGGAAGAGCCGTTTAGTGGTTTCTGCCAACAAACCGGTATTTGGGCTCATGCTGGGATTTAGCGGATTTGAAGCGAAAGTATTTGAACGTATATGTGCGGAGAGCATTCGATCAATATCATTATCTAATTTTTGACGGGGGTGGCATTTAGCGGCTTATGCATCTGAACTCTTCAAATAATGTTACCAAAATAGCAATGTTTGATGTTACAATAATGTTACAAAAAATAGTGAAGGACGAAGTGTGTTAGGGTAACGCATTACAAGTAACTAAATCAGATTACTTTTTTCAAGTAACTAGTAAAGTAATGCATTACTTTGAAATGTACAACAAAATATATACTTTTTTCAAATAAGTAACGCAAGTTACTTTTGTTTTAACATTTATTGTCTGACAACTCTCCTGTTCCTATGTTGAGTAAAATTGTTCACATTTGTGTTTGTGAAACACATTTGTTTCTTTTCTTTTCTCTTTTTTTTCTTTTATATTGCGTATGCAAGTGGTGAACTTTCATTTTTCTTCTGAACTCGCCCTGTTCTTCTGCAATCCAGAATGGCAGCACAGTTGAAAGTCCTGTTTGAGCTGCACCCTCTACTGTATAAGCTTTAATTTGCATTTCCTTCAGCCTGAGGCATATTCATTTCACTTTTTGTGTGACGGGGCCTTTGTTAGTTTTAATGAAAAAAACAAGCAAGCAAGCAAGCCCAGGTCAGAAAAAATAACAAAAGTAACTTAATGCATTGCTTTCCATAAAAAGTAACTAAGTAACACAATTAGTTACTTTTAAATGGAACTTTCCCCAACACAGCTGTATGCAGCCTGGTCCACTTCGAAACCAACAACAGCTTATTTTTGGTGGTGCTCATAGGTGCATACATCTGAAATAATATGTTCCTTTTCAGAAGCACTCAATGTATCAGCCAGGAAAAGTGTAAATGCAATTTTGTTTCCCGGTAGACCTGCACAGCCCAACGGCCGGATATTGCATAGAAGCCAGACAATCAGTTAATGGAACTGGTGATTTCAGCCGGGCAATATGCATCAGACAGTGCATGAATGGCCTGAGGCTACAACAAAAAACTGTGACTTAGATGTACTCTATGACTGTACAGTACAGTGACAGAAAAAGAGTCCTTAGAGACAGGAGGTAGAGGAAGAAAGAGGTCACTGCAGGTCGCCTCTAGGAGAATAAAAGATGAGAATCTCTCGAGCTACAGAGCCCCTGTAATAACGTCTGAGTCAATCCCTTTGTGAAACCCTTATGAAAATGACTTCTGGCTAGAAATCTCACTGCATCCGAAATCTCAGCACAGATTATAACATGTTCATTTCAGTGGCGACTGGTGCTTTCAGACGCAGGGGAAGCAATTACTGCTGAAATTACTGATTGACACTCAGAACAGGATTTTTACAATGTTTACAAATGGCAATTTAAACTTTCTTTTTTTCTACTAGTTCTTTTGTCTTTTTGATTTCATATAAATGTTTTGTTCATAAATGACTTTAAAATAGATTTTTTTGTACATTTTTGTTTTGTCTCTCTATTTATAAATCTAATGTAAAGAACTTTAATTTAGCATTGTCTATTAAAAGTGCTATATATAGAAAGTTGCCTTGGTTAATTATTATTATTATGAGCATAATTATTATTATGAGCATAACCCTATGTCACTCACAACAGACAAGAAATCAAACCTTTTTATTATAATCAAAATAATGCTAATATACCTCTTTAATATGTGCATGTTTCATAAATGCATGTTATTTCAAAGAAAATGTCTTCCTTCAGAATCTTCAAAAAGTAACAATTTGGTCCGCAATGTCACGTCCACTTTTCACAATCCAATCAATTCCAAATGGATAAAATTAAGTCAGACCCTATATTTTATCTCATTAAATATACTGTTATATATATAAAAATGGTTTAGGAAGCAAAATGACCAGTAAATGTAACATGCTCCGTTTTGGTTTACTTTTCACTGATTCCTGTCTGGTTTGCCTGTGTTCTTTGTTCACTTTGCTTATTAGTTTCCTATGTTTATTCGTTTCACACACCTGTCTGAAATCACCCCATATACCTTCAAATAGGGCACTATTAGGACAGCCATTTGTAGTGGTGTCTGAAACCATAGTGGACGTCATCGAGAGCACTCATGAAATCCCACAATGCACCGCAATAACGAGTGTACAATTGATGTATGCTCAACGCCGAGAGAATACCCATAATGCACTGTAAGAGTCACGTGCCGAATTAATTCCTGCATATCACCAAAAGATGGCGCCCGCAGCTCAACCATTCATTTTCCAAACCGCTTGTCCAATGTGGGTACAGTGTGATATCATACAGGTATAAATTCCTTTTGAATTGATTATTAAACCGTTTAATTAAAGGTGCACTATGTAACTTTTCCGTCCGCTAGAGGTCGCCTATTCATAACAAAGGTGTAGTTTGATGACACCAAGTTTGAGCGCAGAATCTTGGGACATGTGGTCTTCTCACAGCCGGTGGAAAAGAATCGGGATAGGACTCGGGCAGAAATCATGTTCATGGATGCGATTATTAACGTTACTGTAGTGTGAAGCAGAGCAGGACCGAGTGGTGTGGGAGCTGAGCAAGGCCGCTGGAGTGATTGTTAAAAAGATGAATATATATAAAATATATAACACTGGCCTAGTGGTTTTTGGATATTTTACTGAAAAAAAATGTACATAGTGCACCTTTAAGGTTTCTACATGCTAGTTTCCATGGCAGAATTCAAGATAATCTTTTCATTATTACTGGATATGCCTTTCCGGTGCACTCAGTGTCACAAGTATTCATTCACTCCTTCTAGTGGACTATATTAGTGGAGTAATCTCGAACACGGCACTTCTGTATTTAAGCCCTGAGTTCTCCGCAGTATTTTGTCTTTCGTTAACATTGTATGTTTGGTTAGTGGTTATCATTCCTGTTCCTGTATTCTCCTGAGTGTCAGTTTATTAAGGAATATATATTGAACTCTCCGTTATCTTGTTTACTGACCAGCATATCGTGACGGTAAACAAGATTCTTAAATCTCTGCTTGGATTTTGCCTCTGGAAATGGAAAAGAAAAGACACCATTTGAATTCTGAGGCACACTTGTGAATTTTAAACGAAAGATTTGCTAATGTTCCATTTTGTGGGGAGCTGACACTAGAGCTGTAACCACTTATTCAGGATTGGGGAGGATGAAATGTATAATTAGAGAATCAGCCACTGGAAACCGATATGGGTCGACCTCGCATTTAAATATGGAGGTTTTTCCTTCGATGCCTATGGTGATTGACACCTGAGAAAGTGCTTTTATCTGTAACAGACGGGCTTCCAGATGTGATTTGGCAAATGGATTTTATTACATAAATAGACCTTAATATTGTCCTATATCCAATATTAAAGCTATGGTATGATTTTGGGCAACAGCTGTCTCACCAACACAGCTCACTAAGAGCTCGCTAGACTTCCCTGAAAAATTTAGATGACTCTACTGAAAAAGAAATGAAGTTGTATGGGGGGGGGGGGGTAAGAAAACTCACAAAAGCAAAGCCATATGTTACAAAAGCAAAGCTACTATATGTCTCTCTTTACATGACATTTGACACAGACTGAGTACTTCCGCTCACATTATGGTCCTGAACTCAAACTGGGATTTTGACACTTCAGGACTGACATAATTGGTTGAGTATTCCTATACATTAAATTTTTCTCAATCGCTTTGGCTCAATTCTCGAATTAGATTTTTTTATTAGAATTTAGATCTCTGAACAATTTCTTGTTCACATCAGATTTAAATTTCTTATGGATTTAAGCAAATTGCATATTTGGCATGTGTGCAAAAGAGTAAGTACAACTTTTTTGTGCAATAACTAAATGCACATGACTTGTTGATTAAAATTAATAGATTGATTCTCAGTGAAACTGTCAAACTCTTCACAACCTATAAACATTATTTCATTGCGTGAGCCTTCACATGCAAAATGATCCATTGAATTATCAAAATCTGTCAGACATGCTAAATACCTATGAACTGGAATGTGTGTAATGTCTGCTACATTTGTATTTATACAGTATATTTATTTTTGTAGAAAAGTGTTACATGTTAACTGAAAATTCACAAGATATGTATAACATAATAGAGTGTGTAAAAATGCAAAGCAACTATACATTTTCAGTTTGCATGTAACACATTTCTGCTAAAATATATGTACAATAAAAATAAAACATTACATTTTTGTGCACTGCAGTATTGACTGTTCCCCGTATTTTTACCAACTGTATCTAAAAAGCTCAGTGGGATTTACAAGAGCATTCAAGCTAGACAAAACGGACAGTCTTGTATAAAAAGCAGTCAGTGTCAACAAAAAAGTTGAACAAACATGAAATTTGCAAATAAATATGTCCATGGTGAAAAAAAAAAAACATGGGATATTTTTTAATTATTTTATTAACACAACAACAAGGTTTTGAAGTATGATTTAAATGTTTTGGGTGAGTTACTACATTTTGCAGACAGACACAGACAGACAGACAGACAGACAGAGAGATGGTGGCTGTGAATTGGAGTTTATAGTCAATTTATCTGAGGGCACCAGGGACACCTTGACTTCTAATTATTATTCTGTGTGAGGCATCTGTCTGCACAGATTTTCAGCAGAATAGTGCTTATGGTTTGGTACATTTAATTCATATAGAGGCGACCCTTGCTTCTTCTAAGTGTTCAATTAAATTACAGTTTTCTGCATACTTATTCTCTCTCTCTCTCTCTCTCTCTCTCTCTCTCTCTCTCTCTCTCTCTCTCTCTCTCTCTCTCTCTCTCTCACTCTCTCTCTCTCTCTCTCTCTCTCTCTCTCTCTCTCTCTCTCCAAGTCGAGACCAAGACCAATGTGTGTTGAGACAAAGATAAGACCAAGACTTTAAAGGGTTGAGACCAAGACAAGACCAATGCAGGGCGAGACCGAGTCAAGACCAAGACCAGACCAGCACTCCTAAAATTCATAAAGATCCACATTACCGCCTGAGAAATGACTTATTTTTAATGAGTAAACATAATTAGAATAAGATAGAGCTGTTACCGATCAATTATTAACAACAAAATTCAACAAGATGCATCTGAATTGGTAAATTACAAATGCATAAATAATATTGAAAATTATGTAAATTATTTAACTTAAATAATGTAAATTATTGAATGTTTGTTATAAAAGCAATATCATGATTGCAGTCATACTAAAATTTGTGAAAACTCATACAAGTACTTTTTTGCAAAACATTTTACACAATCCCTCATTAATTTCTGAACCGGCACAATAAATAAATCAAATTAGAAATAAGTTATTGTTTGCATCTGAAGCAGTAAGTTTTATATCCAATCACATTAATGATAAATAAATCAGACAATGCGCCAGCAATTTAGTAATATACGAGCAGTTGTGGTCTTGACCGGTCTTGAAACAAAATCCAAGAGTCCTTTCAGTCTGAGACCGAGACAAGACCGAGTATAAATGTGGTTGAGACCGAGAAAAGACCAGGGCCTTCAAAAAAAGGTCTTAAAACCGGTTTCAAGACCAAGATCGGTCTCGAGTACTACAATACTACTATACAGTCGAGTGAACTGAAGCAAAAATCAAAGCTCTCCCTCTTGTATGTATTAAACTTGATTCATTTCAGTGAATCAGTTCATATAAATGAAGCAGCTCGGGAAAAAAAAAACCATCCACTGATTCCTTGGACAGACATTTGTATGGCATTGTATAAATGCTAAATATTTTTTTCAAAATGGTACGGTAGCGAGTGAAGTACAGATGCCGAATTGTGAAAAAAAGATTTTTAGCTTGGTTCAGAAAGACAGTCTGAATAAATGATTCATGAATTACATTCTTGAAAATATGACTTAATTGCTTCTTTTTACTAAGTTTACAGTAGCAAAACATCTGAGTTTGTCTGAATGTTACTGTTTCAGATGGATTGCACCTACATGTTCATCAGTCTTTGTTTTTCCCTCTAATATTATTGTAATACCATGTTTCACGAGGCTTCGCACTGTCAAGCTGTCGCTGACTTGAATTCCAACAATCCCTGCCTTTCATGCGCTACTCCTGTGGGGAACCGTTCTGTGAAAAGGATGGCGACAAAGCTTTCTTTTTTTTCCATGGGAATGCTTCCCATTGATGTGAATATCCCATCCCCAAAGGCCTGGAACTAATCACACTAACGAGTTCACTAAGGCCACCTTCTGCCAGTGATTGGAATCACAAACACCCCCCACCCAAAATAAAAGCAGCCAAAATTCAAAACTAAAATTGCCAACGCTCTCTGTAAAGGCTAATGAGTAATAAAGTGATAAAACACTTAATCACGTCTATCTGCAATGTGGGCTTGTGAAAATGAGCGCATATACGCTCTTGCAACCCATAATGCCTGACCTTGGACACTCAGTGGCCCAAAAGCAAAGCATGCTGGCCAAACTATGAGTACAGGGAGTTGAAATTCCACTCGCACGCTGGCCTATGAGCATGGAGGCGTCGCAATGTGGAGGAATTTGAATGTAAATGCCTCTAGAGAGAGGAGCCCCCACGTTGGCATTCAGTTGCTGTCAGGCACAGAGTCTGTGCCAGGCAATCTTCTGAGAGGAGTTGACAATAAGCACTGTGAGAGAGACAAGGGAACCTAGAGTGTCTGCAGGGCTCCAGAGCTGACACTCATGGTGCATTGTGGGTAGAAGGGCAGACAGGAGAGAACCGAGAACCGAAAGGTGGAGGACGTCCTGAAGTGCTAAACGAGGGTGTTTGATCAGCTGAACCAATGCTAATGCTGAACCATTACTAATAGTAAACACATAACTAGAAAGGTCAGAAATAGAATGTAATGAAATATATCAAAGATTATAGATAACATTTAATCACATGTGTTCAGGGTTAATTTGGAAAATGTTTACAAGGTAAAATGTACACAAGAATTCAGTACACTCAAAGCTCTCCCCTTGTATTTGGTTAAGAACAATATTTTTTATGGTCCCTGTTTTTGTTGTTAATATCAATAATATTGTTTCTTCTATGAACAAAAAATATTAATATTATTATAATTTTTTTCATCATCATCAATTTCAGTAAATCAAATTTATAATAGTGTGTGTGTATGTATATATATATATATATTCAGCAACACAAGGCTAAATAAACACATCGTTTTCTTTTTTGGGGAGTTGAACTATCAATAATAGCAATAATAAACTATTATTATTGTGTTACTTATTATAATAATTATTATTTTTATTGATAGTTGAAGAAGGAGTAATATTATCATCGCTAAAATGTATTTAAATATATATTTATTTATTTATATATATTTAAATAAATTTTTGCGATGATAATATTGAAGGGAGGTGAACTAGCAATAATAGCAATAATAAACTATTATAATTGTGTTACTAATGATAATATTTGTTTTGATAGTAGAAGGATGAGTAATAACAATACAAATTACTATTAATATCATTATTATTATAGTTGTTTTATTATTATTATTATTATTATTATTATTATTATTATTATTATTATATGCTTACAATGTGTATTAGATATTACATTCATTCAAATAAAATATTTCAAATAATATTACTAAATACTGATACTAATTATTACAGATTTTGTTATTTAAAACGAATAAACAGCATTAAAAATTAATAAATTAGACTTTCAGTTGAAATTCTGTAAGATCTGCTAGATCTGCCTAGACTGGGTAAACCCAGCACGATCTGCCTGCGATTTGATTTCGCCGGAAACCTGTACATATTTCTATCCTACTTCTGTTTCAATTTTGCGGGGACCAATCACAAACCGACTTAACCACCTGGCGCGCAATTGGCAGGTTTAACACAATGCGATGGATCGTTGGTCTGATTGGTTGAAGGACTATCCAATTGCATACAGAGTCATTTGAACCATGCCCATTGATCACGCCTCTTGTGCAGTAGAAAATACAGAGCAGACTCCCCTGACCAATGTTCAATCTTAAAAGATTGATCTTGGTCCGGTGATAGCCAGGCAATGATCTGCTCTAAATCTGAGACTTTTGAGAACATCTGAATGTAAGCTCCATTGTCCATCACCTCAATGACTACATAACACCCTGCTCACTCCTGGACTGTGACGTCAGAGGTGATGCACAAGGGTCTTGCAAAGAGACTGCAATTGATCCAGCAAAACTTACCTCTGCAGTGCCGCTCAAAGAAGCATACATACTTCGTCACGCACAAGTTATCATGTGCAGTGAAATCTTAGGAAAATGTCACTGCATCCATCACAGTACAGCGCATATGTAATGTGTCAGTGTAGCAAAAGTTATTGCGTAAAGTCTGGCTATAAAAACAGCCTCATTCTGCATTTCACAGAGGGGAATGATGCAATATAATGCATGGCTCGCTCATCCACACCCGTCTAACAGCACTGACCTAGATCGGGTGGTATACACTGGGTATATTTCTACACCCACACAAAACTGATGAATGAATGATCCGTCTCGTCATATTTACGTCCATGCACAATAAGTTACGAGCGTGTATAACCAGCAATTTGAATGCATGTTAATATTAACATTGTACGTTCTGCAAGGTTTACTAATTGGCGTTAAATGTGGAACGTGAAAATGATAATAGTCTTGATTTAGTTAGTAGCCTATCTAAGCCTAAGAACTAAGACTAACCTGGAGGAAATTGGAAGGTGCTCCGGTACTTGGGACTCGATTTCTTCTGCTCCTCTCACGCGCATCCGGCAGTCATTTCAAGCGTTGCTTTCGTCAGTGAAGGCTATGCGTGTGTAATCGCAGCGGTCACTGTACCACAGCCTACTGTTGTGTGTAACCCAGTCAATCAAATATCCCGCAGCCGAGGAAACAGCGTTGTTTGTGAAGCTCGAGCTGAAAGGCGCGGAAGCTGGACAGCTCCAGTGCTGAATTCTGACGTGCAACTTTGCTCTGGAGACCGTACAGCTCGTGTAAATAAACACAGCCCTGGTAAAAGTTGTCTGCTGCTTCAGCTGACTAACCCACTAGATTTGCGAAGGCAATGCTCTTCGAGCCTCTTCGTGGAACTTGTTTTCAGCCCGCAAAAGGAGACGTTTCATTGGTCTGTTCAAATGACGTTGGCACTGCATGAGACGAGCCAATTCACGGAATAAGGGATGCAAAAACTGTTTTAATCAGAGATGAACATATATTACCTGATTTTGTGGTTGTAGTCATTACATTACTATATTAAAAATAATCAATATCAAATACAACAGCGTGTACAAGCTATTAATTTAATAATGATGTTAATTTAACACAGTTAGTGCCCATCAATTTGTCTTAAAGGGATAGTTCACCCAAAAATGTAAAATGATCCCATGATTTACTCACCCTCAAGCCATTCTATGTGTATATGACATTCTTCTTTCAGAGTAATATTTTTAAAATGTCCTGGCTCTGCCAAGTTTTATTATGGCAGTAAATGGCTGTTTCTGTTTTGAAGTCCATAAAAGTGCATCCATCCATCATAAAAGTACTCCACACATCTCTGAAGGGTAATAAAAGCCTTCTTAAGCGAAGCAATGTTTTTGTGTAAGAATATCCATCAAACTTTACAAAAAAACTGTAATCTCTAAGTTCCACTAACTTTCGTACATGTGTTTGCGAGCAACTGACGTTCCAGCGTAGGACGCTCCGGTGAGAGCGTCCTACGCTGTGCTAGTTCTCACAAGAACCAAGTTTTGTTTTGCTCTATCCTCTGCGCATCCGCATTCGTTACACTTTGCCTGCGTCCTACGTCATACACGAGAACGCCAGTCTCTCGTGAACCTGCGTACAACAGTAAACTGAAGTTAGAGATTACAGTTTGTAAAGTTTTAAATATGGATTTTTTTTCCATATTAAAAGTGCTCCACCGTTTGGAGCACTTTTATGATGAATAGATGCACTTTTATAGACTTCAAAACAGAAACAGCCATTCACTGCCATTATAAAGCTTGGAAGAGCCAGGACATTTTAAAAATATTACTCTGAAAGAAGAATGTCATATACACATAGAATGGCTTGAGGGTGAGTAAATCATGGGATCATTTTACATTTTTGGGTAAACTTTCCCTTTAAATATCATAATAGACTATTCAAACAGTAAAATAATTATATAAAACAAAATTCATGGCTAAAATAAAAAGGTAAAAGGTACCACAAAAACGTCAAAACATTGTTTTGGTGAATGGGTATTGTAAAATATAAAATAAATAAAATGTAAAGATGTGACAACTTGCCCCAATTTTACAAATATAAAAAATCTCCAAGTTCATTAAACTTCTCAGTCAGAATCAACTATTCCAGAGAGCTCAAAATTAATAATAGAAATTCATAAAATTGTATTTAATTAAATGAATGGTTATTTTACAAAACATTTAGAAAATTAATTGTCTGATCTTTAAACGTTTGTTTATGGGCCAGTGGGGCACGGTTAATGTTGATGATGATAATAAATAAAAAAAATAATCAGGATTTTATATACAAGGATTTATGTACATTTAATATGTAAAAGGCAAGTATATAATTTAGGAGATTTTTCCTTTTTAATTGCCTTGTATCTTTTTGCAGTTAAATAGCCCTGCTTCATGACAAATTAATTTAGCAAAGTCTTGTTATTATGAGGTCATACAATCTACATGTAGATACTTATCTTGAACAAAATTAGGGGGTTATCACATAGAATTTGAATAATAAACTACCCTAACACCTCTAATTTGTCATTTGTTCTTGTTTGTACTGGTAATAATTATGACCACCAAAAGTTATTTTTGAATCAATAAATGTTTCCATACACCATCATCAAGATCTCAAATACCTATGGACGTCTCATTTGATTCCTGCGTAGGCAGTTATGTCCAACACTTCCCAGTATGTGGTCCCAGTGCATGCTGGGTCAAATGGAGACACATACATAATTAATGCTGAGGTAAATGCACATTGAGCAATGGATGCCCTAGGGACCCCTAAACCTTACTGTCAAAAAGGAAATCAACCAGAAGATTGTGAGCTCCTAAATCAGACCCTGAAACCCAAATTCATATTTAAATGAATATTACTTCATTGATACAAATGCAACATGGCGAGGATGAGCTAATGATGCTAAAGAGGTTTTGTGTGGGGGCATTTTAGCCAATAATTACATGCCATGTGAGGTCAATTGGTGTCAACAATTGTTGTTTTTAAGTAATTATACTGGATTCAATTAAGCTTGCAGCATTTTTGGCATAATGTTGTGCCATAAAAAGTTGAGATCATCACCATTTTTTTTAAACTAAGGTCATTCGAATGCCGAAAGGTTACGTTTATAATATTTTTAAGTACTTACATTAAATATTCTCATAACATGTGTATTATTCAAGATATAAAGTTGTTTTTGTCATTTTTATGGTTGATAAAGGGTTTTACGGGTACAATGTCATGACAACAGAATTGTAAAATTAGATTAGAACTTTACACTGAAAATGTTAGCAAGCAAATTGTTTTTAAGAAAGTACTAGTTATAACCCAGTTATTGTAATTGCTATAATACATACATATACATGGAAAACAGGACTGTAAAATAAAGTGCTACCAAAATAATCTTAACCAGTGTTGAAGTTACACATTATGAGTGACGCAAGTTACATAATCAGATTACTTTTTTCAGGTTACTAGTACAGTAACACTACTTTTTCAAATTAGTAACTCAAGTTACTTTTTAAGAGCATGATGGATATTCTAGTTCTAGACTAAATGTGAGCATGGCTTATTCATTTTACTTTGGGTGTAAAAGGGTGTTTACATTTGGCCAAAATAAAACATTTTGTTATTAAAAAACAAATATGTAATCCCAGTTGAGAAAAGGCATTACTTTCCATAAAAAGTATTAAGTAACGCAATTAGTTACTTTTTTAGGGAGTACCACTTTTTAAAAGTAACATTCCCCAACACTCATCTTAACACACTTTCTTTTTTTTCTTTTTTGTGGCTATACTATTGAAATGATGAATATTTTAATATTTACAAATTGGCCCTATTTACTTCCGTTGTGAGTGCCTCACTTTAAACAATATTTTAGCTTTTTTCAAAGAAAAGGGGGAAAATTAGGAATGAATTTTTGTTGTCATCAACATTATACCAAAAGTGTTGTTGATATTGATCTTAAAACTTGCACTTAACCCAGAATACTGCATTAAAATATTCATAGCATTCAGCTTGTATATTTTACTAGAAAGTTTGCTACTGACTCTGGTGATTGTGTTATTCGTGTGCTTCTTGATTTAACTGCTGCGTTTGACATGCACAGTGGACCATGAATTGTTTGGAGCAGTGGGTGGGCATCAAGGGCGCTCGAATGGTTCTGGTCCTACTTGGAAGTTCAGACTTTCTGTGTCAGCTGTGGTGACTCTGAGTCCTCCTCTGCTCCTCTCTCTTGTGGGGTCCCACAGGGCTCAGTTTTAGGCCCGCTTCTCTTCTCTCTTTATTTGCTCCAACTTGGTTCCATAATTAGGAAGCTTACGATAGACAGATTTATGTGCCTCTTAAAAAGAATGACACTGTCAGACCGCTACTCGAGTGTCTTGATGACATAAAGACCAGGATGGATCTTAACTTTTTAAGTTTCAATGCAAAAAAGACAGAAGTGATGGTTTTTGGTGGCAATACTGGGACCCCTCTTGTTGATTTAGGTGCCTTGGCCCAGTCCATCAAGCCAACCATCACTTACCTAGGAGTTAAAATTGAGCTGAACAGTCAGATCAGGCAACTGGCCAAAATAAATCCATTTCTTCCGAGGCAACATTTTGAGACAGTAATCCACAGCTTTTTTTTAACCACTCGGCTGGATTACTGTAATGCACTGTATGTGGGGGTTAGTGGGTCTTCTGTCGGCCCATCTCCAGATGGTACAAAATGCTGCAGCGCGTCTTTTAACTGGAACACGTAAACATGAGCACATTTCCCCCATTTTAGCCTCACTCCACTGGCTGCCCCTACATTTTAGGATCCCTTTTAAAATTCACTCTAAATGGTTTTGCCCCACCCTTCTTAAAACCCACCTTTTCTCATTGGCCTTTGACAGCTGTTTTTATGGTATGGCTGTTTTTCTTATGATTTATGTCTCTTAATTTGTTTTATTTATGCCTCTTTTGAGGTATATATTTTATGTTTTTTTATTTATTCTTCTGTACAGCACATTGGTTGTTTTAAAGTGCTCTATAAATAATTTTGTATTGATTGTCAGTTGCGGTTGGTTGTCATGGTGTAAGTGTGTAAATTTGATAACTTTCTCTTTGTTTTTGCTTCATTTTAAAACATGACACACGATCAATAGCTGGTTATAGTTCAGGTTATGTTTTTATTTTGTCTGGTGGCAAAATGCTACATCTTTGTCAAGTTCAGATAGGGTAAAAAGATGTTATAAATGCTGCAAGGACAGGCAAACTTCTTTCAGTCTTTCAACAAGTGCTTCATGGGCCCTTTAATATAGACAAATGTTCCCGACAAAAACACAGGCACACTGGAGCCAGACGCGGTGCTTTCATAACGAATCGCAGGGAAGACAGCAGTTGCACTAGCTCCATCACCATTAGCAGCCCATCCACAGCGTGATCTCTCGGCCATTAGTGTTCATTTGGCGGGACTCTGGGGAGGAGCTCGCCATCAGGCTTTCTGCTAACAAACAGATGAATGAGAATGTAGCGCAGACAGACACTAGTAATGGAGATTTCTCTTTTGTTGCCATTTGTTGTGGACTGTATTTGCCATAGTTCTGACCCACAAGATAAATATGACACACTGTGGTGTTCTAGCCACTATTTTAAACATTAATTTGCATCACTCTCTCTCTCTCTCTCTCTCTCAAAGATGACTTTTTTTAAAACAGGTGATTCCACGTAGCTGCTCCATGTCAACATTTCTCACTCATTGTGACAACTACAGTAACCGATGCCACTCCCACACAATACACACAGAGAAATATTTCTCTTTTTACAGATATGACTAGGCACGGATGAGTGACATATATGCAATTTCCTGCACAAAACATCCCGTCCAGTGTAAAATATAAACACTTATAATAGGCTTAGTGGATCAGGGTAAGATAAAAACACGTTTAGAAGAAGGAACTCATTATTAACTCATTAATTAACAGTATTAACTCATTATTTAATTGAATTTGATTAATTTTGAACAAAAAAAGTGACATAGTGTACCTTTAACCCTTTAAAGCATACGATCACACTGGTGTGATCTCTCTAGGCTGGTTCCTGGAGTATACGATCACACCGGTGGGCAGTTGATGCTGCCCTTGAAGCATCATCAAGGAGGAAGTGGATCAGCGACTCCTGTTAATGTGCACCCTGATCATCAGCATTGGCACTGAGAGATTGGGCATCAAACAACCGAAAGCTAACAACAACATATAGGCCCTTTGGATTTACTAAAGAGCTGCACTGGCAGAAGCAGAGTGGGACTATGGCATGCCCGGAAGAAGTCCTTAACCAACATCTCAGTGACACATAGAGTGACAGGAGGGAGGAATACCTGACTCACTGGAAAGAGACACCACCTGAACCCTCCATCCTGTTTAACATCAAGGAGCCCACCCTGGCAGAAGTAAGGGATACAGTCAGAGCAGCATGGACTAGCTTCGCTCCAGGGCTGAGAGGAGTGCCATACAAAGTGTATAAGCATTAACCGACAATGTGAAGATTTGTCAGGGTAGTATGGTGGAGGGGGAGGTAGCCAAGCATTTGAGACATGCAGAAGGTGTCTGGATACCAAAGAGGAAAACGAGTGACCGCATAATCTCCTTGCTCAGTGTGGATTTTTCAATATCCTTGATAACCGCTTGACTGTATCTCCAGAGGAATTACCAAATTGATACTGCAGTGGAGAAGGGAGGACATGAGTACATGAGTGGTTACCCAGTTGATTTGTGAGGCAAGGAAGACTAGAGAAGACCTTGCCAACACCTATGGATCTATTCCACATAAACTTGTGATGTCTGACTTGTGAGAAGATACCATGTTCCAGAATTAAATACCTCATACTGGACTACTACAATAGTTTAAGTTTGAGAACATCTGCATGGCATCACCTAGAGAAAGACATCATCACTTGTTACACCATACCATTGTTCTTGTTTGCTTTGGTAATGAACATGCTTAAGTCAGCAGAACTGGAATGTAGGAGGGGCTGGATCTGGCATGCATCAACCTCCGATCAGAGGCTTCACTGCCACAGCACTAGCACTGATGCGCCAGGATGCCTATTTCTCCTCAAAGGGCTGGAAAAGGCTCATTACATTGGCGAAAATGAGTTTCAAGCCAGCCAAATCCAGGTCCTTGGTCCTAAGGATGGGAAGAGTTTGTCCAGCCGGACAAGCAGGAATTGGTACCTACACAAGACCACACTACGTCAAAGCCCGGGGGAGAGAGAGAGAGAGATGTCAACTGATCCAAGGAGAGATCCATGCAGATGTGGAATTGGAAACCTGGAGTTGGACATTGACTATGCACAAGCAGGGATCTGGGACTAATTGGAACCACACAACTGCACCTAAAATTACCTGGGCAGAACTTTGGAAGTCAAATCCAGCTAGACTCAAGTTTCCAGTCAGTGTTTGATATGCTTCAATGGCCATCAAACCTGCATTGCTGTGGTTTACCTAATACCCCTGCGTGCCTCGTGTGCCTGGCAAGAGCACATCTCGAGCTGCTGCCGAAAAGCCTTGGAAGAGGGGAGTTACCGGTGATGCCATGACCAGGTGCTGAAGGCAGTAGCTGACACCATCTGCATCGCAATCCAACAGAACAAGCATCAGCTCCCAACAAGGCATAGCATCGCCTTTGTTTGGGCGGTAGAGAAATCTCAGGTGGAACCCAGGGCCTCAACTGGCTGCTAGCTTAAGCTTGATTGGTACCTGAAGGTTAACCTAGGAAGCAGAACATTTACATAATACATTTCAAGAATAACACAGGCCCGATTTGGTTCTGTTCCAACCACTGTTCCAAGCAAGAGGTCATGTTGTAACTTACTGTCCTTTGGGGAGACCGGACTGAGGAGGCCCACAAGCACAAGAAGGCCAAGTATCTTGAACTGGCAGAGGAATGTAGAAGACAAGGGTGGTCTGCAGTTTGAGGTGGGCTGCAGGGGCTATTCAGGACAATCTCTACATCGGACACTCAGTCTCCTTGGTATTACAGGGTTGCAGAAAAGAAGAGCCACCCAAAACATAATTGAAGCTGTGGAAAAAGCTACAAGGTGGCTGTGGATCAAGAGGGGTGCTACTTTTACACAAGCCAGGGTCGCCTGGGCATCTGATGATATAATAACACCCTAAGACCCTGGCTTCATCACTGATGATGTGTCCAAGTTGCACCATTGGGTGTTCCAGAAACCTGCTTTCAGAAATTTAAATACACATAAATATTTCCAAAAAAACACATTTATATTTTGTAAAATATACACTGATGTATATGTTAGTGACAATAACAATCCTTTTGAAAAATTATTTGAAGACACAAGATACACATTGTGTAGGTAACTATAACATTTCCTTGATTCTTCTGCCACTTCACCGGCCACTTACTTTCATGTATTTCGGGAGAAGGGGATGAATTTACATGTTGTAAATCCGACAGATCAGATTATCTGAATTGCGGTGCAAACTAAAATGTCAGCGCCCATTGTGCACTATTGATCATTAAAAAGGTGTTTAAACGATAAAACACATTCACTTTGGCAACTGGAATAGCAGATATTTCATAATATATTTGGCAAGTTGTTTACAAGTGAGTATTTTGAATAAAAAAGGAAAAATTTAATAAAATCAATACATTAGTCACACAGCTCTATTCTACTATATTGCAGTGTCATATGACATTCACCTTAAAAAACTCACGTTTTTGGGGGGCACCTAGAATACTTCAGTCACCACTCATTCACTTTTCACACTCATTCAGTTTTGATTGCTCTTAGTTTCTATTTTAATGGAAATTCAGTTTTCATCAGTCGCCATTCATCAATTCCCATGGACACTCATCATATCTTCACACTTGTTCGTCATCTCCTCATTATCACTGTGTATTTAAGTTCCTCTCACTCACTCTGTGTTATGCATTGAAGTTATGCTCACAATGAAGGACAGTGAAGTTTTACAATTTTCCTCATTGAATTTAAATGTTTGAATGTCACCATAAAGAATCAGTTCAGTGATATTCAGTTTTCACTGTATGGCTAATTCTACATGCATAGTTACAATATTGATGTTTAATTCTGCCCTACACAGTCCCACGAAACATCAATAAGATTTTTTATTGCCTCTAGGAAAAATACCACACTATGCATTCATCATCCTGTATAGTATATTTGTGCAGCTATCACTTCTAGAACCTCAGGCTATACGAACAGGTCTGGTCCAACCTCAAATACTATAATTACTAGATGATGGAATTTGTGCAATATTTAGAGTTTTGAATAGTGAAAGATCCTCTTTCTTAACACCTAACAGCAAGCAAGTGAATGGATTAAAGGCTATTTCAGTTCACTGCTCCGTGTATCTATCGATTTCACAAAGTGACGTCATGGATGCTGTCTGTGATTATGGTGAATTGTGGCTAGCACAAAGCTTTGGCAGAGTTGAAGTAACGGAGAACAGCACAGTTTTGAGGAACAAAATACAATCTTGTGTGCACCACCTCTATGTTTCTCTAAATACTTGTATAATTTGGCTGTGTGGTTGCAGTGTATTTATAGACTACTATTTTTATGTTTTAGGTGTTTATCTGCTGCTGTAATGGTTTTAGTGTACCATCACAAAGGAAAGCAGGGCAAAACTGTAACGAAAAATGAATGAATTCAAATCTGGCAAACTGTGAGGCACTGCTGAAAAAACAAAACATGATTTGATGCCAAGTTTGTTGCCTAGCAACTCTCTCTCTCTCTCTCTCTCTCTCTCTCTCTCACTCTCACTCTCACTCTCACTCTCACTCTCACTCTCACTCTCACTCTCTCTCACTCTCTCACTCTCTCTCTCTCTCTCTCTCTCTCTCTCTCTCTCTCTCTCTCTCTCTCTCTCTCTCTCTCTCTCTCTCTCTCTCTCTCTCTCTCTCTCTCTCTCTCTCTCTCTTTCAGGCCTCCAAAACGCCATTGCGACTTAAACTGCAGTTCATCGACTAGCCTCAAGGGACAGGCTCCAGAAGGGAGAGGAATGTTAAAATGGCCAACTTTACAGCAGAAAAAAACATGTTTACAGTCTGGTACAAATTCTAGTTTTGGTCTAAATGCCTAATTTTGCCATTCATGAAAACTGTGAGGGGGGTGAATTTTTTTATAACTCATTACATTATATTAAGCTTTAAAGTTCTGCATAATTAAGGACTTGGCCACTTTGAGTGGCAGGTGGGTAGCCATTTATCTGCTGTCTGTTAGTTATCGCATCAACTCAGCTCCGCCCACGTCCCGCCTCTTTCCCCATTTTCTGTTATCCGGGAGTTACACGCGATGACGCGCTGCTTAGATGGTAACGTCCAGCTCGACCCTACTTTACGCTTCAAAACTGCTCTTCAGAAACCTATGGGTGACATCATGGACACTACATCCATATCTTTTTACAGTCTATGTTTTTAACCTACTAAAACTCATTTCTCATGCTGCCCTTACTGGGAGATCCAAGTTAAAATGGCAACTGGATTCCTACTGATTAGCTGGTTGACCAGCCACCGTCTTTCCAAAACCAGCCCAACCACTATGACAAGCTGGTAGCTGGTTTGAGTTGGATTGTAACAAGCTAAATACCTGCAACCATCAGGATTTAACGTCACACATTAATATTCAACTCACTGCATCCTTAATGTTGGCCTCTTCCAATAAAAGTACAAATAAAATGCTCAAATGCCATTTGTTTTTTGTAGTGGGCAGTGCAGTTTCCCTGCATTTTCAGAAGCAGGATCTGTCTTCCTGCTTGGCATAATCAAATGGCTTCGTAATTGTATTACAGCAGCAATGTCGAAATTTGATAGAGACAATGGCAATATTTCCTCCTTATCCTCTTCATCCTGATTCCTGCCGCAGCAGACCAGTAGTAGAAAAACCTCTTGCGCAGAGACTCTTTGGTGAGGCCACATCATTTCCATGAATAATTTATAGTCAGAGGTACATTGTTTTGATTACGTCACCAGAGACATTAAGACATAATCAGATGAATCTTAGATCATGATTATGCCCTTGTTATTATCAGCAAATATTTCCACTAGGCATGGCAGGAGAACATTTGTTTTAATAACCACAGATATAGGACATGCACTATATTGCCAAAAGTTTTGGGATGCCTGCCTTTACATGCAAATGAACTTTAATAACATCCCATTCTTAATCCGTAGGGTTTAATATGGAGTTAGCCCACCCTTTGCACCTATAACAACTTCAACTCTTCTGGGAAGGCTTTTCACAAAGAATTTTTGACCATTCTTCTAGAAGCGCATAGGTGAGGTCAGGCATTGATGTTGGACGAGAAGGCCTGGCTTGCAGTCTCTGCTCCAGTGGCGTGCACAAGGGGGGGGGGCTCGAGCCCCTAACCCTTTGAAAGTGAAAATGCCCTTTTCAATCGCACCACAGTTCCCCCGCGAACGCGATTTCCACCGCGTTCACCGCGATTTCCCGGAACGCGATCAGTACTGACCCTGACCCTGCCCCCGCGGAAGTCTGGCTTTACACCACTGCATCCGACGCTTTGCATTGCACTTGATGATGTAAGGCTTGGATGCAGCTGCTCAGCCATGGAAACCCAATCCATGAAGCTCTCTACACACTGTTCTTGAGCTAATCTGAAAGCCACACAAAGTTTGGAGTTCTGTAGCTATTGACTCTGCAGAAAGTTGGCGACTTCTGCGCACTGTGCGCCTCAGCATGCGCTGACCCCGCTCTGTGATTTTACCTGGCCTACCACTTCATGGCTGAGCTGCTGTTGTTCCCAATTGCTTCCACTTTGGTATAATACCACTAACAGGGGTCTCCCAATACTTTTGGATATATAGTTATGTGACAATAACCCTTAATCATTATGATTTAGAATTTAAGTATGAAAAAAAAAATGCTTGTTGTCGCTTGCCACCAACATTTACTGCCTCTAATATCATGGCAACACATTATACTATTATGTTTCTCAAGGAAGTTTTACAACAGATAATTCAAAGACCGTCTTGGGAATTAAAAACCAAAGTTGTTCAGTGAGTGGGCGTTTGCCAGTGACTCACTGCACAGATAACAACCATAAAACCTTTAACATTTATTTATTTATTTAAATATGCTTTTGAGCTTATGTTTACGAGACATTATGTGGCACATTATTTCCTCAGAGTAATTGGGGCCAGATGGTTATATGTCGGTTATGAGTCCAGTCTCTAATTAAGACCTTCCCATAAGGTTTATAATTATAAGACTTCAGATATGGTATTGATTCATTCAAAAAGGTGGAAATGAAAACAAATATCGTCGTTGACCCATTTCCGTGAGCTGCTAGACTACCCCATGTGTGTTTCCCCCTTAGTTCAATCTGGCAAAGTGTTTTATTTGCACCTCTGGAGGTGGAAAGCTGTTTATAAACTCTCAGCACAACTGCCTCCATCTGCCGCTCCCCAACCAACCACTATAGATCAAACCCAATGGATCTGTCTGCAGTGATTTGATTGGAATGGTGACATAAGCTGGATTTGGGAATGTATGACCTTGACAGAATTTTATGCAGAGCTTAAATGCAAGACAGTTTGGCAAGATGACCTGACATTCAGCCAGCGTGGAGCACAGATATCCATTAGAGGTGTTAGAAAGGATGGCAGGCTGAGTCTCTGACAGCAGCTGGTCAGTTCCTTTCTTTAATTAAATGTCTGTGATGGCCTTACAGTCATAGTGCTAGAACACATAGCAGCATAATTAATTTATTTTAAATCAGAAATACTTTTAACCATACACAAGGTAGAAAATACACACACACACACACACACACATATATACATATATATATATATATATATATATATATATATATATATATATATATATATATATATATATATATATATATATATATATATATATATATATATATATATATATATATATATATATATATATATATATATATATATATATATATATATATATTGTTTTTTCAACTTCAACTCTTCTGGGAAGGCTTTTCACAAAAATTTTTTACCATTCTTCTAGAAGCGCATAGGTGAGGTGATATATGATATATATATATATATATATATATATATATATATATATATATATATATATATATAATGAATTAAATTAGGATTTAAATCCATTAAAAACGTAAATGTTAATATAAACAAAAGGAAAGGGAGTCTAAAAAAAACAACAACTGGGTATTATAAATTATAATATAAAATAATGGACCAATTTAGAGCTTTACATTAGACAGTTCACATTACAAAGTCTCTCCGAAACATCTGCAAGGCTATTCATAATAGAATCAATAAAAGCTAATATGGAAATTAAATTGTTCAATTTCAGTACTCTCTGCAAAGTGATTCTAAGAATTAGAGAAGAGCAGAGCAGCCAGACTGTTTTATTAAGGATGGATTCAAAAGGATTTAATTGGTAATGGTGCAGATTTTATATGTGGAATATATATATATATATATATATATATATATATATATATATATATATATATATATATATATATATATATATATATATAAAAATATATATATTACTGCAAATATACACAATAATAATGAATGGTCCAAACATGTCTTGGATGTCTCCACATTTTCACAGATGATGGTCATGGTGGTGTTGGGGTTTATCAAAGCATTTCTGCAGGATTTTAGAATACTGCCTCAGGCTCACACTACTTCAGAAATAGTCATGCTCTGGATGTTTTCACAATCCATACCCAGAGGCAGATATGTGGTTTTCAGCTCATATTTAAATCCATGTGCTTTTAAATGTATTTTCGGTTTCACTCACTGGCTCTGAAATCTGATATGGGAGAGCGCGCAGTGGGTAAGATGTGCCAGCTGTGTCGCCCACTTAATATAGCAAACTGCATAATTTTTGTCACATCACCATACATTCAGAAAGGGATCATTATATACAGCTGCCTGTGATCGACAGATGCACATGAGTGATAAGCATTTCTATGCTAAATCGTTTTTTGGGGGGGTTTTTTACATAATAAAAAAAGCCATGTCATGAATTACATAGCTGAAGCATATGTAGGATAAATCAAGTCAGATAATTTTGATTAAACTGTCATTGGCTCAACAAAACTAGCTAATTAGTCCAAACGAAAATTCTGATTGTGTAAAGACCACGTCAACTAAATTAAAATATTAAATCTTTGAAAGAATTTATTCTTTAGTTATATAAACATGTGAAACATTTTACAACAATCAAGAGGCTTGTTGTCACTGGAATAAGCCTTCTTTGGTTAATAGCAGATATCCTGAAATATACAGTAATTACTCAAAAAAAAACAAAAAAATTCTTAGGTAAAAGTGCCATAGCTTTTGCGATCATGTGTTAATATTCCAGTCAGATGCGCTTTCATTAAAAAATACAATTTCTTTTGTTTTTATTCTGAACTGTAACACATTTGCAAAAGGCCAACATATGGTCATCGCTGTCTGCCTGTGAATGACGTCTACTTTGACCCTCAAACACTGTTGTTGTAGCTGAGACCTGGAAAAGTTTGGCAAATGTTGGGAAGATGCTGTTTTCAGGGCTGAAAAAGCAAATCCACTTTGCATGCACTTGATACAAAAAGGACTGGAATTGATACAAAAAAACAACAACATCATGACTGTTCATTTCACTGTGTATCAAGTGCTGAGATAGCTTTGGGACTTAAATTCAGATATGATAATGGTTGTCTTGTTTCTGAAGCGCTGTAAGCGGAAGACCAATCACAACAGAATGGACTGACCAATCAGAGCAGAGTAGATCAACCCCAACAGACTGGATCATCTGACCAATCAATGCAAAGTAGATCAACCATACATTCTGGGCCATGTGACCAATCAGAGCAGAGTAGACCAATCACAACAGACTGGGCCATCTGACCAATCAGAGCAGAGTACACCAATCACAACAGACTGGCCCATCTGACCAATGAGATCAGAGTAGACCAATCAGAGCAAACTAGACCAATCACAACAGACTGGCCCATCTGACCAATGAGATCAGAGTAGACCAATCAGAGCAAACTAGACCAATCACAACAGACTGGCCCATCTGACCAATGAGAGCAGAGTAGACCAATCACAACAGACTGGCCCATCTGACCAATGAGAGCAGAGTAGACCAATCACAACAGACTGGCCCATCTGACCAATGAGAGCAGAGTAGACCAATCACAACAGACTGGGCCATCTGACTAATCAGAGCAGAGTAGACCAATCACAACATACTGGGCCATCTGACTAATCAGAGCAGAGTAGACCAATCACAACATTCTAAGGCATCTGACCAATCAGAGCAGAGTAGATCAACCCCAACAGACTGGGGCATTTGACCATTCAGAGCAGAGTAGACCAATCACAACATACTGGGCCATCTGACCAAGCAAAGCAGAGTAGACCAATCACAACAAACTGGCCCATCTGACCAATGAGAGCAGAGTAGACCAATCACAACAGACTGGGCCATTTGACCAATCAGAGTAGAGTAGACCAATCAGGGCAAACCAGACCAATCACAACAGACTGGGGCATCTGACCAATCAGAGCAGAGTAAGGAGGGGTTTAAAGCTACTGAATAGAAACAAACTGTTTTCAGACACTTTTGAGAAATGAGGGGACATACAATGTATATTATGAGAATATGTAAGTGTTTTTTTGACCTTGGATGCATGTAAACCTATTGTAGGACACCTCCTAAACAAAATTAGGTCTCTTTAAAATAGCATAATAGGGGCACTTTAAAGTGAGCTGAAGGTGGTATTTCAACCAGCATGCTACAAAAGGTGCGGCACAGGATGAGGAGACTGCGAACCAGACACTGTCATAACCTACTTGAGCAGCCCAGGCCTCTGAAGACATGCAAGAGCTGATTAATTAGAAATGAACTGACAAGGAAGACAAATCCACTCTCATCCATGTAGGCCTGAGGAAGGGCTCTTGCTTTGTCTGCGGCTGAATGGAAGTGAAGCTTGTACATCAATCAAAACTCAATCAACATTTTAATCTCAGTGAAATATGAATTGTAAAGCACCCTTTAATAACTCTAAGTTGCCTTTCTCCTCCTTTTGGGTGTTTTGCATAAAAATTATGCCGTCTACATCTTTAATTTATCATGACAGCACTTCACAAAGCTTACAGTTTTAAAACAGGAGGTGCTCTTAAAACTTTAAGTGCATAATGGAGTGAAATGTAAGAGGAGGGAAGGAGAAAGGGAAAGAGAAATGAGGAGAGACATCAACAATCCTAAACTGACGTCAATATATCAGAGAGTTTACTGTAAGACACATCCCTATCATAGTTCGGCTAAAAGCATATCTGTAATATTCATATTAAGAGCTTCCTTTCAACCCTATTAGGCTACTTACCTAACATAGAGCATAGCCGTATAATGAGAGACCGATGACTGATGACTTTGTATGTATACGCCTGCACATCACTGTATGAACTATAAAGATGTATTATTATATATCCATACTATAATAAATCATGCTTTTCAAAAGGTCACTAAAATAAATAATAATAATATAAAAGTGGAAAATACCTGACGTTGCTCAGTTGGTGAAAACTGCAGCTACACTACTGGACCAAACGAGCGGAAAATACACAATTAAGCTGATCTGATTTCCACCTCTGCACATCCTCAACAATTAGGCTACACAGCGGATGTCCCCGGAGATGACTCAACGCTATTGCAGTCATCATATACTTCACTGTGGCAAACTGACGGGAAGCTGGAAAAACACTGAGCGGATTGAGGTTTAACGGCACATTATAAGAGCACTGGATGCAAATATGTTGCGACGGAGGTAATCAGACACGCTTGGTGCTGAACGTGCTGAAACAACAGATATAATAAATAGTGAGACATCAGCTGGAAACCAGAGGACTGTGCTGCACTTCAGTTGGTTATTCATTAGTCTTATTCATGAACGAGATTTGGGTGCATTTCTATCGAGTTTAGCCAATTATGACAGCCAATTATGAGTGCTGATAGGTTACTCCCCCGACAAATAATAAAAAATATGGAAGGGAATGACTTTGAGGGGAAACTCAACTGAACAAAGTAGTGTACAGTAGGTTGGACAGTTTTTGCAATCTTGAAGACCCTGTGAAATCACTTTGTGTGCTGTTTTTTAATGCGTTGTATTTGCTAGAAAGTGCAATAGTGCTTATCCACTTTTTCAGCATCCTTAGTTCCACAAATATTTTTCCAATTCATTTTTCTAATAGGGACTTTAGAGTCTTTGTTAAGAACCAAACACGAGGTGAATCACAACGTCGCTAACTAAGGTTTATACAAATTAAGTAGTTTGAGAGTGTAGGGAGACTGAATCAACGTCATTTGCATTGGTGCTAAAGAGTTATTTTGGTGCAATTTGATTGCCAGAATTCTGTTTGGTGGAGATTTCTTTGGAGAATCATGTGTAACCGGTCCTACTCGACCCGAGTGGGATTAGAACCGGAGTCTCCGGCATGGGAGGTAGGAATGCTAACAAGGACACTAAAGACCCCTAGCACACTTCTTAAGGCCGGGGGAGTGAGGTTTACAAACACAGCTCTTATTAGCCCACATCCTGTTACACTCAACCCACCCCCTTCCGGGTCACGGCACCAAATATTACCAGTCTTACATGACCCTCTCCGAGCAGGATTCGAAGTGGGGTCTCCGACGTGGGAAGCGGGCATGCTAACAAGGATGCTAAATGCAGCTATTGTGCCTCTTAAGGCCAGGGGAGTGAGATTTACACACACATCTCTTACTAGCCTACGTCCGTTACACTCACCCCCTAAACCTCACTCTCTTCTGGGTCACAGCACCAAATATTACCAGTCCTACACGACGCACAGGATTCACAGGAGGCAGGCATTCTAACAAGGATGCTAAAGACCATTAGTGCACCTCTTAAGGCCAGGTGAGTGAGGTTTTCATGCACAGCTCTTACTGGCCTACGTCCATTACACTCAACTCACCCCCCATAAAACTCACTCCCATCCGGGTCACGGCACCAAATGTCATCGGTCCTTTCTGACCTGCTCTGAATGGGATTCGAACCAGTGTAGGCAGTGGACATGCTAACAAGGATACTAAAGACCGCTATGCACGCCTCTTAAAGGCAGGGGAGTGAGGTTTACATTTACATCTCTTACTGGCCTATATCTGTTACACTCACCCCCCTAAACCTCACTCCCCTCCGGGTCACGGCACCAAATGTCACTAGTCCTACTCGACCCGCTCCGAGCAGGATTCAAACCAGGGTCTCTAGCATGGGAGGCGGGCATGCTAACAAGGACGCTAAAGACCGTAATGTAGTTTGTCACCAGGAATTCTACTGTTAAACATAATTATTTAACAAATTAGATTAAATAATGGGGTCTTATGGCTTCAACAAAAGCATAAACAATTGCTTAACAGCCACTTATCTCAAAGGTCTGTCTTTTATAAAGTTTATGTTGTAATTCTAGAATGCATTTGAATAGAAAAATGAGACATTAATATTTTTGGTCCATTATAAAAAGAGGAAGTCTTGTTCATTTTAAATGTATATGTCCACTAAAGGTAAATATGTCAAAATTAAAAGCATTAAACTTTGTCAAAATTAACACATATAGATGACCTCTAAACTAACTAACACAGCCTCAAAATGAGCAGTGTCAGGGACCTTCAATAGCAGGATTGAGAAAACGCTGCTTGCGCCATACTACTTGTTTTTCTGATAGCAAAATAGTCCTATTCTTGTTAGGGAAATGCCATAGAAGATGAAATGTGATCTTTCTCCAGGGCATAACAAATTACTTCATGTTTTGTTCTGTTTTTTTCATGGCTGTTTCTTGAGAAAATCTCTGAACTTTGCAACTGAAAACTGAAAATCAACCAGGAAGTAATTTCCGAGATAAAGACTATTGATCTACCTACAAAAATACACCAGTAAAACGCTATTGTAATAATATAGAAAACTGTTCATGATTTTTCACACAGAAAAAAAGAAAAAGTATTTTTTATGGAAGATACTATTAGTTTACAGCCTATAGTAAAAAAAAAAAACCTTTCAAAGAATCTACTTACATTCATAAACAGCCATAAGGACATTTCCACAATTTTAGATAGCTTGGCTGGGATCACCAGCACAATGTCAAGACAAGAATAGAGGAAGCTTTGAAGAAATAACATTCCTAGAGGTATTTCCTTTACAGACAAAAGAAAAATGCCCCCAGTCCATTATCCAACTTGAGTCAATGCCCCAGATGTCTTAAAGCCTGCATGAATACTGTCTAAAGACAGAGCCAGATTGGGCCCAATGAATGCCACAGCTCACCCGAAGGATACGTCTAAAATAAAACAAACAACCACAAACCTATAAATACTTTACTAGAATAAAACTTTTATAATGGCATTTTTGTTCATGCTACAGTGCTTTTGAATAGAGGTAAAACAACTGCCTGCCCGATGGTCAGGGATCTTTGCATCAGCCCAGACTGGAGGCCGGGCAAATTATTATTTTTTTCTTTCTTTTTTTTAATTATTTTAAAGCTGCAGTCCGTAGTTTTTCCTCTTTGTCGCCATCTCTGTTTGAAATCTGCAACTGCAGTTGTTTGCGGAATGATCAACTCTACGTGAGCTGTGCCTCGGCATCGCACAGTGCGTATGAATACAATGTTTTGAGGAGAATGTGCGTCTGTCGTCACCGCGCCGGTGTGGATACTGTCATTCAGAATCACAGATTCTAGTGTTTGAACGTATGTATGACCAACATAAGAATGTCATCTGAACAAGTAAGCAACTAACATCCACTTTTGTGCTGACCAACTAGGCAAGTTCGGTCCTAGAGAGCCACTGTCCTGCAGAGTTTAGATCCAACCCTAATCAAACACACCTGAACAAGCTCATCAGTGTCTTCAGGATTACTAAAGTTACAGGAAGGTGAGGGTTTTTCAGGGTTGGAGTCAACCTCTGCAGGACAGCGGCTCTCTAGGACCGAACTTGCCTAACGTTACCCCTGAACTAATCAATCATGATGATTAAATCTAACGATCGCTTATCATATCACGTCAAACCGTGCAAATTACTCTGTTTTCAAATTGTTAATTTTAATAACATCAGCATTGTGTGACACTTAATGTGTATTAGGACTAACGTTACCTGTAGTTCAGTTTCCATTTCTGTGCAGTCTCATTTCTAATCGTCATCATCAAATTAATGTAGATTAGAGGTGAATTGCTCCCTCTCATAGCTAGCACAAAATAATGGCTATTTAACATAATGCAAGTAGCAAAAAGAGAAAGGCACAACAAAGGAAACTCTGTAACTTTTACTGTATGAATTAAGCCAAGTGTACTACTTTTACATAATAACCATTGAAATGTCTGACCTGTCCAGCAGAAAAATACTGTCTCTACATCCGTTCTGAACCCCTTTTGAAAGCACGGAGTTAACACAACCTTTCAAAAGCCCTTTTTATCCCTGTTTTGGCTCGGTTGAAGTCTCTCTATTTTCTGTAGCCATTCCGAAAGTCCGAAGTCTTTTGCATTTTACAACAGGCGACTCACCAGATGTCACTGATTGAGGTTTCAACCTTTCTGGATCCGCTATCAAATTGATAAGTTTAATTATATCAGGCACTGTGAGAAAAGACTATAAATCTCAACCTCCAACATCCTCACACGCGATATAGCCTACTAGCCATAAATCATGAAATGGTTAACGATCTTGACCACGATTCAGCGCGCATGAGTTCCGCGCGTCCGCCAAACCGTTTCAAACAGCGTACGACACACTCGAGGAAGTGGTGGAGCATTGAGTGAAAGCTCTCAAAGAAGAAGGAGCGAAATAAAGCAAAATTACTGACCTCTTCAGGGCTTCAAAAGGGCTGTTGTGGTTTTGTCTTCTTTATTGTAGCTAGCAATGTTAGCAGTAGCAACCCATTACTATCATCATTCAAAAAACGGTATGGTAAATGGCATCATTATTATCTATTGTAAAGTTACCATAGTAATTTATATTATATATTTGCATGAAATAATGTCTTAAATATCCAATCCAATATTTAAAAAACTAAGATAAAACAACAACACGTTGTCATAATGTCTACTTTGAATTAACCTAAAAAAAATTTGATTCTGTGCAAACAAATTACGTTTTTTTTTTTTTTTTTGCAAACGCTGAGACAGTTCTGTTCCTAATGGTAGACCTGCTGAAGAAGACGTACAAGAAAAGAAGCAAAAACGTAAACACACACAAGGGAGAAAGTCGAGACCGAGAGATATCAGGGAAATTAAGATAATTAAAAAGGAAAAGAGAAGTGAAGGTGCAGTTCAAGAGAGAACCTTAAATTATTTTGCACGGCCTCTGTCTAAGGATTTAAACCTTTTTTATGTGAAGACCATACAAAAATATGGTTCTCTATGGTTCCAATATTTGTTGTTGGTGAATGTGCATGGCCTGGATGGGTGTGACATTTCCCGGGCCTGAAATATTGTCCCAGTCCAGCCCTGCTTTGCATTGTTTTCCGTTATATTCTCTAATGCATATTGTTTATGTTTCTGGGAACTCGAACCATAAAAGAAGCCATTGAGATCTTTAATGTGGTTTGCAGGTTCTCACCCTATTTCTTCAATTGAACGTTTGCTTTACTGCTGTATCTTTTATTCAGTAAATCTTTAGTGTTTATTGATCAACATCCTCTTGTCCTTTGCATTAGAATGGACTGACCTTTTCTCTCAAACATCTCTGGCCGCTCCCTCTATACGACTTTCTGCTCTGTTAAACTAAGCATATTTGTTTGTGAATTAAATTTATGCACAAAATTGGAATATTGCATAAAACATTTGCAAATAAGGCACCCTTTCTCTCTCATGTGTTCAAGAGTATAAAACCGTCATTTCCTGCGAAATTGGCGCAAAAATCTTTTGGGGGCTTGAAAACGGGTTTCTCAATGTAAATGGCAAAAACGTAAATTTGTGAAAACGGTAACGTTGTGCGCATACGCATTCCCGGTTCGTTTCTTGAAAATATAATAGTAGTTGATAGTCATGTATTGGCTTGTTTAGCTGAGCCATCCATGGAACAAACAAAATAAGCCCTGACAATTGATAAAAGAACATACACTTCATATTTAATGTTATTAGATGATTAGTTAATTACATTTTACTTTCAATAAAACGTGCAGTAGTAAAAGGTGTTTTATGCATGTTTGGTCTGGGTTTTTGTTGCATTTCCACTGTTCTGACCAGCAGTTGTTGCCGTGGAGATGGGCGTTTAATTCTTTCGAAGCTTCGACACAATACGGCTCATTTGTTTAAACTGTTTCAGTGTTTTGCGAAGCCTCAGTCTGCCAGTCAGACTTTGCCTCACTACTACACAGGACTTTGCAATGATGACCAGGCTTATACAGGCAGAAGGAATGAGCTAATGAGACACAGCTGAAGACAATCATGGATGATGAGACTGGGCAATGAATAGTGGGAAATGTAGTCCCTGATTGAGTGGTAAGCCTGGGGTGGAGGTTCCTCTAGTGGCTATCAAGGGCACTCCAGATGGTGATTGTGAGACACTTTGTTTTAAAGTCACCATGATGTTCACCAAGTCATGTTCCCTCTTTAATTTTTAGTCAAATTAAGTTCCAAAAAGTAACATAACAGTAAATTCAAATATATTCTAGTGTATTCTATTGGTATGATACATAATTAGCTTTAAAAGGATAATTAAAAATGGCAATTTTGCATACAGTATTTAGTCTTTTTGTAAAAATGTCTTACCTCCTGATAGTCTGGAGAATTAAGGAGAAAAATACACTTCGGGTGGTTTTACTTCCAGGAAAAAAAAGTCTACCTGCCTTGCCATTAAGTGATTGTGCACATCTTTAAGATGACTGCTAGCAAAACCAGGTCACTGTGCTATTAACGTCACAAACGCCCTTGCTTTGACTGTCCTACAGCTGCAGCCACATGTGATGTCAGTAAATATGAAGATAAAACATCTCTCAGTGTAATTATTGTCATTTCTTACTGATTATCATAATGACATGAGGTGAAAACACCATATGGCCTGGCACTTTAGTTTAAATGTCACTCTTTGTCCGTGGAAAGGTCTCAGTGAGGCTTGACAGCAGTTGTAGCACAGGATTTATTTTGGGCTTCTTGATTTAGATCTAAAAGCCTGATAGTTGCCTAAAGACCCCTTTCATCTAGAAGAAGTTTGAGAGGAAGTTAACCACAAAGCTTCATCCGAGATTATCAAGTGTTGCGTCATCTTTTTCTGCAGGGGTGTGCAAATTCATTTTTAATGGTTGAATTATCTTGTCACAGACTGTCCTGACCAGGAACTATCCACAAGTTATTGTCAAACTGAAATAGAATATTCTGTGTGATGCAATACAGCAAGATTTCACTGTCTCAGATTTCATCAAAGGGGGCATGAACTGGCTTTTTTATTGTTTTATACTGTTGTCTGAGGTAAACTAATGACGTTCGTGTGGTTTTTACATTCAAAAAAACATCATAATGAATAAGTGATAGGCTCTTTTCTACCCTGGTTTTGAGCCTCTCTCATGGAACGCTCGAACACACTGAAGACTTGGAAGTAAAAGCCCATGGCTAGGATTGGATAAGCTTTGCATATTGTCACCTTCCTAAAATAATTGCCCAAGTAATTTTTTTCAGGTTTCTCAGAAAACGCAAAAAAACTGAAAACGGCCTACATCACACTCTTGACATAGGCCATTACTACAGGGGTAGAAATGCATGATCTGTTCAACTTAGGATGCGAGTGATTTTACCAGAGGTGGCCAGCATGGTGAGGAGATGACTTGTGCAAAAAAAGTAATAATTTTTTATTACTTGGCCCACCCGATCTGTGGATAAAACCGCAAACCGTGCATCACTAACACAAGCACACGCATGCACAAGGCTCACTGCAGAGTCAGACAAATCAGCATGATCTAAACTTCGCAATTGTCTTTTTCCTTCAAATATCAAGTCAAGAGAGTGAACAATGCACATCAAGAAAGGAATGTTATTTCAGTATTTAAGAGAGCCCGTCGGCAGGCCGGTGACACGTTTTGGTAGCCCGCCTGAAAACACATACCCCCGGGACGTTGGGCTTTGCGAGCCCTGGCCCATACATGTCCGAGTCTGATCACGAATCACGCAGCACAATAAACCAACAACACCTCAAATAAAGGACTCTCCGGCCTGTGACAGCGTGCTAAGTTATGTTCAGTTAGACATGTACACATAATCAATAGATATCAAACGATCTGTAACAATGCAATACTATCACATATAAAAATCACATTAGTGTGTTACTTCATTCATTCATGTAATTTCATCCTGTCTGCAAATCCAGTGTCTTGTTTACAAACGAATCTGTGGTGAAATGAAAGAAGAAAGCTGCGATGTCTTCCCCACGTGAGCTGGATATTCATTAAAAATAAAGTTAATCCGTGCAGCCATAATATTGGAATCCGAATGTAGCTTATGCAGCATGTTTATTGCTTGGAAGTTCAATCTGGTTTAGCTCCACATAGGCCTATGATATTTATCTATAACATGTCATGCACAAATCGGTGGGCGGGGCGACAGAATCAGGCGTTGTTTGAGGTGGTTTCACCACACGTGTCAATAAAAGCTTTTCTTTGACTAACAAGGGCATTTTCAGCTCTGAAACTTAAAGGATATTCTTATATTACCATGGCCATTTATATATCAAAAGCTCAAGGGAAAGTAGATTTCTCAATTCATGACCCCTTTCTTAATTTGTGTTCCAAAGAGTTTTGGTTGAACTAACCCTTAATTGATCATAGGTGACAGTGTATACATTGATAATGTTACAAAAGATTTATATTTCAAATAAATGCTGTTCTTATAAAAGTTCTATTCATTAAATAATTCTAAGTAAATAGCAAAGATAACAAAGGACAATGAACTGAAACAAACTGAGAGCTTTAATACACAGGCTAAATAATGAATGACCCAAACAGGACCCAGGCGAACATAATCAGAAACCAAGGAAACCAAGCAAACAGGCTTTATTTTGACAGAGCTGAGAACGCCAGAGCCTGAGCATACAGCGCTCCCATTATCCATTAGTTTACGGTCTATTTAACAGTCATGTTTGATACGTTATTAAATATAACTGTCATGCAAAGAAAGTAAACAGTATATAAAAAAGTATTAGCGTTTGTCGTGTGGTTGATGCCCAGTGTCGCTAGCTTCTAATCCAAAGCCTATAAAACATGTTTTTTGTTATGGATTGTAGGCACATTTTCTACACATTCCTGTGTTTTTCCGGCCTGGTCACCGGAATAACAGAACATTCGAATCATTGGAAGAGAAAAAAACTAATTAAGGTGCAAGATGGATGACACAAGAAATACAGCATACACCATCTCATCATCCCCTTGCTCTGCCGTTCCAGGGTCCAAACGATGTCATAAATTTCCCACCATTATTGATCTCTTTTCAATTTCTCAGGAAGTAGCAGGAAAAGAGGCTCTCGCTGATTCTCAAGCCTAAAGTCGCCCCTGCTTTGAGTAGTTTGTGTAATGGCACCTGACAGATAAAGAGTTTCAGACAGCTACTCTCACAATGTGCTTCACCCTCCATTCCACTATCAATAAGAACAAAGACACTCTTGCTAATTCTACCATCATCACTTTGCTTTTGTAAGGTTTCCAGGGCTGTATGCACATCTGTATGGCACTTAAGGGAATTACAGGAGATGTAGGGCCAATCAAAGAATCCATTGAAATGTCACGAGCCTGCAGAGTGTCCGTCAATAAAACTGCATCAATTAGACAGGAACCTCAAAAGAACAGATCACCTAATAAATAAATAAAAACTCACCCTCATGTCTTTCCAAACCTGAATGAATTTCTTTCTAACAGATGATTTTTTTACAGAAAAAAATGTCAAGTGCATGAGGACTGAATCTGTCAAGTTACAAAATAATAAATAAACACTTGTCTCACAAAAGTGCTCTTTATGACTCAAACAACGGTATTCCATGTCTTCTATCCCAGACAGCAGTTTGTGAAGAACACGCGATTGTTATTTGCTGAAAATCGTGTTCATGAGAGAAGTAACAAAATCCAATTCCAAACTGAACAAAGCTTTTTGAAAATGCTCTCCAAAGTGGATCAATTTGAAAACGCAGTTTTTGCGTCATAGTGTGGAGGTATGTGAAAACAATGATGCATGTTTAGTCATGTGACGCATATTGTTGCCTACCGATATTCATGTTTATAACCGGTATTGTGCCTGTTATGTATTCACTTTCACACAGTTGCTAAAATATGTTACTATGCTTCAAATCACAGTCCTGCAAAGATGACAGAAAATGTACTCAGTTGCGTGTTAGACCAAACGTGTAGGCTTAATGGTGAGTGAATGCAACATGGATCATGAATGGTGAGATATTTTGCTAAATAAAATGAACCTGCCAGATGAGTTGCATAATAACTTTAACCGCCTGTCTGTTCTGTCTGTTTCATCACAGTGAGCTTTTATGAATTTAGTTTTCTGCCATTTTAGAGTGGAAGTTTGAAAATGAGCGCTTTGGAATAAAAACACTGTGTTCAAATGTACCCGGATTAATGTAGACCGCTGACTCAAATTTCTGTCACAAAAAGATATCAAATGACTTTAGAAGAAATATATTTGGAATATAACACACAAGTCACATGGCTCACTTTTTTCAAATCCTTTTAGAGCTTGACACACCCAGTCCTCATTCAGTATATTTGGAAAAGACTGGCAAGGATATTTAAAAAAAATACACGCATACAGATTTAGAAACAACATAAGGGAGTGTAAATAATGACAGAATTTCATTTTTGGGGCAAACTGTTCCTTTAAACACCCTTTGAGAACTCAGCATGATGTATTGGTGATAACCCTGAACCTTTGCATTTGGACATATGAGCCAATGATTGTCCTTTCATCATTGACTATTTTCATAATTACAGAGGGAATATCAGAGAACGCTCAGTACTCTTTTTGTATGGCTGTTCAGCCTTCATCCAATGAGCAGAATAGCTACATGGTGAGTGAATGCGGGGGAGGAAGGTCGTAATTGGCCTGTGAATAGGTTTGTCATTAAGAAGCGCAGTAGGGGAGAGACCCCACTCATGGTCCTCCTGTGACGCATCTGCCTGATTAACGAGGTCAGTCAATTTTGACTTTCCTCAACCCGATGTTACGTAATAAGGGTTAAAATTATTCTCGACAGTGCTTTACAACCAGTTTGGGTTTTTTGTCCTAGAAGTAGCACTAATCAAAGATACTGATTCTGTATAAAAGAGAAAATCACTGCCAGATTGATTATAAGTACAAATATATCCTTGAGATAGTATAAATAGATAGGCCATGTAAAAGAAAATAAACATTTATGGCACGTCTCCTGATGCATCCTCAAGGAAAGTCAAGGGAAATATGACACCTTTGCCACAGAGGTCTGATATGTATCTATGTATAGCCAAATGCTATTCATAAATGTTAGAATATTCCCCTTGTTCTGTTGAAATTGACCTTCATATAGGGAGTCCCATGCAGAGACTGAATGAAAATGTGTGCAAAAATAATAGTAATTAACCTCTTATTTTCCTCTATAATTTTTGTATTATGTGAAAACATATCGTATCGCATTTATTCATGTCATAATATTCTGTGGTCTGTATGTAACAATGTAACATTTATAATATAAACCACTTTAAGCATGTTATTTTTTTTGTGTGTGTATATATGTGTTGTTTATCTGAGGTTTTATTTTCCAAATTAGTGACTGTATATATATATATATATAATGATATGATGCATCACAGTAACATTATATGGTTATTAATGTTAATATATATATGATGAAGTCATGAAGTGTCAAACTTATAATGATGTTTTTCAAGGTATCATTTTGATCCCAAACAGAATGTGTCTGCCACAGTATCCCCTACTTTATATTCTTCCTCCTGTTCTGTTTCTACTAGGTTTCTCTATGAAATATTAACATGACGCTTGCAAGGGTGGCTCACCTCTGGAACACAATTTAGCTCTCATTTTTAGCTTCTTTTCAGGAGAAGTGAGATGGTCCGTCTGGTGGAAAGTGTCGTATAGTGAAAACACTGACCCGGGGTTACCTGAAATTAGTGGAAAACAGTTTTTTATTTTGGTTCAAAACATGTCAAGTATTCCTCTGAAAGACATTTTGGTGCATTAGATCAAACTCAAAGGCAGGTAAGTTCAAAACTGACGTGAGAAATGAAAGCAAAGAAAAACAGAAATATTCCAAACGACATGCTATGCTTAAACTAGGATAACGCTTTAGCTGCCCTGTGATCTAATTCATTTATCAAACCTTTGATTAAACAATGATGTGTGTAACACGTTGCAGAAGAACATACGGCCAAAGCACAGAAGCTAACAAAACATTACATGCACTTGTATTGCCCAAATAAGTATTCTTACTTAGTATAAGCAAGTGAACTGGGATTCGGCCCTTGTCTGTTGACTAGTGTGTTGCATTAGCACCGATGTAGGGGGGTCCAGGAGCTGTACTGAATGATCCCACCCCACAGGCTTCATCCATTAGTTCTAATGTGCTTCGCTAGTCCATTTAGCCTGCTAACCCCCACCCCCACACTCACTCACTCCCTCCCTCCCTCAAATCATTCCCTTGCTCCATCAGACTTCTCCTCCAGGATACAGAAAAAGAAAGCAGGGCAATAGAGACCGGCTCTTTTATTCCCTCCCAGGTCTGCTGGGCACTGAGCGATGCTGAGCCTGGAAGACTGAAAGAGTGGGAGAAAGAGAAAAGACAGAAACAAAAAAAAGAGATTCTGAGAGGATGTTTCAGAAGCATTGACTCAACTCTAAGAGGAATGAAAGGAAAGAAGAAAAACGGGGAAAAAATAGAATACAGAGGCTGTATAAAGGGCAGGAAAGTCAGTTGAGTTTGTTCCTTTCAAATCTTAAAGGAACAGATCACCCAAAATATCTATCTATCTATCTGTGTGTGTGTGTGTGTGTGTGTGTGTGTGTGTGTGTGTGTGTGTGTGTGTGTGTGTGTGTGTGTGTGTGTGTGTGTCAATCTGTCTATCTATCTATCGGTTTGTCTTTTTGTCTGTCTGTTCATCCATTAATCATCTTCCTGTCTGTCCATCTATCTATCTATCTATCTATCTATACTCTATATGTTGGCCTGCAACAGAATCCAGTGACATTTCACTTCAGTAATCAGTCTATTCTATGCTGGAGGGCTACAAAGAATTCTGTGGCATCTGGATTGTGGGTTTCTGGGTATTTCTGTGCACATTTGTATATGTGTGCATATGAATGTTTGTGTGTACAATTCCACTGTCCATGGGGTAAAACTTTCTTCTCCTAATCCTTCAGGAAACTGGAATCAACTGCAGCTTCATCACACAGCTGAAGGCAATGGTCTGGATTAACAGCCAGCTGATGGGATGTCAATGTCGGCAATAAGAAATACGGTCAATGGTCTTCTTCTATCACATTCACAGAGCTGATATTACCACATACAGTACATACACAACAGATAAGTCAAATAATTGTTTAAATATTGCACTCATTGTGATAATACATAGAGTGAAAAGCACATCAAATAAAACTTGATTTGACATCACTACATTTTCCTTTAGTGGGAGTGTTCATCCGGCATGGCCAAAAGTTGCATTGATTTATGCAATCATTGGTGGAACAATATAGAAATTATTGATAGTTCAAATAGGGTTGAATACCTGTTCATTATGGCATAGAGGGTAAATGATTCATATATACAATTTTTTAAAGGTCACGTTGATTGTTTGAGCTCTTCAGATGTTACTTTAGATGTAGTGCATGTGTGAAAGTCACACATATAGTAAGTGATAGTTATTTTGATTTTGAGAATGATTTGTTTTAAGGTCATTAGTTAATTGAAAGTTTATGAAAATGGACCAAAAAAAATATCATGCACCCAATTTTCATATTCAAATGTAAAATCTTTTATTTATATTCCATATAAAGTGATAATGTGTAGAAGAAAAAAACATCTTTCATTCAATGGCTCAGGAACACTCTTTATACAATGTAGACAAAATACAAACTCAACGAATAGAATAGAAAAGAATGGCAACAGCTTAAAATCTCTTCATGTAGACCAGTGAGGGAAAGGGTTCACATTTTTTTTTATGACAGTAGATTCATATTTCTATGACAGTAGATTCACACTTTGACCTGCTATACTAGAGTACACATGTAGTAAACCTGAGAATTATCATTTAACTACTATTAAGTGTGTTATCAGCTATCTGTTCCAGGATCAGCGCCGGACATGCACAGGAGTGAGAGCAGGCTGGACCTGCATAATCTGATTCACTGTGGTCTCGGTTTCTTTCCTGTAAGAAAAGAGAGAAAACTTGTCATTTGTTAAGTTCAAAATGTTATTTCATGCATTGTGTTTTATGTTACGTTAAATTGGTGTCATAAATGTTATGTTGTGATCTAAATTATATTATTTTTGTTGTGTTGTGTTTTCTATTTTCTTTTTTGCTCTAAATATTATTGTTACCATACGTAATGTCTTCAAAATATGTTCTGTTATAATGTAAGTGTTAAAGTGTTGTGCTCAGAATGTTACTTATTTATGTTATGTGTTACGGTTATGTTTGAAATTATGTTGCTGTGATATTCAAAATGTTATGTTATGTGTTTTATGTTATATTCTAAAAGTTATTGTTACATTGGTATGCGTTCTAAATGTTATAGTATTTTTGTAGTGTTACTATATTGTTTTTATGTTCTATATGTTGTCACATTACATTATGTCTTCTAAATATTGTTCTAAATGTTGTTTAAGATGTTGTTGTGAAGTTGATAATTGTGTCTTTATGTTGACATGTTACTGTATGTTATGTCATGTGGCGTGTTCAAAATGTTTATATATAACAATTGTTGTGTTATATGATGTTATGTTATGTTATATGATTTAAATTGGTATTTTGGTATATAATTGACATTTTTACATTGGTATGTGTTCTAAATGTTATGTGACAACAAAACCAGTAATAAAAGTCCATTTATACATACAGCTGAATAAATAAGCTTTCCATTGATGTATGTTTTATGATAGGACAATTATATTTGGCCGAGATACAACTATTTAAAAATCTAAATATTGAGAAAATCACCTTCAAAGTCCAACACATAATACTAATAATAATATTTTTTGTATATATTTACGGTAAGAAATTTATCAAATATCTTCATGGAACACAATCTTTACTTAATATTCTAATGATTTTTGGCATAAAAGAAAAATGGATAATTATGACACATGCCACTAATATACCCTTGCACATATTAAGATGCACTAACATTTGACGATAGAAACAAGCACATACCTTTTTGTTTTCTGGGTTTGTGTACAGGTGTTGCCAGTATGTGGTCAATCAGTTTGCCTACCCAGTTATTCTCACTGGGAAAGGGTGCAGAGCTTCAAGCCCTTCTTTGTGACAAATCTGTGGAAATTCATTCATATTTAAATATGCAAAATCCAATACACCTTAAAGTCTGTAGCACTTTTGAGACATTTTGAAATGCTTGTAATCCGACTTACATAGTGGCAGGAATCCTGCAGACTCCATCCCTGGTCTGGATGGTGAAGGATGTCACCACCCTCTTTGGGATGTGCCGGTCGCTGGTGGTTAAACAGCAATCCGCTGCATTGTCACTTTGAGCTGTGGTAGTTAAACAGTGCACATAATGTTAACCATTAGCATTACAGTCTCGCCTGCTAAACAGTGAAGAAAAATGAAAAGATTATCTTTACAGATAGTTTAGAATTGTAAAAAGTTGTATTAGAAATTATTGTAAAGATACTGTAAAAAAATTGCATTCTTGTTCATGTTTAACCTTCAGATCTGTTCAAATACATTTTAAAACCACGTTTATCCAAACCACAAAAGAATGTATGTCTCACCTGTTGTACAACTCCATAGACTGACGCTCAATATAAGCAGAGCTCCTGCCCATAATGTCATTGAGCGAGAGAACATTGTTGTTCCTTTGTGTGTGTTATTTCACCTGTGCTCGACAGATATGTGCCGCACCGCTGCGTGGCCTCCTTTTATACGTTTCTCTACAAACTTTCACTTTCTTTATTCCTTCAAGGCAACTGTTTCCTGTAAATCCATCCCTGTTAAAAAGAGCCCTTTCACCTTCTTTTGTTAACTGGAAATGAAGGCACCTGCCAAACAGGGTCATTCATCTCAAGAGAAGGGAAAGTTTCAACATGTCCTCTGGGCTTTTAAAATGTGCTTATCAGTGTCACTGCCTCATGAGAATCAAACATGGCGAAGGTAAAGTCGTATTAGCAAGTGTCAGGGAACAGGTTGCACAAAAGTGGCTTTTGGACAAATTAGATGTTGTTGAAATTCCACCAAGTGATAAATATATAGTGTGCATTACCCCACTGTTAGGTTTGTTTTGTCTTTTAATCAGAAATGTCCGGACTGCTTTTTTAGTGGATTCAAATACATCAATTAAATAAATAAATGCAGCTGCATCCAAGCCTTACATCACCAAGTGCAATGCAAAGCGTCGGATGCAGTGGTGTAAAGAACGCCGGCACTGGACTCTAGAGCAGAGGAGATGTTTTCTCTTGAGTGACGAATCATGCTTCAATCACAATGGGCAAGTCTGCTTTGACGGGTTTGGCCAGGAGAACGACACTTGCCTGACTGCATTGAGCAAGTGTAAAGTTTGGTGGAGGGGGGATTATTGTATGGGGTTGTTTTTTAGGGGTTGGGCTTGGCCCCTTAGTTCCAGTGAAAGGAACTCTTAATGCTTCAGCATACCAAGACATTTTGGATAATTTCATGCTCCCAACTTTGTGGGAAAAGTTTAGGGATGGCCCGCACAAAGCAAGATCCATAAAGACTTTGATGAGCGAGTTTGGTGTGGAGGAACTTGACTGGCCTGCACGGAGTCCTGACCTAAACCCGATAGAACACCTTTGGGATGAAGTGGAGCGGAGACTGTGAACCAGGCCGTCTTGTCCAACATCAGTGCCTGACCACACGATTCTAAAAATTAACCATAAACACACCATAAGTTAACCATGGCTATAAACACACTCCTTAACCTTGTGGAAAGCCTTCCCAGAAGAGTTGAAGCTGTTATAGCCGTAAAGGGTGGCCCAACTCCATATGAAACCCTACGGATTAAGAATGGGAAGTCATTAAAGTTCATGTGCATGTAAAGGCAGGCGTCACAATCAACGCCTGGACAGTAAATGCCTGCAGTATCGGGTTAATCGTATGAACGCACTTTGCATGTGACTATCTGATGTGATATTATACCAATTATAGTCATAATGGTGTTGATATCATCATCTTTATGACTCTTTCTTGTAACATAATAACACATTTTAAAGAAACATCAATATCAGAGCTGGGAAATTCTTACATAACCACACATGGTTTGATTGACAGCACATTTTTTCCAGATTTTTGTTGTACAGTTCTCTGCTATTCTTATTCTTATTTTGGCAATACTGGTAGTGTTATGTTTCAGGCGTGCATCTACATGCGGATGCTAAATATACGCATGGAATACAGCCAGCAAACTGTCTAAAGGCCTCAGACATGTTAATTATGCAAAACTAAAATGTTTTTTTTATTTATTTTATTTTATAAAAGGTCCCATATCCTGAAATCCTGCTGAATAAAAAGTTCCTCGAGGACTGTAGCCTCCACACGCCAGCCAGGTCTTCATTCTGTGATGTGATCTGAGTGCATCTCATGAGTCTTAAAGAAGCGTGAGGAGGGGAACAGATGATCCTCTTCTTGAGTTCAAGCTGTTTAATTTCTAACTACAGCTGCATTCGGTTTTCATTCATCACTTCAGGATTGTCAGGGAATGAGCCGCATGCCGTGTCTCTTCCTATATAATGGCTCACTTCCACCTGGGCTGCTGCAACTTTAGCAGGTCCAGAGGTAATCAAGCTGCTTTGTCTGATAAGGATGTGATGAGGAAATTACACACAATCAGGACTACTTGAAGGCTAGTCAAAGTTTGCGATGAGCGTCTTTTGCTCATGTTACAGCACTGTTTTTGAATATGAAATCTATAATAAATTACTGTATATATAAAATGCTACATATACACATATACATATACATATATACATATATACATATATATATATATATATATATATACACACACACACACACACACACATTTTGTATGTATGATATATGGCTATATATATACTGGCACCCTTTTATTTAATACTTTTTTGCAACCTCCTTTTGCCAAGATAACAGCTTCGAGTCTTCTTCTATAATGCCTGATGAGTTTGGAGAACACCTAACAAGAGATCTGAGACCATTCCTCCATACAGAATCTCTCCAGATCCTTCAGATTCCCAGATCCATGTTGGTACTTCTTCTCTTCGATTCACCCCATTCATTTTCTATAGGGTTCAGGTCAAGGGACTGGAACGGCCATGGCAGAAGCTTCATTTTGTGCACAGTGACACATTTTTGTGTTGATTTTGATGTCTGTTTCAGATCATTGTCCCGATGGAAGATCCTGCCACAGCCCATTATAAAGGTTTCTAGCACAGGCCGTCAGGTTTTTACTCATTGTGATGGATGATTAAGAATTTGGCCTTTGTGTTTCTTCATATTTATACTCCTGAGGAACAGGAAGTCATGGCTGGACAATTTCATGCTCCTAGTCACCCTGTTGTGCTTTATCTCCTCAACCACCACCAATGTGCAGCATCCACCTGAATGATGCTACGGCAGCAGCCATATTGCGCCACAACGCCCACCACACAACAGCTTATTGGGCGACAGAGTGATGAAGCCAATCTATATATATATATATATGGGGATGATTAGGAGGCCATGATGAACAGGGGCCAATGGGCAAACTTGGCCAGCATGCCGGGGTTACACCCCTACTCTTTATCAAAGGACATCCTGGGATTTTTAATGACCACAGAGAGTCAGGACCTCGGTTTAACGTCTCCCGTAGGACAGTGCTTTTTACAGTAGTGTCCACATCACTATACTGGGGTGTTAGGACCAAAACAGAGCACAGGGTGAGCACCCTTGACACAGTAATGGGGGTCTGCAAGGGTCTAGAGATTTTTTTTTTCAACTAAGGGTATGTTTAATCGTCAACAATGTACTAAAAACGAAAAAAAAAAAAATATTTGCGTTTTTCGCGTATAGACGACAACGTTGTCAAAGTGATCTCTGTTCACAGGGATCCAAAGAACACTGTATTATTCATGCCAGACCAGTAGGTGGCAATGTCACTGTGTAAAGAAACACTACACGCCAATAGACTGACTATAATACGCATGCGTCATCATTTTCACAAATTCAAGTTTTTGGAGTTTGCACGAAGACGATAACACTATGCACTTTGAAAACTGTTATCAAAATATCGAAATAAATTTTAACATAGGAATTAAAAGCATGCTCATCATAGAAGATGTATACTGAAGTCAGTGTATGAATTGTATTTTTATGCAGTCTTGAATAGTTTTAATATTTACAGAAGCTCACTTGACCTCTTAAAATCCCTACAGTGTCACTTCTAATATTGCATTAACATTCACAGTTATACAATAAAGTCGTTATATAACATGTTCGTTTCTTTCAGCAGTATTGATGTCATATTTATCATCTACTGTTGTACATTGGTTGGCTTTCATTTACACTGAGAACAGATGTACACTTGAAAGAGATGTTTTATGTATTCTCTATCAACAGATATAGACTTGTCATAAGTTCCGAGCAAGATTTATGAAATATTTGCGGTTAGTAATTGGCTAGAGTTTAACTTGCAAGAGGCTCCAATAACAAAATGTTCTGTTCATTTGGAGGTTCAACTTTCATTGTGCTCATGATGAACAGCACCAATCTGTCTTCCTTGTATAGACTCGCCCACATCTCAAAGCGCTTGTTTATACTGGAGGCTCAAATTTACTTTTCTTCAATGAACAACTGAAAAAAAAAAAAATCCTTCCTGCAGTCACTTGCCAGATCTGTTTGGAATCCATACAAGATAAACTCATTGCAGAAATCTACATGTCACCAAACAGTTTGATTCTTATCATTGATGCCCTAAAGCTAAGTTAGTCACGTAGACACAAACCTCACACTTACAATTACTCGTTTTCTATGGTTAAGTTTAATAGCATTTTCTATTACAAAAGCATTATTTTTGTTCTTATTTTTTAGATGAATATGCATAAGATGTCTACAGATTTAGATAAATATTAACTGACAACGACAATCATCCCGGTTCCATGGAGTCGAGCCATGTTTGCAGAAATCCCCCTTTGCCTGCCAGATAAAGTAACGTGGGAGTGCCATTTTCAAGAAGTCGCCTGTTAGGTATGCAAGATTTTATAGATCTTTCTCAGCAGATAAGCGAGATATTTCCGAGCACACTTTGCACCTTTAACAAACTGGAGGTCTGATTTTAAGCACACTCAGAATCACTGAAGGTATCAATAGTAGCATTGGTTTGCTAAATGGAGCTTGGAAGTTTACAGTCACGCTCAACGGGACGTTTCGTTAATAAAATGCACTTAATCTCTCATCTCTCCTTGTTTTGAGTCTTTTCTTTATGTTTGTGCAATGAGCCTGCTATAATATGCAGGATCTATTGCAGTGCAGGGACAAAGGACACTGGAAAGTCCATAAGATTAGTTTGTTTAATTTCCAACCACAAGTGGTCATGGGTGATTTCTTAACATGACGGACGGGTATTTCCCACTTTGATGTAGGCAGGTAACTGTCTTTTGTAGTGGTGGAAATGTGAATGTTTCGTATCTTTTGTTGTTGTTGTTGTTGTAGATGTTATTCATTTATTTTGCATTGCTGTCATGTGTAACAATCTAAATGAAACTGGTGGGGAAAGCACTGATCATTTTTAAATACATAACCTGGTTTGGTTTTGGTTGCGTTTCTGTAGTGCGCTCAGAAACATCACACGCCATTCCCAGAACATTTTCATGTCCGAATATATAGGATAAAATATGGAATTTTTTTTATATATTTTGTTATATATTTAAGTACTTACAATATCCCAAATGTATCTAACTATTTGTAAATTGTGAGAAAATTGCTATTTTAACCAATGTCAACTGTCAATTGCGTCATATCTGCGTTACCCTCGGTTTCCAGTTTTATTTTTCAGAAACGCTTTACTCTTACTGCAGACACAGAGCGAACACACAGAGTAACGTCATAACATCATTTTCAACACACTCAAATGTATCTAATATGATAAACAGAGCTGTTACAACATGATTTCTGCCCGAGTCCTATCCCTATTCTTTTCCTCCGGCTGTGAGGTGAAAACCATATGTTCCAAGATTCTGCACTCAAACCTGGCATCATCAAACTACGCCTTTGTTTTGAATAGGCAACCTCTAGCAGACAAAAAAAATTACATAGTGCACATTTAAAAAAAGTCTTAATCAAAGCATGTTTCCTTGTATATATTCTTATCACTTAATCTATCAATTATTTTCTATACTTTTCTATCTATCCATGTTATTTTAGTTTTTTTATAGTTGTATTAACATTTTTAATTTGTTTGTGTTCATTTTATTTTAATTGTTAGTCACGTTATTATTTTATTTTGTTATTGGTTTAATTTTTATTTCAGTTTTAGTTCATTTTTGTTTTTTGAGTAATTCCTTTTAATAATTGAAGTGCTTCAAATTCAACTTATTTTTAGGTTTATTGCCAAGGCAAAATTTCTTATTAAATAAGCTTTTCACATATATTTTATTTGATTTCAACTTTATTTCACTTAACATATGTTTTTAGTAGTTTTAGTTTTGGTTTTAGTTAACGATAATATCTCTCTCCTGACTGACATGATGTTCAAGGAGATGACTCCATTTATGGTGGGGAAACAATAGCAAAAACTTCAGTAGGTATAAGCGATATATTTGAGCAATTATATACACATCTGATAATATCTATTAAAAAAAAAAAGGAAAAGAAAAGAAAAACATTCAAGTTGAGAAGCCTTTGTGAGCTCATATTAGTACTTCAGCGCTGGGAAGATGAATCTGTATTTAAACTGGGTCATTAATGTAGTAGAAATGTGAAATTATTTTTGAATTTGGTGCCTTCTAGACTGAGAAAACCCAGAAAATGTATTTTTGTCTCATGGGGATGAAAGACAACAATTCCCAGAACGCACTGCTTCACTGCCCTACTCTAGGCGCGGCTAGTCGGCTTCTGGATTACTGGATCACTTGCCAACCACGTTCATTTTCAGAAAATCAGTTCAGTTAGAGACACTACAATTAAAAACTGAACGTGTCTAATACAAGTGAACCGATTTAGCGTCACGGCACAAACGCAGCAGGATCAGATTACATTCATCGCATGAGCTGAGGTAATCGCGGGATTCGCGGCTGCGGCTGCGTTCACAGCACGTGATCAGTCTGGCGCATGTTCAGTTCATGTCTTTGGAAGCTTAACTTTCATAGGAAGTTCATTTTAAAAGTTAAAACACTCACTTTGGTCTCCACCGCTCCGTTACATGAATCTCCGCAGCTCTGCGAGCCGAGTGCTGTGATTGCTGTGAGTGCGATGTTGAAATCATGTGGAAATAGCGCCCTCTGCTGGCTGTAGTCTTCAGCCTATGGCCAAAAACTCCTCCGATGACGCATTGGAGGAATTTTTCCAGAAATAAAATACATAATTCTCTTGTCTCTGGGTCATATGAGGGGGGAAAGTACGATCATTTGAATATACTTCCGGGTTTCTACTGATACAAAGCGTAATGCTAATCGCTGAAGTAACCCTTTAAATATCTCACTAAGCATTGACTAAGTGTATTTTCTGTTTGGTCCCATCTTGTTAAAAGATTAGCTCACTTCGAAATGAAAATTTCCTGATATTTTACTCACCCCCATCTCATCCTAGATGCTCATGTCCTGCAGAGCCCCTGAAACCTTCGAAAGCCATTTGAAACTGCATTGATTTGGACCTCCAACATTTTGGTTGCCATGGAAGTCAATGGTGTGGAGAAAAATCCAGAAATGTTTTCCTCAAAAAAGTAATTTCTTTTCGACTGAAGAAAGAAAGACATGAACATCTTGAATGAGATGAGGGTGAGTAAAATATCAGGAAATTTTCATTTCGAAGTGAACTATCCCGTGCGTCTCAATCAGCTCCCTAGTTCAGTAGTCAGGGCACTTATCAGGACACAATTCAATGGGTGGACTCCCTGATCCATGACTACCCTATGTTTTGGTTGTGTTTCGGCTCTGCGTGACTGTGTGGATGAATATGACTCTCCAAAATAGATGTTTTACAACGAACTCTGTTAGAGAACTACATAATTTGTCTGTTCAATAAAATATCTTACTCACTCAAGTAATAAAACGCGTCACTTTTCAACATTTCCCTCAGTTGACATCTCCGAAAACCCAATGTTGATTCTCTGCTTCTTATTACGAGCTCTGTTGCGTTTTCTTTCTTTTTCTTGTTTAATAGCTTGATCCATGTTTTCTCGCTCGTTGACAACTAATCTACACCACTCCCACAGCATACACACGAGTAGCCAGAACAACTTTTCTCTATTGACACCTTGCCACGCATGGGTGTGACGTATGTACGCAATTTCCCGCGAAAATCATGTCATCCTTTGCATTACAACACACGGCATATTCAGAAAAATATCAAGTTCATAGCACATGATAATTTTAAAACGTTAAATGTATGTAATACATACTTAATACCATAGTGAATCAGGGTAAGACAAAAACACATTCTGATGATGTATTGACTATTGTAATTTTGAACAACAAGAAGAAAAGTAACGTAGCTTGTCCAGAGTTTGTTTCTAAATGTTTGGTGTTTTTTTTTTAATAATAAAACCACTTCCTTTATTACCATAAGTTAAAGTTTTGCCTTTAGTTCTCAAATGTTTTTGGACTAGTATGGTCCATCCAAATCATTATATAAACAGCTATTTACGGAAGACCTGTTTTTAAGGTAAGTTTCAGTGCAAGTTTAAGATGTTTTGATTCTAAACAAAGCTCTCCTTTCCCAGCGATGTTTGATAAATGGGTCAGCAGAGGGAATGGAGCTATTTGTGCTGAAAACAAAATGGCTTGTTTTCCTTTTATATTTTCCTTTCTAAAGGTTGCAGCTGAACTTTCAATAAATAATGTTTTGCCACAGGACCAACAAACCAGAGCCATAACTACCATTGAAATTGGGGCATTACATTAGTCATTTACTGTGCTTTATACTAAAAATAACATTTTATTTCACGTTTTCCCATTACTGAATGGAATGATTGAGCTTGTAAATATAATAAAAAGTACTGATAAAGAAAGAAAATAAACATGGTCAGAAAAGACACTCCCTTATGATGTCAGAAAGCTCAAACTGTTGTTTTAAAAAGGAAATGTCACAGCACAACTGAGTTGAACAGAAATCACATAAATTCAGCTTGTTGGTCATTCCGGAGCTTAATGGCCACTTATGCAAAGAGAACGACCTATGAAAACGACAGGGCACTTTGTAATGAATTTACCTTGGCACTTACTGACCGCAGAAAGAATCAGTGTTTTTAGATTAAACAGTGCACTCTGCAGGCCAACAGCTGCTCCTGCAAACACAAAGAAACTAGAAAGCACACACAAACAACCACTTCAAATTGTAAAAAATATTTAATAGATTTTTTCCCCTTTATCAATGAATTAACCAACTTTAGGACAATTAAAATGATTTCTTTCACAGCTCTAATTCAATCGTCAACCGCACATTAAGATGTTATTAAAAGCCACTGAATGGCTTGACAGTATTTTGCATAAAAAAATTAAATACAAAAATCAGCCCCTCTCTCTCTCACACACACACAAACGCACCATGCAGAACATAATATTCTATTGCATTATGGCTAAATTAACCTGAGCATATGATCACGTAATTATCTTTCCCATGCATTTCTCAGAAAAATGAGATGAGTAAAATCATTTAATCCATTAGTGAACTAAATATATGACAGCTAAATAAATAACAGTCAATGCAAATTGAATGAACAAATTTCATTCACTGATATCAAACAAGGCAACCGTTAAAACTAGTGACCTGATATCTAGGTGAGGGGGAGAAAGGTGCAGAACACAACATCCATGTTATTGGTTCAATCCTGATTCTTGTTATTGCTAGGAAATAGACAGGACTTCACATTAACAATGAGCTGTTACCAAACAATGCTCAAGCTAAAAAATGTTTATTTAAAAACAACAAGCAGGACGATAAAAGAAAAAAATAAAAGAATGAAAAGGTGCTAAAATTAATGATGCCCTTAAGCGTGCACTTGTATCTTTTAAAGAGATAGTTCAAACTAAAAATTATTATATCATCTTTTACACTCCACACTGCATGACTTTCTTCCGTAAAACACAAAGGGAGCGCTGTAGCAGAATGTTTAAGCTGCTCTTTTCCATACAATGAATGTGAATGGTGAATCCACTATTATTGTATGGAGCAGTTTGGGCTGCTAGATCACGACATGAGGGTGTAAATGATGACAGAATTACATTTTAATTGAACTAGCCCTTTAAATATTTTGGTCAGTTGGGGTTTTTATGAGTTTGCACCATTATAACACTGTGGATTTCATGTAGCCCTTCAGTAAAATAACTTATATTCTCTTTAATGACCTTGTGGAACACAGCAGTAAAAAAAAGCATGCACGGAAATCATCTCCCTTCCTCTCTCTTTTTCAATACAAAGGCAGCAAAGCAACCAAAGCCAACAGTTCAATAGCTTATCGGAAGCATAATGACTGTTGTAGCCTTCTAAAATAGCTTTTATAAAATAACTTTTTATTGACTTTTCACACTTGTTCAAAAATGAGATGCTTTAGACCTCTTTGGTCCAAAGTCAGATGTGAAACAAATCTGGTTTTCATCTGTACGGTTGGCAGTGGAGTTGAGGAGGATGACCAGGTGTCTCCAACACATCTCTGAGAAGTTCTAGATGGGGTTGTCTGGGGGGGGGGAAAGGGGTGTGGCCGGAGTAACAAGTGCTACCTGGAATTCTGAGGGAGGAGTTTCTTAAACAGACCGCCCACCGACATGTCCACCCTCATCACCATGGCAACCCCCAGAATAACAAACACACTGCCCACGATGAAGCCAGATGCCTCAAACATCAGTCTGCCGAAAAGAAAAATACAGCTTAGGATGCAGTTATGAGGAGTGTTTTTTAATAATTAACTTATGCGGCAGTCGCGCTGGGTCATAATTACAGCAATTACAAGATGGAAACTACTCTGGTTTCTATGGAAACACTCATAATGCCACTGTGGATCACTGTGAGGGTTTGTTCTTAAATGACAGCTAAATAATTTACTACATAAATTCACCTTCACCTGAAAGTCAGTAGTCAAAACTTCACAGACAGGGCTTAGATTAATGCAGAATTAGACCTTAGTTCAATTTGGACATTTAAGTAGCTTTTATGAACGCATCTTCAGACAAAACAATGGTATTAACATATTTTAAGATGCAAGATGATCAAACATGCATGTTAGTCTGGGACTAGGCTTGAGCCTTGTCTGAAACCAGGGGGAAATGTTATAGTTATAATCCAGGGATAACATTTGTTTAGAAAGCACTGCACTAGAAGTCTATGCTGACAGTTAGCTTACTAAACCTTCTCAACATGAAAAGCAAGTGCTGCGTGGGTGAATTTTAGTAAAGTTTTAAAGGACCTTGTCCAAAACAACATTGTCAAAAAACACTGAACTATTCGTTCAAACCACACAAGTCTGTTTAAAAAATGTGCACATGCCTAGATCAGTTGTTTAAACAATTCCTTAAAATAAGAAAGAGATAGAATAGAGAAAGAAACAAGGAGTTTGAGACGGAGACTCACTTGGGTGCAAACACTTTCCACACCATGAGGTGTCTCCTGAGGATAGCTGCAGCACAAACTGATGCAAAAACCTAAAGGTAAACAAGTTATTTATCATCTATTTTCCAGTTTACAAGAATGTAAAAAACGCATTTGTTGAGAATACACTAGCCTGCTCTCCAGGTTTTGCACGACACAAATGTATGACATTCGCATCTGGTGAATGAATTAAAGAAATAACCTACAATATCACCGCAGAATGCCATTTCACGGTAATGAAGATCACATAAACATAGTTTAAAAATGTTCTGCACGATTTGTGCGCCTGACTTAATGCTAGCATAATGCAATGTGAATGTAGGCATAATTTAAACGCACCTGCGCTCCATTCACAAAGAGGTAGCGTGCAGTGAGCTGCAGGAGACACGAGCTGAACTTCTGAGGGTTCTCTCTCAGTCTCATCTCCATGACAGCGTCCTCGCTCTCCTCCGCTCCTGCTGAGCGCGTAGATCGGGTCCCACGCACCTCGCACACCAGAGGCCAGAACAGCAGCAGAGGACAGCCAACTGCATGTGCGAATTAGACAGTGATCATCAGAAAGGGGGAGAATGAACAGACAGAAGGGAGAATCTCATAAGCATCAAACAAATGGCAGATGAAAGATATGACTGGTTAATCAGTATGAACATATCGAATGTGAATCATGTTGAGGCTATCCTACACCTATGCTATGGTCAAGTTACCTGCAAAGATGATATGGGAGGAGAAGGTGTTGAGGGTCACCAATGAGGCAGGAAGCACAGTGCCTGTGTGACCTTGAGGAAAACCCACAAATGCAGCACCCCACTGAATGGAGGGGAAGGTTGGGAGATGTCCTGTAGCATGGAAAAACTGAGCGGCCGCCAGAGACCATGAAACCACTGGAGCCCATGGCACACTGAAACCATCTGGAAGGGTTCAAATAAGAATACTTGAGGCATCAGTAGTAATAGCTTAGCAAGGCATAAGATGTGAAGGTAGAAATGTAGTGCATCTTACTGGAGTGTTTGTGCAGGCTGGAGAGGGTGGTGCTACAGGCGTGAATGTGCAGCACAGCCCCGGCCTCCAGCAGGAGAAGCAGGAAGGCAAGGGCCATTCCCTCGGGATGGAGTAGCAGAAGCGCCAACCCCAGGAGTCCGCACAGCAGGACCAAGGGTGCCGAGTACACTGTACCCAGCCCGTAAGCCTCCACGGCTGGCCTGCTGTCCGCTTCGCCACCTTCCATAACCCCGTCCTCCAGCGAGTGTCGGATACGCTGATACAGCTGTGGTATAAGGTGGTGCAATTCAGCCTGTGGACTGATTCCCGTGCTGGCTCTGTACTTGGGGGGTGGCAGGGATGTTCCTCGAGAGTTCAACGGAGTCCTTGACTTGAGGAACACAGTCATGGGATCCACCCACAAAAGGAGCAATCCCAGGCCCAGCAGGCAAAAAGTGGTCCGCGGCAGGAATACCTGGGCTAGGCCGATTAATTCAGACAAACTCCGGAAGGTGTCTTCTGGGGTGGCGCTCACTGCCCAATGCAACCCCATGCAAACACAGGCCAAGGGTACAAGGAAGCAGGCTGAAAACACAGTCACACTGGAACAGTTAAGGTTCCCGTAGTGTCTGAGCCAGCGATGTAGAAGGTACCCCCACATGGCCAATGAGACCACGGAAAGGACATAGTGGAGGTTGCGCAGTTGGCTGTCCTGTACACGTGAGAGAGGGGAGAGGAAAGGTGAGGGCTGGCAGGTGCCCTGCTCTTCTCTGCAGTTGTGGAAGGAGAGGGATAGGTAAAGCGATCCAACAAGTACTCCCAACCACATCAGCAAGATGGTGGCCTCCCGTCTAACCACTGAGGGCGGCAGCACTGTTGGGAGCAGCCGAGGTGGCTTCTGTGTGTCTGGTGGAGGAAGTGGGACCAGGAGTCCATCCCAGTTGAGATGGACTGGAACATACACACTCAACGTGAAGAGCAAAAATGTAACCACGTGTCCCTCGTAGATGACGTAGCTGTCCGAGAGTAGCGAGGCACAGCGCAGGAAAAGCACCAGCAGGGCCGGTGTGAGGAGGCCAGAAGGTGACCACTTATCTTTTGGAGAAACGCCACGAGTCCTCCATAGAAACAAAACCTCAGAAGAAAGTGCTACAGCTCCCAAACACCATGAGAGCTCCAAATAGCCTTGCATGAACTGCTGACCTACAGCTACTACTAGTCCTACCACCAGCCCTGAAAGTATGGGCAACTTCAGCAGGGATTCCTGGATTACTACATGAGACAACTCAGAAAGGACGTAGCACAGCATACAGGAAACCCCTAAAATTAAGAGCCCAGCAGCCATTTTGAAAGGGCTGAAACGGGCCCAGGAGGCTCTACAAGTCTCCCTGACAGCTGTCAGATAGTTCTGCATGGAGACAACTAGCTTAGGAGAGGGAAGATGGCCCTTGTGGACAGCAGTCAAGTACTGAGAGGAAATGTTTGAGAAGTCAGCCCGCAGCTGAGACAGACTGTCTGGTGGGATGTCTTTGGCCATGTTAGAGTAGGTCTCCAAGAAGCGGTTTACCTTCACAGAAATGAAAGAATCAGACAGAATTAAGATAAGCTCAGTACAACTGTTAAACAAAACAAATTAAATACAAGACAATGGAGGCAAAAATATAATTACACCTTAAAACATAGGCTACGAGAAATTCCTCTAACCTGTTTGACATTAATCCATAGCGCCTCAGCCTGGCTGAGTCCTGTAGGTGCACCTCGGGAGCCATTCTGAGGAAAAAGTGGCAGAAGAACCTGGCCAACACTGCTATAGGGGATGGGAACTCCCAGCAGCAGTGCCAGGGTGGGCACCAGGTCAGTCTGTGGTACTACCTCAGGTTCCACCTAAACACATAAACATGCTGAACTCCAAATGTATGGAAAAAGTCCAAAAACAAAGACATTTTATGAAGTGGAAATTGGAACCAGAAAACATTTTTCTGCTTAAAATTGTACAATCTGTTTTTGTTAGTAGTAGTATTTTTTAGATTTTAATATACAGTAGATATAGACTGAAAGTAAAATAAACAAATTCTTTCCAATTTTAAATTTGCTTTTAACTCTCTCCCCGCCAAACACAGAATTTCCGTTATTTGTGAGAAAACGCTTCCAGGCCAAACACGGAATTTTCCGTGTTTCCACTGTTAAGACACTAGGGGCCCCTATTATGCATCTTCTGAATGAGTCCTGAATCAAAACTATCTAATGTTACTGAATGAAATGGACCCAGGACGAGCTACAGGACTAAGCAAGCATTAGGGGTGTTGATAGACTCGATTTCCTCCATCTGTGTGTGATCATCGCTCTGAATCTGATCTGAATGCAGTTTTTGACAAAAACGTGATTTTCTCAGCTTTTTCCTCAAAATGTTGCTTTTTTATTAAACTTACCCATATTCAAGTGTTGATTTAAAAAAAAAGAATGCATGAAGCTGAAGAATAAAACAGTTTTTTTTGTTTAAAAGAAGAGGGTCAGCTCGTTCTTTTGATGTATTGCATGCTCAGATATTCATAAAATAAAATATTCTATGGGCTATTAAATTTTGGTGAAAATGGTCAAAAATCCTGGCAGTGGCTGGCAACTTTTTTTTAATACGCTGGCGGGAAAGAGTTAAGTATGTTTTAATGTCTCATCTGAAATAAAGCTGCAATTAAATGCCTCTGACTTATAGATCTTGTGCAGTCAGACGTGTTTAGACTTGTTCACATAATTGTTATATTTATTATATACTAACATGCTTTACTTTATTTCATTATACAACATTAAAATCTCTGCACTTATGTGTAACACAAGTAAATAACTAATACTATTATCATGCAACACAGTAGTGTTGACTACATGCTTACAGTTGTGTGTGCCACCCTGAAACATTCTCCATCTGGCCACCCAGCTAATTTTTTTCTTGACACTACTACTGGTTGTGAAATATTAAATAAAGACAAACCATAATGGTGTCTTTTACCTGGGAGCCTGGTGCTGAAAATAAGGGAGAGGAACTGTAGAGAAACAGGGCAGCATCTGTTTCTTTCTGGCTCTCTCCCCCATGATCTCCAGTGTCTGTCATTCCATGATCACCCATCACAACCAGCAGGGTGTCGTTCTTCAGACGCTTTATCACTGACCTGGGGTCAGCGGTGAGACAGCAGCAGATGTAAAACAATTGCACAATGCAAGAAAATATATTGAAACTGTAACAACATGGTAGAATGTGGGTAGATGAATAAGGATGCAGCTAACCTGATAACTCCATCCATCTGGGACAGTTTCTCAGCCATCGCAGGGTGATCTGGGCCAAATCTGTGCCCACAGTGATCAACACCCAGGAAGTGAGCAATCAATACATCCCAATCGTCCCCCTCCACTGAAGAGAGCAAACAAAACAGCTACTCATTTTACAGTGTTTACAGTGTAAACATGAGCTGTGTGTGTCTATTTACAAGGTAAACAAAGTGAGATCATAAACCAACCAGGCAGGTTCCTAATCGATTGGATAAATCATTCTGCTTACTGGTAGGATAAATGTTTTGGAGAATGCCATTGTCCACGGTGTGCAAGTCTTTCACATTGAAGGAGGGGAAGGGCAGAGATTTGTGGAACTTCTTGGGGAAGAGACTCACCCATGTATCATCCCCCATAAAAACAACTCTCTTGCCTTTAAACCAGGGAAGAAAACACAACTATTAACAAACACTCTAGCAGAAAAACTACATTTTATGATCATTACAATCTCAACACTAAAATTACTTACTAAATATCTACAATTTCATTAGTTCCTATAGCAAATTCTGGCAAACAGCAGAATTGTGGAAATATACTGCAATATTATAAATAGTTTTTTAGCAAATCTTACAAATGTCACAAAAAAAGGCATTTCACCATAAAAATCCAAAGAAAAACAAATTACACTACCATTTAAAAGTTTGGGGTTGGTCAGATTTTTAGGTCTGGCTAAAAAAAATATTGATTTCTCGCTTTTAACCGATTCTCATTTTTATGAACCAAGAATCAATATTTTAGTCTATGCTGGGGTTTTTTTGTTGATGAATGAAGAGCACTGTAGCGTGCCTCACTGCCTCCTATCCAATAAATCGCAACAAACCTTGTGAACCTTGTTTATATGAAAAAAAGTCTCTTCCATCTTTTCATCTTTACTACTAGTTACGGCACAAAATAAACATGACTGAGCATCCAAAGGAATGTTGAAAGATACAGTGCAACTTACCAAAATCCGTTTCACGTAAAGGGCAAAGTATAACGTCACTTTTTCATGCATACGCGAGGGTCAGCGTACATTGTGCATGACGCAAATTTTGTCATCAGAAGAGTATACGTGCATTGAACACACACCGCCAGATTTTTGTATTGAGGTTGCACATGCGCATTAAATTTTTTGCAGTATTTACCTGGGTTGTAACTTTAGATTGAACTGTGCATGCGTTGACGCAGGTGTACGTGTCATGTACAAGTCAAAAGAAGTATACTTTGCAAGGCTGTATGTTCCACTGTGCGCACACACTTGCGTACGTAAGCGCAAAAAAACTAAGTATACTTTCTGCCTAATCTCTCAGTGATTCAACCGCAGAAAGACATCGATAAAAAAGCTTGCAAACAATGTCATGTAATGTAACATTTACTTTAGAAAAGCCATTCAGTGACCAACTCATTATTCAGCTTTAAAAATGAATTCTAGAGAGAAGCATAAAGCTAAATATAAGAAGTATATTACATATTCATTATATTTTTTTACTGTTCTTCAACATTGAATGTATGTTTGAATAAATATGTTAAGTTATGACAGCCACAGTTAAATTCATGTTTGTATACAAATCAGTTCATTTTAACCCTCAGTATTATAGGTGTACCAAATGACTATAGTTTACAGCAATCGTTGAGATATTTTGTTTCTTTGAGATAATTTGCCATGTCTGATATAAATTAAGCAATATCAAATCAAATTGTAATTGAAATGAATCACAAGTTTGTGAAAAAAAATCTAATTGAATCATAAAATGTGTCAATACCCAGCCCTATAAGATGTTTAGAAAAAAAGTCTAAAAAAAAGTCTCCAATGCTTTCTCCAAGGCTATGCAGAAATACAATAAAAACAGTAAAATTGTGAAATATTATTTTCAGCATCATTACTCCAGTCTTCAGTGTCACACAAACCTTCAGAAATAATTATAATATGCTGATTTGACTCCAGGAGTTTAACCTAGAAATGCGTTAAAGCATTAATTTTGACAGCCCTAGTATTTAGCAATTAATTTTTTGTTTCTTTTTGTGGGGGACGATGGGTGTATTGTGTATAAATGGCTTAAAAATGATGTCATAATGTGAAAAAAAATTCTGAGTGATCATAAAAAACTATAGTCTTATTTTTCTTTATGAAAAACACAATCTCTTGACAGGTTTGGTGTAAAGGAAAATGCATTTGCAGATTCACTCACCCACTTGGCCTAGCTGGTGCACAAGATTGTCTTCCAGGATGGCATTGGATGCAAAGTTGTTCCCCACGTCAATGAACGTGGGCAGGGAACCTGTCGTAAAGCCTTTGATCCTCTGCATGGTAGTGGTGGGTGGATCGGCCCGAAAGGTGTAGAGTCTTGCATGTGAGGGGTGTGATGATTCCATCTCATCTAACACCGGCAGCTTGTTCTCAAATGGTTTGGGTGTAGTGTTCTCGGGATCATAGCGGGTGAAGTCTGCCTTCAGGGCGTCGATGATCAGGACCACTGCCCTACGAAAGCGAGGCTCACTTAGGCAGAAATCTCCCTTCATCTGGGCTCCTGGAGATAAGACATCCGAACAGGTGCTCGTTCTGTTGACCTCCAGCCTGACGAGAAGAAAGCCTCCCACAAACAGGAAGATGCCCACATAAAACACTGAGCAGACCCAGATGAGGGCAACCAGGACAGGAAGTCTTCTCATTCTAGACAAGACAGAGATCATGGAAAAACAATATAAGGCTCATTGTATAATTTTTTTGCATAAAAAAAAAGAACAAATAAAAAAATGCTTTCTCAATATAATTATTTACTATCGCTTTCAGTATATATTTCATCATTGTAATGTAGTTGCTAGTTGCCAAGTTTAATCATTAAACATTTTGAAATTACATGGTAAAGAATTTATTTTCCTGGTGAATGTCAACTACGTTACAGACCAACTGTATGCCATACAGTGATTGTTTTAAAATAATTTTAAGATTTTTTTTTTGCAGATATCAATGTGATATTCTCAGCACAATCAGTCACTAAGGGCAAGACAATTGCATCAGATTTTATCATAAATCTTGCTAAAAGATAATTTTGTTTTTTGACAAACTCCAAAAAGTATTTAGATTTTTTTTATAAATTTAATACAGAAAATGTTGATTATATATATATATATTTTTTTTTTTTTTTTTAAATCTACATCCACTGCAAAAACTGTTATTTATCAGACTGAAACATAAGATACACAAAATATTTGTGCAATTATAGTAGGCCTATGCTTTCCTTTAATTGAATGGATAACACTTTTTCTCGGTTAAATTGTTAGAAACCAAATAATTTACTCAAAATTGTAGAAGGACTCATACATTACATGTAGACATACAGATATTTAGTTCCATTCACAGACACCACAAGTGCCTTCACTGTTCCCAAAAAATGCTGTCTGGGTAGGCAACACACTAGGTTTTGAGACACAGACAGACACAACAAGCAACGCTACAGTTTGTCAAAATTGAAACAACACCAACCTTTAGGACTTTCTCTAGCAAACCGTAAAGTGAAATGTACTTTATATGTGTACCAGGCCAGACTAGAATATACTACGGAACGCACTAGAAACTGAGTCCATAAATGCAGGCATGTGGCTGCTGTTGTATTCACATTGTGTGTGTTGCATGCTTACAGTACTGACCTTGCTTCTCTGTGTTCGTCCTCTCTCTCTTCAGGAATGGAAATGTACACAGCGCGTCCACTGCAGGGGGACTGAAGTGCCGCAGGTTCACCGACATCTGGCAGCGGTGCTATCAGAGCCTCACTGCTGCTCTACATTCGGTGACATGCATCCTAAATCATGTCGGTTTTGTTTTAATATTGGTCATCTCGCAGCCCGGTTTCCACTTCCGTTGACATGCGCAGTACGCACGACGGTTGCAGGTATAGCCGACCGTCAAAATAAAAGACACCGCTTACTGTTGTTCAAAATAAAAGCCTCAGAATCTGTTTTACTGGCTCGAATGTATGTCGATTGTAGTAAAAAAGCGTTGTGTTGAGGCAGGATTATATTAAACTAACATATTTCAATACAGTGTCAAATATTTTTACTTTAGGTTTTAATTAACTAATCTCAATTTGTTCTAAAACCAAACATCTTCAAAAACTATCGGCCTACTGCATTTATTCTGGCGTATTGTTATATTATACCTGGAACATGACAGATTACTTCTGAAAAGGTTTTGTAACATTTTATTTCATGATTTTATTTTCAGGAATATCCAAAGAAGAGTTAATAGCATAATACTCAGATTAATTCATTATGGAGCACTAAAAAAAATTCTGCATCACCATGTCCCTTTAGGGGCTCCATACTAATGGAATACCAATTTTTTTTATTTTTAGAGAAGTTTAGAAAAGTTATGTATGTGGCAAGTTACAATAGAATATTAACCATTCGATTATTTTTTTAGCTTAACAACGGTTAGCTAAATAAATTTAAAATGGCTCCAAAAATAGTTTGTAAGCTACATTTTATTTGTATAAATGTATTTTTTGTTACATAACTAAGTTTATTTTAAAGACTTTTAAAGGTCAAAACTAGGTCTGCTAAGTTTTAATTTAAAAAAAAAAAATGATGTTGGCTATATATTACTGTGCATCAGATCACTGGTCAGGTGCAAAACAGGTTGAGACATGCCTAAGGACAAAAAAGTTTATCCCACAATGCAGTGTTTATTTTAAAAACACTACCTGAATAAATCTGTATTGTGAATTAACCCTTCCATGCATGCACTGTATATATATATATATATATATATATATATATATATATATATATATATATATATATATACATTTTTTTTTATTTTTTTAAGTAAGTTACCTGGTTGCCTTAAAAATTTGAGTTCATTGAAATTAAAATTTTGAGTTAACACAATTAACTTTTTCAGAATCTACATCACCCTTTATTCAAATATTATGAAAACATTTTGTAAACATATTGTTTAATTGTGTTTTATTTGTTATAATGCAGTGAAAAAATTTGTTTTTTTTTTTATTTATTTTTATTTATGTGGTTCAGATGCAATAATATTTTAAGTTTTTATTTATTAAACCAATTACCTTCATTGTATTAACTCAAATTTTGTATTTAAATGAACTAAAAATTTTAAGGAAACCAGGTTACTTGCTTTTTTAAGTTAAACCAACAATATATTTTTACAGTGTGGAGTCCACATTTGTGGATAGTTAATTTAACTCCATTTAGGGTTCCAAATCACTTGAGGGCATGCATCAGTAGACTTAAAGCAATATTGTAACAGTGCCATATTATGGCATTAAATGGCAATTTTACACATATATACAGAGACAAATTAGCATTTTGCCTTCCAAACAGGGACAGCGCTCAGTATAGAATAATAGAGAATATCCCAGAGGACAATGGAAGTGACGGCAGTGATGAGTTGTTACAATCAGCAGTGAATGTTTTCCATGATTTGCCCATATTGTTACTAGGTTTTCCGCATAAATGTAACCCGTTATAGTTCCTACAAAATATGTTTTATTGTTAGTATATATTATTGTTTTTAATAACTGAGCTGATATACATAATTAATATACATAGCATAACATGCCATAATAAAAAGTGTTATATATACATTATCATCTGTGACTTATGTCCCATTTTACACCTTTGTTGCATGGTGTCCCCAAATGTGGACTGTTAAATCATTTTTTTTTAAATATAACTGGATTTTAGGATTTTAGCATCATTTTAAAGTAATAAAAATAATCAAGATAATGTTTTCCATACGCTAATTCATGCATGAAAGGGTTAAAACAAGTTTCACCCTAAAATGCTATTTGTGTTATAATTTTGTGATTTGTTATGTTTTTGAGTGTGACTATGATGTCTATGATTAGGTGGAGACATTAATTTAATCCTCGGCCATGCGTAAAATTTGCTTTGAAGAGTGTAAAACATAACCTCAAACTAAATACAACAACAAACCCATGTGCCAACTGCAGTGACATCAGATCTGTGAGCACAATCAATCATTTCCTTTACTAAGATGCCAAACACACATCAATTTGGAGAGGAAATGACCATTTAGTTTTGAAAACACAAATTAACATCCACCCCATTCGTACACCAGTCACCACTGAACACAATAAAGTAACGTCTGATCACAAAGTCAACAATGCAAGTCATTGAATGTGGGAATAATACCACATCTGTGTGTCGGGCAAGAGGTGCCATCCAGCTGTTGGCAGGTAAACAGAGACGAGCCTGTTCCTCCAGAGCATGTGATGCCAGGCAGAATATAAAAAGTGGGATTCAAAGCACACACTGGCATTGGGCACGCTGAAATTTAGCACTTTGTTTCAACTTGTTCGGCACCCACCTCCGTCATCCAAGATGAGAACTGGTGTACCCATAATGCTCTTTGTTGCTGTGGCAGGTTTCCACAATGGTAAGATTACAATATGACAACATTTGTACACTGATGTGTTTCTAGTTTATCTGTTTGTTGTTGTTGTTGTTGTTGTTGTTTTTTGTAATGACAGTTTTGAACTTTAATTTTTAAGTACAGTCAACTTGGATGTTAAAGTCATTTAAACTTAAATTAAACATTAAACTGACTTAAAAAATGAGTTGAATCTTGTATAACATTGAAAATTGCTTAACTTATTTTGATGAGTTAAAGCAATGTAAAAACATATATTGTAATTACTTATTGATCACTGTAAAAATATATTGTTGATTTAACTTAAAACGATAACTTACCTGGTTTCCTTACAATTTTAAGTTAATTGAAATTAAAATGTTGAGATAATACAATAAAGGACATTGGTTTAATAAATAGAAACTCAAAATATTATATCAACTAAATATCTGAACCACATTAATTATTTTAAATTTAAGTTGATTTGACAAAAGATAAAAAGTCTTATTTTTTATTTGAATACATGCAATATATATATATATATATATATATATATATATATATATATATATATATATATATATATATATATATATATATATATATATATATATATATATATATATATATATATATATATGATGAATATATATATATATATATATATATATATATATATATTATATCATATATACATATATATATATATATATATATATATATATATATATATATATGATATTTATAATAATATGTATTATATTTAAAATGTTATTAATAATAATATTTTATGATGTCAATGTTATGAATATTTGGCCATGTTGATGTGCATGATCTGTGCTTAGTTAACTAATATTTCAATTAATTTATTTCATTAATAAACATGTATTCATCCTGTATTGGCTGGCCAAATAAGACAACATTTTCTGCACGCAGTCCGCATGTGGTGTAGCCTATAGGAAAACTGTGTACACTGTAAAAAAAAAAAGTTGAGAAAACTTAAAAGTTTAAGGCAACCAGCTGCAGAACATTTTTGAGTTTTCTCAACTTAGGGTCAATATTTGTAGAAACTTTGTTTGAGTTATCTCAACTTTTTTCATGTTAAATAGTTGAATAAACTTTACAAGCTGAATTTGTCATACAAACCATACGTTTGATTTTTTACAGTGTATGAGAGAAATTAAATGAGCTGTTTACATGTTTGTGTTTGTAGTGATTTCAGCATCACTGGAATTTGATGGAAGCAATAAATCGCTCGAAGAGAGAGGTAAATAGGCTATATTCAGTTTTGCATGTTTTACCCAAAGAACGTTTCAGTCAAAGATTGAGAAAGACAAAAAATATACATGTAAAACAAACACCTGGTGTCCATTTTGTCTGCCCTCAGTGTATGAAGAGAACGTCACAACAACACAACCAGGTGGGTCAGTTTCTTCTGATATATACACTATATTGCCGAAAGTATTGGGACACCCTTCCAAATCATTGAATCATTGAACAAACAATTTCATGCTCCCAACTTCGTGGGAACAGTTTTGAGAATGGCCCCTTCCTGTTCCAACACTGCGCACCAGTGCACAAAACAAGGTCCATAAAGACATGGATGAGCGAGTTTGGTGTGGAGGAACTTGACTGACCAAAACCTGACAAAACACATTTGAGATGAATTAGAGCGGAGACTTCGAGCCCGGCCTTCTGGTGCAACATCAGTGCCTAACCTCACAAATGCAATTCTAGAAGAATGGTCAAAAATTCCCACATACGCACTCCTAAGTCTTGTGGAAAGCCTTCCCTGAAGAGTTGAAGCTGTTATAGCCGTAAAGGGTGGGCTAACTCCTTATGAAACCCTACGGATTAAGAATGGGATGTCATTAAAGTTCATGTGTGTGTAAAGGCAGGCGTCCCAAAACTTGTATCAATATATTGTTTATTCTGCTAGCTTAGTTAGCTTAGTGTAACCTCGTCATTTTTGAAGGTCAATAACTACTCACTCAGCACTGATATGATTTTTCACAGACACGCTCTTGTATATCTCGTGCACATTTACATTTTATGTCTGTTTCCTCAGATGAGTCGGATTATGCGGCTGCTCATGTGAATGGTAGGCCTACATATGGAACAAATGAAAAGCTGCTCGATCCAATTTCCAAATGCTCAAACTGACACGTGTTTAAAGCCATTTACTCACTCTCAATAATTTTTTGACTCAGTGACAGAAGATATCTTAAGAACGACTCATCTGGGTGAGAAAAGTCTTGTTTTATTAGAATCTGAATCATCTGAAAATGTCCAAGTAAATAGGCCTATTTGTTTATTTCCAAATTTGTCTTGGAAACTTTAACAGATGGAGAGACAGAGGCAGTAACATACGAGACAGGTAAAGGGAATGACTTTTCAGAACTTTATTTCCTGGAAAGATACATTCAGTACAGAAGATGATGCATTGCAGGCAGCATACAATAAATGTCAAGATATATGAAAAATATATATGTAATATAGATAGATATAGGCCTTTATACAGATAAAGATGTATTATTAAATACTAAATAATGAATTCAATTGTGGATGATTGTTGAAAATATGTATGCATATTTGTGCTTTATGAAGCAAAAGTGCTTGAGAAGAAAGATAGTGATGGTAAAATGTCATTAATCTACTACCAATAACAGATTACATGTGCAAATTACAAGGTGTATAGTCATATTTGTTTATTTCCACGTGTCTGTTTTTTCTAACTTTTTATGAATTATAACAGACGGAGAGACAGAGGCTCTAACAGTTGATACAGGTAAAGGAAATGACTTTTTTCAGAAATATATTTCCTGGAAAGATAACATAATAGATTATGCATTGCAAAATGCATATGGCACTTTTTGCATATAGGGCCCACAACACGTTATATTTTAACAGTTAATTTTATACGAGATATACAATGTTGTGTGCAAAATCTGGGACACAAATAAAATTAGTGGTCATTAAAATTAGTTATGAAATAATGCGAAAAAATATAAATGTAATAATTAAAAAAAATATTTATTAAAAAAGATATTTGGTATAATTCGAATAGATTGTGTCAAAATTGTGTCATTGTCATATGATTTAAAAGGCACAATATGTAAGGTTTGTTTATTAAAAAATCCCAAAACCACAAAACCAGTGTTATATATTTTGTTGACATGCGTAGATCTATACATTATCCCAGATGTTTCCAAGAATGTTTAAATCCAGAGAAATAAGCTTTTTTAACCAGGTCACGGACCATTTCCGTGTGTCTATCAATGACATCATACCCGCGTTATCCTCGATTTCCGTAGAAGCTAGTAGAAACCATGGAAACACCATACGCTTTAATATATTATATGTTTTATTAAACAGGTGAGCAACTGTTTGGAGACATTCATCGACAAAAAAAAGAAAGAAAAAAGAATCGTTGTTATATAGCTCGCCTCGGAAGCAGTCGTTTGTGGCATAAAACAAGCTCCGCAAAATCAAGGTGTCGTCAAGCTACGCCTTTGTTTTAAATAAGCGACCTCTAGCGGCGAAACATGACATATTGTGGCTTTAACTGTTGGATACAAGAAGGTCATGACCTCTGAGGAGAGACAGGTCAAAATTACTGTATTATGGTGGAGACACAAACATTTGATGTGTTTGAAAACTAGCTAAATGTCATACTACGTTAATTTACGTTAGATAATATTTATGCTAGTATTCAACAAAGAATGACATTTGGAGTGTACCATATTTGCATCTCTCTGTTTAAAAGTTTTCACCTTATAATCAAAACATTTATAATCTAGCAGTTAGAAGGTTAGCTTTTGCAGTTATTGTAATGTAAAAATAGTGATGTTTAATAATGATTCAAGACACTTCACACATGTAACAGCTTTCAAGTAACGGTATAAAAATCATTCGTTCTTTCATTTTTCTTTCTTCTTTGTTTGTTTTGACCATTTTTATACAGTCTATGGTTTTGACGTAGAAGAGGACATCGGAAGTGACGTGTCCGTAGGTACGTGTGGCGCGTTGGAAATCCATTCATCACCACACGAGGGCGACAGTGTGCCACTTACAGTGCAGAAAGAGATCCTGTGAACTGACCGAAGGTTGTGTTGTGTGCTTTTGTTTATTTAGATAAAGGCTCTGAGGAAGACAGTCACAGTACCTATATTCATTTGAATTAAAATACACAACAAAGACACCATGAAAGCACTGTAAATGATATTGGGAATGCATTTGTTGTCTTATCTTTCCTTATTTGATTTCTATGATTATCTAAGACGATGAATGGTGTGGCTAAACTGCTGACTTGTGTAAAGTTATGTAACACATGTCTCTTATTGCGCAGCCTCTCAACAGAAGACAGGTAAACGCTTTTACATATTTATATCCATAATTGAACACTATGTGTAAAATGCAATGATTTTATTCATCCATGTACTATATAGTTAGTAATTGAATGGATGTTATTTTCTAGAGCACAGTGAGCAGGCTGGAGAGAATGTGAGAAGTACTGGTGAGTAACTGTTAATTCAGTTAATCAAAAAAAAAAGGAATATATAACAATGTTCTAGCCTCATCTTACTCCATTATAGACGATTTTGTGGGCTGAAATTTCAAATATATATTATAAGTTTAAAAAAATACAACAATAAATTATTTTTTTTTTTCTCAATGTGACCTTTCTTTCTAGAGTATCTTAGTGATGAAGATTACCATGAATACTAGTTGCCAATCGGAGTGTGTAATGGGCTGTGTGGAATCTGTTATATCTTTTAAAAACTAAATGTCTTGTTTTATTAAGCATATTTGCAAAATTGCTAACCTGTGTACCACCTGGACAAAATCCACTGCATTTACTGTGATCTTTCAGTTTCAAAGATCACTGCTTTTTTTAAATAAAGACTGTAAACACTGATGGCGTCCAGCGTTCATATAAATGCTAGCCTGCAGGTGGGTGTGTTAACAGATGATTACATGGCTTCTTACAGGCAGCAGATGTAGGTGGTGTTAAACATATCTAGGACGGTTATCCAGGCCAGCGCCGTCTAGTCCTTGGGTGCTCATTTGAGCTTTATTTATATCATCTGCATTGTCCCAGCTAGCTTATTTTTGGACCAAAGATGCAACGTTGCAACTTACTGCGAAATTAGGCATCTAAAAATATTGATGTAGAGTTCAAAAACATAAACTGTTGAGTATTTTTTACTAATAATTAACAGCAAGATAAGTAACATTCATTACGTCATGTTGACCTACACACTTTGTATGGAAGCTCAACACTGAATAAAACAAACAAAAAAAGTAATTGGCAGACCTTTTTTTCTCAGAATTGTGATATAAACTCGCAATTACGAGAAAAAAAGTCTTTCCCCTCAATTAGACTTTATAACTCACAATTGCTGAGTTTATATCTTACATCCCTGAGAAAAGTCAGAATTGTGAGATAAAAAGTCACAATTATCTATTTAGTATAGTTACAATTAGTTTTATTCCGTGGCGGAAACAAGCTTCCATACTTTTGAGTCCAAACATGGGAGGAAAAATATAAAATATGTAATATTAATAGATAATTATGTCAGAAGGAATACTCATTCCTTGGTGAAATTAAAATAAACAGGCAAAGACTTTGATAATCAAAAAGACATTTTATTCTTTTATCCCCAAAGCGCAATGGACAAAATAAAACATTTTTTCCCCCTCTTTGGTAAAAAAAAAAGAATATCCTTAAGGCAACTACAGCAACTATGCATGGTCTAAATGTGTTGAGATCATAACCAAATAACCACTCAGAAATGCAGATCCTCACCTCAAGGAAAGAAATGCAGAGATCTTTCTTTACCACTGCTACCTTCAGACCAAACCCTCATTTAACACCACCGTGCCACACCTAATAAATAGGACAAGTCATTTGTGTTGCTGTAGGGGTTGCTACAGCAACCCAGTGTACAATATATATACATATGTTTGTATTGGTATACATTCCTTAGAAGTACTATGGAAGCAGGTCTACGAGAAGGCTAGAGCAGTTGAGCTACACTATCCGACTAGATGCCATCAAACACCAATGGTCTCAAATCCAGCGCAAGTAAACTTCACTCACTTCATCAACGTTAATTTCACTGTCTGATATTAAGCACCACAGCAAAGCATTACTGTAATACACTCAAAGGGAAAGAGGTTCGTCGGTTGTTTTTAAACATTAAGAGGTTAATTTTTGCAGGGGACTAGTATAATATACTCAATGTATACTAATGACTCAATTTTCCAAAGGAGAATCTTTCTGCCACTGCATTAAACTGGTAAAACAGGAGTTTGGGCATCTTAGTAACACTTTATCCAACAGCCATGGTGACAACACAAAGGGCCATAATCCACCGTATGGAGTTCAATTGTCTACAGCAAACATTTGAGGAACACGAGAGTCGCCAGTAGCATACTAACTACAGCAGAGCATTCTGCACATTCTGTGCTTTAAGGAAAAGCTCAATCTCTGCAGTAGCTGCTGAGACTTTATCTGCAAGCACAGGTTGGTCCGTTATAGTTATTCGACGCTGGACAAAGAAGACAAATATTAACAGATCAAAACACCAAGAAGAGTTTGATGTTCTGTAACCCATTAATGAAGAGGACTAAAAGAATGATAACAGAATGGCTGGACTATAAATGTTTCTGGAGACTGCTTAGTTTACCAAGAGGCCCGTTTTGTAGTGTAACCTACAAAAGATCTAAAAATAAAACAAGACATCTTGAAAAAGGACACTGAAATTGTATTAAGGAACATGATGTGAGCAACCAATTTTCTTTGTAAATCAACTCACAAGACTCCTAAAAATGTGAGTGTCATAAGGCTCTATTTGTGAGTTATGTCTGGACCGCTCAAGAAAAAAAAGTGGAAAACTCATGCTTACCAAATGTATAGAAGGAAAACAACTAAATTGCTCTTCCCAAAATTCTTCACAAAAAAAAAAACCTTTTCTAAGGAACTCAAATGACAAAAGTAATGACAAATGCATGTCAAATGAAGGCTAATACTGGATTGTAATTGTTCTTTTACCTTAAAAAAAAACTTTAGTTATGTACATAATTACATAAAAAACAAGAACATGGTGATTTGACATATGTACAAGAGGGAATTTAAATGGCAACCATTCTAGTTATGAAGACATTTTCTTCCCTGGCCTATGGCATGTGATGGTGCACTGCAATGCACACAAATCATCAAAACAGGCTAAAAATGATGCAACCAAGAATCACAGGCTCTATCGAAAGGGGCCTTTTTCATCCCCCACTCATCATGAGGATGACAGGAGGGAGGAAATGAGAGCGAGACAGAGAAGGGAAGGTTGAGACATGCCCTCCACCTCTCTCTGGGGATTCTGGTTCGTCCTTGAGAGCAGAGCAGGAGGCAGTGAGGACTTTTAAGGCCTCACAGAATGACGTAGGTGAACAGGGCCATGATGGCTGCACTGATAAGGCCAGAGATGGGCACAGTGACAAACCAGGCCATGAAGATATTTCTGAACAGCCGCCAGTCCACTGCCTTCCTGGAACGCAGCCAGCCGACAGACACCACTGACCCAACCTAAAAAAAAAAAAAAAAAAAAAAAAAAAGATATGCCATCAATAACAAGTTTTAGTTATCAATCTCATTCAAATAGTCTCTGCCTAGGACTTGCTTTGCATCAGTATATTTTGCATACAGGCCCATTTTACCTTGCAGTGCGTGGTGGAAACTGGAAGACCGATGTTGGAAGCGACCACAACAGTGACAGCTGAGGCGAGCTCAATGCTGAAACCACTGAAATTAAACAAAGTATAGTTTAGGGAAGCCAATTGGGAGGTTTTGCTCTGTACAGCAGGTGCCGTTTAATATTACAACATGGGCATGTGTTAATACCTAGAAGGGGTGATGGGGGTCAGGTCCTTGCCCATGGTCTGGATGACTCTGCGGCCCCAGACCCACAGACCGACACAGATGCCCACTCCTCCATACAGCAGCAACCAGATTGGAGTTGCTGCAGTTGATATAACAGACCCACTCTCATAGACCAGCCACAAAGCAACCAGGGGACCAATTGCATTACTGAAAGCAAAAGAGATAATACAGGCTCAAATATTGTTTTTAAAATCGGTGAACATAATTTTAAGCATTGTACAGTTCAATACATCTGCATTACCTGACATCATTTCCTCCGTGAGCAAAGGAACCAAAACAGGCAGTGAGAATTTGCAGGAACTGGAAGAGCATTGACACCTCAGGTCTGTCAGCATCAGCTCGATCCTCCTCCAAAGAGCTACGGCTACTCCCAGCATCATCGTCAACAATCTCTAAAGTGACCTCACCCTCACCAAGGCCTTCAGGTGCACCACTCTCTGCCACTGCATTACAGTAACTTGTGTAGCTATCCATGCGGACACGCTTCCTCTCCTGGGTGCTGGCTTTTTCCTTGTCTCCGTCTTCAGGAGCATGAAACTCAGATTCTTTGTGCTTGATGTCTCCGTACATACCGATGATGGCCATAGTGTAGGAGGTGTAGCTGTTGTTGCGGCGGATGGGCCGGTCGCCACCTTCCCCCATGCAGTCACCCACTTTTGCCAGATGGAGTTTGTGCAGCAGGTCCTTGTAGAGGCCCGAGTCCTTGTGAACTGTGTGGTACTGAGAGTAACCGTTGCTAGGAATGTGACTGGGGCCGTTGGTAAATTGAACGTGGGCTGTCCTCGGAGCTGCTGAAGACACATGATTGATCGTCAACAAAAACATTAAGAAAGCATGTGTCCTGATTGGCAAGGCATGTGAGGAATCTTGCCCTACAGACTTACCATTGCCCGTCTCTGACTCTTTGCCATCCTTTTGATCTGTGTCATCTGAATCGCCAATGTCAAAGGTGACCCTGCGCTCCTCAGAAGGAGGTGGGGAAGAGGGGGTGTTAGAGGACAGGGCGTTGGACTCCTCAGGGACAGGTTTCAGGATTGGACTGTGAGCTTCATGCAGCTCCCTCTTCTCCATCAGAGGACTCTCAGAGGGACTGGAAGACTTTATTTTAGCTGTATATCAAACAAGACAGATTAAAGATAATTACTTGCTAGAAAATTAAGATTTTTTTTTTTAAAGCAGTAGTATTTTCATGTATTTAGAATTTTTTTATATTGCATGTGTAAAACTAAATATTTTCTTATTCTTAAGCCACATTTGTTCATTTGCATTTATTGATTTTTACAACATTTTTCTCAAAACATTTCCACGGACTGCTTACCACTTCCTTGTGGCCCCTTAGGGGGTCCCCAGACCCTTAAAATAAAAATATTCTAATATTTATTATAAAAATTAATAACTTGCATACTATTAATCTTAATCTACCCATCAATATTTTAAAAGATTGACATTCAGTAAAAAAACAAAGAGGCTAGTTTGAGTATTTGAGGATTTTATGGAATGCTAACATTTAACCATTTTTCAAATAATTAGTTGTATTAAATAATTAACAAATAAATTGAGAATTAGTTAAGTAATGGTGAATATAATCAAGAATTTGTGATAAGTACAAAGGTTGGTAAGCACTTTACCCTTTAGCACTTTATTCACATGAGCGCTCGATTCTATAAACTAAGAGGCAAACACTTTGTTTGCTTAAATAGTCACTATAACCCTACATTTCAAGGACAGTCTGACATAACTCTGTCCATTGTCCACTGATCTGCTGAATGGTGTCAAAGCACATGTATTCCATTTTAGTAGCAAAATCCACCTCAAATTGTAGCCATGCACCTTAGCTCAACGAGACTGAGCTACTTCCGTCAACACCTCAACTGGACCACGGCTATTCCAGTTCACTAGCCAAAGACCAATTAATGGATCACTATGACCCAATTAGGCTGTCAATACTCAGCCTACATATACATATATAGCTCTATATAAACAACACTAGACGACTTGGTTGGTTATGTTGAACCATATTACAACAAACAGATTGTCTTAATCTAAAACTGGTTTTTCTTGAAAGTGCAGTTGGTGTTAGAATGTTTTGCGTGGTTTTGTCGGTTATGTGATTTGAGGATTAGAAAACATTGCCATCAAATTTATGTTACTGTAAGCTGTAATTGATGTTACAATGGGAGCTTATTACTGTCTTTTTCAACTTTAGCTGTGTGAAAGGAAATTCTTGGGTTCAACACAAATTTTAAATGCAATTTTACACACATGACATGCAGTTAAGCCACAGGAAAATTTGAGCAAGGTGGTAAAAAAATTGGCAATACAGTATATAGTAGTTACAACTAATGCAATAAAACTGCTCACAAACCCTCTAAAAACCATTCTGCTTAAATTCAGTACTTTTGCACAGCATGTGCAAGGATACACATGCTATTTACACAAAGAAAAATCCAGAGTTGAACAAGCTTAAATTGTATTGACCCCAAACATTCCTTTAAAGGAGTATATCGTCTTTCTAAGTGACTGATTAAAACTGCTGTCCACTGCCAGAATCTTTAATCTGTAGGGTATTATCCTCACAAACACCTGGTGCTAGGCCTAAGGCTAATAAATCTGGCATGTCCACAGATTGCTATCCAGACTTTTATAGGGCCTGAAAAATATCTGATTTGCAGGGTGTACATATTTAAATAACAAACCTTCAAAAGTTGATGTATTGATTCAAGTACAGTGCAACACAACATCTGCAATGGGTCTAATGAAAACCCTTGAGGCACCCAACCCATTTATTATTTTCAGTAGTCGACTTGGCATTGGTTAAGCAACACAATTGTGCAACCAGACATGACTATGCTGCTATGATAGTTCTATTGCAATTGATAACATTGATTTTGATTTTCAAGGTTAGAATAAAACTGACAAATGGATACTTACATTCAATCTTCTTCTTGAGGCGAGGGCAGACAACAAACCAAACGAAGATGCCAGTGACCAGGCCAAAGCCGATGGAAATGAGCGGCACTGCCCACCATTGCAGCTTATCGAATCCCAGCACTGTAGTCCCATCATTCACGGTGGGAAAGGGACCAAATCGGGTGTCGAGGGAGAGGAGGGAAGGAAAGGAAATGTGCTTTTGAGACAACAGGCAGCATGTGCTACCAACAACACAAACAGCATTACGGAATAGACAGGAACATTGTGGAGTCCTGGTTGTTAGTAATGGTGTTGGAGAGGAATATTAATAAGATTTGCTTGTGGATTCGCTGCATCCAGAATTTGCTTATACACCCTTTCTAAAGAAATAAAATGCATATTGAGAAAATAATACTTAGGCCACTGGCTCCCATTTATCAGTTAGAAGACTATTATGAAGAGTTTAAGAAATGTACTTGATCCACTTGTTTAGGAGGCCACGGAACACAACCCAAAACAACCACTGCAACCAAGTGTCAAATATCCTTGTCGCATTCAGAATGCACGCACAAGGCTTGTCTTCTTACATAACACTTCACGTGAGATGTGAGTGCAAACAGCAGCAAAATGTTGCAGTGACAAGACGGCGTACAAGGCCAACGTACCATGTTCAACAAATGTGGGTGCCTTAAAAGGATACTGCGGCACCACATAACTCCCCACCACTTTGGGAGGACAAGTGGGGGGAAAAAATGTGACCGCTCCTGCAGAAAGGTTATATCTGAGCCAAGACTGCGGTAGTAGCTGCGGTAATAAAGAATGTGTGCTGCATGTTCAAGGAAGAGAGCTGGCTGAGCAAGTTGGCCATTTACAAATTCCCCATGCGGTCTAGAACCACAGACAATGAAAAGTGTCAATAAAAGTTCATGGGACCAAAAACGGTATTAGACAAATTTAGAGCAAGACTTTGTCCAAATTCTATAGAAAAAAATGGCTTTGGTGAAGCAGGGTTGTGAAAAATAAACAGAAACAGAGGTTGAGAGATAAGAGGACAGTGAGCAGTGGGGCATATATAGTCCCATGCCTTGCCACATGCACGTACTACTGCAGGACGCTGCAGGGCATGCCGTGGCGCTGTGTGCTTTGGTTATGCAACTCCAAGTCAATCTCAGGAGACAAGATTCAAAGAGAAGTGCCACAATATTTAAAGAGAGCACTGAGGTACATAAGGGAGGGACAGCTGAACTTTCTAACACTCAAAAGATTTCGCAGCATCTAAAGGGACAGAACAGGTGTGGCCAACGGAGGGGGTGAAAGACGGAAATAAGAGAAAGGCCAACGAATGGGGCCCAGTTATCAATTATGGCCGGCTGGCACAGTTTCTGCTCAATGTGTGAGAAATGTAGCCCTATGCCTGTGGGTTAGGCAGGGAATGCATTCATGCTTGCATCAATGTAGTTTGACAAACAATCTCCCACAAAAGGGGAGTAGCCAGACCACAACCGTGCAGTGGGATAAATGAATGGAAGTGAATTCATTTCCTACTTTACCTCACAATAAAATCTGCTATCCCATGGCCTTTATTACACAATAACATGGGTTGTTTTTCCAGACACATTCAAGCCCTATACCTCATCCTGGTGACGCGCTGATGATGGTCTATGAGTCATTGTGGGCGGGGCACTGGTGTTTATGCCAATTATGGCAATTGTGGTCTTAGACGGCAAAACAGTTGCAAAAGTTATACTCATTTTTTGATAAATAACAAACAACATTAAATACTTCTATGGTGTAATGATACTCTTACTTTGTAGCATTACCAGAATTTTGTTTGGTGTGAACAGTTTTTTTTTTTTTTACCCATGCCACCAAGTCTGGCATTCGCAAAGGAATCTGGTGCATGAAGCAAAACTTTCTTTTTGACTATGTAAACTGTTTTGAGTCATACAGACCAAGTCTGGCCAAATGTAAAAACATTCCATTTCAAATCAACAAAGTCTGTTATTGCTGCCTTTTTGTGTTTGCTTTATATCCCCATGGCAACCAAAACACCCCACTGTCTGTTTTTCCAAAGAGGAAGCAGACCGGAAAACAAGCATAGACGTACGGGAGGGTGTAGCCAATCATTATGGCCCTCGTTATTAAAACTAATATGAGTAATACAAATTAAGGCCTGAATAAAATATACAACTTATAAAATCTGAAAAGATTTTAAAACACTAGGCATTATAGACGTTGTTGCAGAGAAAATTAGGCATTATACAATAAACGACTGAGGATCATACACCACCAGGGGTCTATTCACAATTTTCTTAAGACAAATTGTAAGGAATTCATAAGGATGCTCCTAAGCACAATTCTTGAAAAAGCAATCTCAGTTCTCAGATCGGTTTTAAAGAAAATGGCAGGCTGTGTTATCCGTGATTGTATGGTGGTTCTTGAAACTTAAAGAAAACACCTCAAAAATTCTCTTTTTACACTATTTTTTTTTAGTCTTGACGGGAGTTCAGCACTCTGTGCCATATTTTTAATGAGCAAGGTCCTTATTGGAGTCATTTTTGTAGCTTTGTTGCTCAATTTAGCAATAAGTCACAATCACACATAATCATGACTGATCATTGTTTACATTATCTAATATCGGACTTTTGGCAACTAGTGTTGACTCCTCCAGATTGTAAATCGGAACAAAAGTCATGTAGTTTATTCCAGTCTTTAAGTATAGTCATTTTGGGAACTAGCCGACTAATGAAAAAAGGTAAAGTCAAACAAATAATTAATTTCCTAGTACGCCTACTTCAGTCTCAAATGCTGAGGGCTGCTGGCAATAAAAACAGAAACAGGGTTTGTGTGCCATCTGTATTTTGCATGGGGAGAACTTTCCAGGCACTGTGGTTGCTGAATGACCATATGCCTGTGCTGAAATTGGGGATGGGTTATTGCACAATTAACTTAAGTTGAGAGGCAGGAAAAGAGCATTTATTAGAAAAGGACCAGTGACTTGATGTGTATATAATTATACTAATTTGTTTTTTATATATATATATATATATATAAAATAAAAAACAACCCAAATTAGTTTGAATGGGTTTCACCTTTTGTACAGTATGCGAGTTGGAATGTGTCGTCACCCTTATACAGCACAAACCGTTAAAATAAAACCAGAAGAACAGGGAGTTCCAAGTACCAGCGCAAACACACCGCTTCAAGGAAACTCCTCCTAGTCACTGACTGAATTTTTACAGGGCATGTGTGCCTGCCTTCAGCACCCTTCAGAACACAAAGGAGATTGATCAACGATTCATGACAAGCTGCATGCCTCTCAACCCCCCAGACGAGTACTGGTATTGTCCTGTCCTGTGAGAAGCTCTGGAATAACTGAACCTGAGTGAACTGCCTTAAACAGGTTGAGAGTGGGAGGCATTAAGGGACTGTGTCTGGTGATCTGCTGCCTTTACACCTAATCCAAGAGCAGATGACATGAAGTCACTAAGTGTGGCTAAAGATCAAGATAAGCCTATGTTAAGATGGCTCTATTACTATGTTGACCTGTATTATGAGTGAGACTGTGAGAGGATACATGTCCTTGTCCTGATGCGTTCAGACAACTCACATGACGTGGTGTCAGCTGATGAATTTGGCTTAAGAGAAACCTTATTCTAATTGATTCAGTGTCCTGAAGTGACATTGCAATTATTAAGTGGACTCTAGAGGACAGCCTTTTAATTTTGAGACTAAAAATCCTTTAACAGACATTAGAAACTATACTTGGCATGTCAGATAAAAACAAACAAGCCATAATCTGAAAGAACCATTTACCAATAAGTCAAAAGTTTAGTATCAAACTTAATCTTATTCTAATATTTGAGTACTAAACTCATGACTTTCTTGCTATGAGATGCACATTGGCATCTCATCGCTAACTTGTAAAACTATAGACTTGATGTATTAAGGTGTCTAAGGCAGAATGTATGTGTGCTGCTATGTGCATGTGTGTATGTTGCACCTTGTTGTGCCTATGTAAAGTGCGCCCGCCTAGAGTGCACGTGTAAACACTCCTAGGCTGCATATCACGTCATACTCTGGCCTGTAGCCTTCAATTAATGGCCCAGGCCAGTTGACTTCTTGAATTGTTGAGCCCTGTGGGTAAAAGGAAACAAAAAGGAGCAAAAGTTGCTCATTTAATAAGATTTCAATTTAAAGGTAAAATTATTCAGAGCTCAACAGTTAACAGCACCCAAAAACGTAGGGCTTTCTCTACTGAGGCTGACGGTTCTTTCTGATGGGCGTGAATTCTTTATTCCAGTTTTTTTCTCTACTATGATGGAGAAGGAAAAAACACTGACTGAGGTCATGCATACAGACACCACATGTCCATGTCATGAGTGCTCCACTGAGTTCTCCAGAGCCCACTAGTTAAACACTGCTTTGCCTTATGAACTGTAAACACAGTCTGGCAGAGTCTAGGCATCTGTTTAGGCTGTTATTGGGCATGAAAGGGCAGAAATACAGCAATACTCACAAGGTGCTCCGGTAAACATTACGGAGAACAGGTTGATTCCCATTGTAACAGCGTAGAAGAATGGCAGGGCCCTTAGACCATTGGGCACTGGATCCTTCTGCAAAGGACAAAATACACTCTTAGCCAACACCAAACCTTGGTGTGATATATCATATGATTCTACATTCAAATAACTCATTAAGACCAAGTTGGAAAGATAAGATCATTTTATTTACCTTTTGTAAGATGAACATGCGAACAAAGTAGAAAAGAATGGCAGACATGATGCCAGAAAGGACAGGCGAGAGGAACCATGAAGCAACTGTAAGGGAACAAAGAACAATGAACTATAAGGAAACACACCTCCAGTTTCTTGACAACCATTAATCATAGAAGTTCAATGACAAATGAATTGTCTTTGTGAATGCAGCTGACTTACCAATTCTAAGAATCTCCAGCCATTTGACTCCCTGCTGACCTCTGGCGACCAGTGAAAAGCCAATGGTAGCTCCCACGATGCAATGGGTCCCAGAAATAGGAAGCTTCAGAAAAGAAGCAGCCAACTGCCACACAGCAGAGCCTGATGAGTGGTGGGGGGAGAAAAAAAGTGCATTCAAAAGAGAAACCTCAATTCAGTAATAATATATAAATGTACAAGCACTTCATAAGCTACTCACCAAACATAGCACTGACTGAGCCAGCCATCAACACATGCTCAGAGCCGTTGTACATGTTCACGTCGATAATGCCTTTGCGGATGGTCTCGCTGACTTTGGCTCCAAGCAGCACAGAGCCCAGTGTCTCAAAGATAGTAGCAAGAATACAGGCCTGTCTAAGAGTAACTACACCTGAACCCACTGCTGTACCAAATGAGTTGGCAACGTCATTAGCACCCACTGAAAAGGCCAGGACGAACGCTATGATGAAACCTACGATTAGGAGCCATAGATAATCTGACGTATTGACATGACCCACAAACCCAGCAAGGGTGCTCATAATCGTTATCGTGGCCAGAGTTGTCGATTCCATTGTGCGCAGATGGTTTTCAAGTTATACAGATTTTTTTACTTCACAATATTACAGGTAGAGAACCAAATATGTATAAATAATTCAAGCAGCAGCACACTGGATATTTTATCCCCAGAAAATTGAGGTACTATTGTTTCTAAATCGGTTTTCTGCCTCAGACCTACCTTCACCCTTTACTAAACCAGCAAATCAAAGCAATCCAGACACTGGAGATAGAATCTGCACTGCTCTGCTCTAAACTGATATGTTACGTTAAGGGAGAGGGTGGAGTGAGGGCCTATTGCTATCCTCTGAATAGACTAGATCTGTTACGGTTTGTTTTGGCTTGGGCAATTAGGCAGACAGAGCGGACATCCATTGTGCAACAGACACGATGGGTGAATGGTAGCTCATTCCTGAAAAAAAAGAGAGGAGAAAGTGGGAAGGTTCCCGTGTTAGTGTTATGCAACAATTTCACGACAGAGGGGCCAGAACTTAGACATAAGTCTAACTATATTACTACACACTAAAGCAGTACTAGCAGTACTTTATTTGCCAGAGAGGGGAGCAGAAAGTCTCTAGAAAACTCTTTCACAGTACAAAAAAGTGGGCACATCGAGAACAGACAGCATGAATACATGCATGATCATTCAACAAAAACCTGTATTTAAAAATAAACTTACACGCCTATATGGCATCAACTTATGCATGAACTAAACCCAATGTCCATATGAAACACCAGTCAGAAGGATTTTTTGAAATTGAGATTTATCTGAAAGCTGAATAAATAGCTTTCTATTGATGTATATGTCAGGATTGGACAATATTTGGCAGAGACAACAATTTGAAAATCTGTAATCCTTATGATTGTTTGCATAAAAGAAAATTCAATGAATTGTTGGCTATTGCCACAAATATACCCGTGCAACTTATATGACTGGTTTTGCGGTGCAGGATCACATATTGCTTTTATACTACAGTCATCAAGTAAAAAAAAATTTAAAAAGCCAATCAGACTTGTTTGTTTTGCAAGCCAGAAATGGCACTACTTTGATTATTTTAAGCAATGTGACAACAGACAGCAACTTGCATTCAAATTAAGCTGCCAGTGCATCCGTGTCATGTGGCTTTCCAGAACATTCCTGCAATGCAGCCTTTATTGGCAAAGAAAACGCAGAAAATAAAATGATGAAATGCGTCTGACTGGCACTTGTGGGGCTGTTTCAACCAGTTCTCCCCGCTCGCGCAAGACACGCACTTCCTCGCTAACGTTAGCTTGAGGAAACAAATCACTCACGAACAACCCTAAATCGTCAGCTTTAAAACCGCTATAGATTTGCTGATATAAACATGAAAATGAAATAGCACACTACTTACATAAATTAATTTGGTAAGGCTTTTTAGGCTAACAAGGCGACATTCGTCTTTTCTGTGCGCGCCGGGAGTCCTTTCCGCACTACACGTGTCGTCATTCATTCACACCCGCTAACAGCTAATATGACGTTATAAATCATAAGTACTTTGTTAAACACATACCAAAATAGCCACGAAAGAAATATTATATATATATCAGCAGAATATTTCAGTGACACCATATTATTTACTAATCGTAATGAGTCGTGTGATTTTTTTTCCCCCCACATTCGACCACCGCGAGTCAGCTGACAAAGCCACGAGCTCGCGCTCATTCTAACCGTTCACAAATTAGCAAAGAAATAACGTCGACGAGAACGTACGACACATACCACTCAGAACTAACTATAATAACAAAAAATATATAGCTTTTACTTACCACTCAAAAGAAACTGTCGATAAAAATTGATTTAGATATTTTTGACACAGTAGCCCGCCCAGTCAACTTCCCGTAGACGCTTTCCGCGCGCGCGGGGTAAGAATGAATAAATGCTCTCGCTCTTTTTTAAGGTCTAACGTCGGGTGATTAAAGTAAATTCAGAGCTTAAAGCGACAAACAAGACACTGCTGATTGTTCTGAGTCCTTGGTTAAATAAAAAAAATTCCCAATAAACCGCTTTTAGCCGGCTTCAGAAGATGAGTTCCTGCTTGTCCACGCAAGACATATATCATCGGACTGTGAGGGCGGGGCTGTCTTCGGTTGATGTTGACGTCAAACAATAAACCCCGCCCTCTGACCTTATTTGGCGATGTCGGCAAAAAGACTATTTACCTTTTTACCGTCGATTTACGTAACCTTAGACTTTTCAAGCATTACAACTACTACTCTGTACATTTATAATCTGGAAAATGACTGGATACTGATTTTGCATTTCAAATAAAGGGAAATTCAACATCTAGCCTACCCCACAAATAACTTTGCTTTATATGCTTTTACAGATGCTGGTAAACAACAATGTTCTTTTTATAAATATATAAAAAGTATTTGTTTGTTTTAGGCCTGATTTCACAGAGGGCTTTTATTAACGTGTCTTAGAAGAAAGAAGAAAAAAACATACTGATGATGTGCATCTTGAGATAAAAAATGGCTCTGACATGTGGCTTAAACCAGCCAAACGTGCATTTTAGTCTGGGACTATAGGCTAAACCTTGTCTGTGAAACTGGGGGGTAGAGTTTTAAGCTACAAATTAACGTATGTAAATTATATATATTTTATGTTATACATTTAAAAATTACTGAAATTATTGAAGTTCACTGACTGTTAAAGACATACGTATGTATGTGATTATGAGGATAACAGTACTAAGAACACATGCAACTATTTTGATTAGGTAATTTGATCAAATATGTAAATGTAAAAGAAAACAATATAAATGGAAGTGCAGATTGATCTGCTGTAATTGGTAAATTATATATTCAAAAAAAGTGGAATATCTAAATTGATTAACAAATGCTTTTTATAAAACATCTGTCTTTTTAATGTGGCCACTTAAATCATGAATAGGAAAATAATGTTTATTGTACAATGTTCAAATCTCTCTCTCTCTCTCTCTCTCTCTCTCTCTCTCTCTCTCTCTCTCTCTCTCTCTCTCTCTCTCTGTGTGTGTGTCTACTTACTTATTGTATACTGTATATACAAACAGATTCAAATTTAGCAGGTTTGGAATTACATATAGGCCTAAAGGTAAAACTGGCATAAATTGCTTATCTGTTGGAGATGATTAATGGTCATGTGTTTCAAAATTTTCAAAGGCGTTTCCTGTTTCCCGTAGTTGCATCCCATCTAATTCCTCTAGTCTAGTATGTTATAATTATGGGATTGATTTAAAATAAGCTATGAAGAGCTATATGCTAGAACTCCCCCATGTGGCCACTACCATTCCTGGTCCAGGGCTATATGTGTATTCCAAAAAGGGCATTTATTGCCCATGTAAAAAAGAAAGAAAGTTTAAAATAATTCTAAGCTCATTATTTTATGTTCTCTCCTGGCAGTTGTTATTTATTTCTTATTTTTAATTAATAAATTAATATTACAAACTGGTTCTTTGCCTTTGTTTTGGATGTATTATCAGTGTTGGGCTTGCAGTTCAAATAGATAGATAGATAGATAGATAGATAGATAGATAGATAGATGGATGGATAGATGGATGGATGGATGGATGGATGGATGGATGGATGGATGGATGGATGGATGGATGAATAGATAGATAGATAGATAGATAGATAGATAGATAGATAGATAGATAGATAGATAGATAGATAGATAGATAGATAGATAGATAGATAGATAGATAACTACTCCAAAATGTGACGATGTAATAATACAGAAGTAGGTGTGTCCGAACTTCTGACTGGTAATGTACATAATATAGTCTTATTCTAATTCTGAATACTATGCATGAAATTTCAAATAAGTGGTTCGTCAAGTACTTTCATCGATAAAGTACGGGCCAGCCACGTGGTAACTGTTTAACCTTAAAGTTGTAGAGGACCTTTACCATGGGTTGACTTAAGGTGAGCCATGTGAACTTGCTGGTTGTTCTAGGGTAGAACATTGAAGACAGAAAGCCTTATCACCCTATTAGAATGAAGGGCGCATCCTCGACTTAAGAGGCAGCCAATAATAACTCGCAAAGACTGAGATGGGCGTGGCCAACAGACGTTTTCGTCACGCACACTTGCACTCCGCTAGAGAGGCGTGAGGGCATGAAGCTAACGCATGAAGATAAAAGTAAGATTACTATAACGATAGGAATACGAAAATCATTGTAGCTATTTAAAAATACAGGGTATAATATAACGTTAAAACATTCGAGTTGTTTTTGTTGATTAAATCACAGTTTGCCTGCGGTGGGATGTCGATAAGGCTTGGCTAGCTAGTCAGTTGATCTGTTATTGCAGTTGTTCGCAAATGTCAAACTGTTTGTTTATCTAGAAAATTGTTGTTATTATTGCGTTTCACAATATGAGATGAAAATATGAAAAAAATCTGTTATTTTGCTTGTGCATTTTAGCTGTCCATCTGTCGTTTACTAAATTGCGAGATAATAGCTAACGTTAGGGCATTTGTTAAATTGACATTGGGTTACACTTGTTATTCGAGACCTATTACCACATGGGAACTAATTTGTATAGTAAATCGTTGCTTTTTAGCTAATTCAGGGCACTTTAAAGTGCACTTCAAAGTCAAATTCTAGATATAATCGGTTCGTGGTTCTAGAATGTTCTCCGTCCAGCATCGCCCTGTGTGTAACGTGGGGGCCAGAGCTGTCAGACTGCACAACTTTAGCACTTTTAACCAAATGCCTAGCAAATCGTGGAGTTTCTCGTGGATGGGTGAGCGCGTGGGCCTGCTGATGTCATGGCTCCAAAAAGCAGGAAGGGCAACGAACAAACTGGCCTCCGAGAAGAAGAAGAAGAAAGAGAGGCTTTTGTCTCTATTCGCCAGCCACTGTAGTTTTGTGACAGGCCAGAGGCTGAGAAGGGCTCTTCAGATTGGAGAGCTGTACTCAAACCTGTACTCCGAGAGAACCAGGTGGACTCTCGTGGGCAGCATATGGCGGCGTCTGCAGAGTAAACACGCACCCACTGGAAAGCTCATAGCGGCACTGGCTGGAGTCTTTATGTGGGAAGACGAGAAGATCCGAGATGATGAACTGACAAGGTACTTCCCTCACTTCTGGATTGTTTTTTTGTGGCATTAAGGTGCTTTATGTCATTTTAGAAATGTTTTCCCATTATCTGACATTAAAACGGCTTACGCGTCTGTTATATCAATTGGGCCTTAGTTTTGTAAGGAGCAAAATAGCGACAGTGGAGCGGCCCGTCCTTTTATTAAGCAATCAGAAACGTTACCTTATCTGTCAATAACTTTTCGTGGATTGGCTGTGGGGATTTTGAGGGGGTGGTTTTGGCGAGGGGCGAGGCACAGGTCAATTCAACATATTTTAATAAACTTTGCATCATTTCATGCTCTTAATTTATAGGCACAATTTGTAAGATTTGAAATATCCTAAAACCACTAGAACAGTGTTTATATATTTTGCTGACTTGTGTACTTAAACTATCCCAGATGTTTCCAAGAATGTTTAAAACCAGAGAAATAAGCTCAACCGAGGTACATAGTACTGCACAGAGAGAGTAATGTTATAACATAATTTTCAACACACTCAAATGTATATTATATTATAAAACAGTGCTGCGTTACCCCACATATTTTTGACTGTAAGAAGCAGCCTGCAGCACAATAAAAGTTCCACTGCTGTTGACCTTGTTCAGCTCCCACAACACTCGGCCCTGCTTTGCTTCACACTACAGTAACGTTAATAACCGCATCCATGAACATGATTTCTGCCCGCGTATTGTCCCGATTCTTTTCCACCGGCTGTGAGGTGGAGACTTTGGGTGCGTCTCAATTAGCTCCCTAGTTCAGTAGTCAGGGCACTGATCAGGACATAAGTAAATGGGCTGACTCCATGATCGGTGCCCAGACTGCTGAACTAGGGAGCTGATTGAGACACACCCATAAACTCCCAAGATTCTGCGCTCAATCTTGGCGTCATCAAGCTATACCTTTGGTTTAAACAGTCAACCTCTTGTAACGAAAAACTGCATAGTTGAGCTTTTAAAGCAACTTGTGAGAATCTTCGCTTTAGGTGTGCATGGGAGATGCAGGCACTGGAGTCGGTGAGGAGCCAGAATACGACCCCAAAAACAGCCGTGCATCAGGATCAAGCCTGGGAGGTGGTCGTGGAGAAGAAAAACTTCAGAGTTTGGAGGAGACCTATCCAGGATAGCCATCTTTTTGAATACAGAGGTATGTTTTAAATTGTAACAATACATACATGTATTGTCATTAATTCATAATAAATACTTTTTTTTTAACTAATCTGTTTTGAATATGTTTGTGAATTGGATATTTCTGCAAGGGCATGTGCACCTTTAAAGACTTTGATATTTATTATATTGGTCGGCTTCACAGACAGGGTTTAGATTAAGCCAGGATTAGGCCTTAGTTCAATTAGGACATTCAAGTAGCTTTTTTAAACATGCTTTAGAAAAAAACATTACTGTTGTGCATCTTGAGACAAAACTATGGCACTGACATATTTTAAGATATGTCTGGGTTTAGCTTAAACCTTGTCTGTGAAACCGGAGGACTATCATAATAACCATTTGTCTAATCCTATTCAAATAATCTATTTACATCTTTACAGTGTTTGGCTCATATACAGACGTCACTCCCCGGCAGTTCTTCAATGTTCAGGTACTAAATAATTGCATTAATATTAAGCTTGTTCAGTTTTATTTCATTATTCCAGTAAAACAAAAACTTGTGCAATGTACCGTTTGTGTTGGGTGATTGTGTGCTTCATGATAGCTCAGTCTTTCCATAGCCTAAAAACAAAGTATACTTTGGGCTTTACATGTTTAAGGCATCACCCGCCTTGCACTCTTGTTATCTATGATGATCTAGGTGCGTGCATGTGGTTGGAATTTGAATGTTATATTTAGACTCTCCCAAATATTTCCCTTCATACTAGTTGGACACAGAGTACAGAAAGAAGTGGGACGCACTGGTTATCAAACTGGAAGTGGTGGACAGGGATGTCAACACAGGAACCGAGGTTGTTCATTGGGCGACGCATTTTCCAGTAAGCTATGAATCTAAGGTTACACTTTATTTTGAGGTGTCTGTTACAGTGTAATAATAATTAACTACATATACTATAGGGTTAGGATTGAGGTTTGGATTAGGGTTAGTTGCTATTGTAACTACATGTAACACTTCTAACAAGGACACTGTAAAATAAAGTGTTACCGAATCTAGTTCTGTGCTGCGTTCTGTCATAACATGAAAACATCCTTGTGTTTTTTTTGATGGACAGCGAGTCGGCCTGAGCAGAATTAAAGGAAGTGTAATTGACAGAAGATTTACAAGCCTTTAAGGTTAATCTTCTTTCTGCCGTACCTCATTAATTTGCAAGAATTCATTGATGAAGGTTGCAAATCCGATGAAGTTGCTTGGATGATTTGAACTTCAAAATTGTAATAGGTTGACTACTTTAAGTGTGTGACAGTAATATATTATTATTTTAATTTAAAAGAACTGTTTTCTATTTGAATTATGGATGCTCATAATTAACTGGTTAACCGTTAACCGACAGTAAGGATTTTGACCGATTAATACTATCAGTTAAACGGTTTAAAAAGTCAAGGTTTGCTGCATGGTTAAATACACCACACTTGAGTTTTTGAGAGAAAAGTCTATAAATTCTATATTTTATATAATTAAGAGACCACTTACCATTGATTTCTCAGTGTAAAGTGGTCTAGTTGTCTTAGGGGTCATTTACACTACACTGTTTTTTAACTAAAAACCTAAAACGTTTTATGCGTTTTAGCCATTCATTTTCACAACAACGTTGTTTTGGGGGTCTGAAAATGCAAACATTTGAAAACGGGTTTCAAAGTGGAAGTTTTTGAGAATGACACCATTATCATCTTTGTGTAAATGTTGTGAAAATGTCATCATGCGCATGCATATTACATGTTTAGTCTATAGGCACAGTGTTTCTTTAAAAAGTGACATCGCCAACTACTGGCCTGGCATGAATAATGCAGTATTTCGAATAGTTTTCACAAATGGTTACTAGAAAAATATTTCTGTTTTTAATACCTCGTTGTCATGTAAACATACCCGTGAGCTTCATTCTTTTTAATTCAACGTATCTGTTTGTATTTGCAGTGTTGTTCAATAGCCAGTGATGTATTAATTTTAGTAACCTTTCCTGCACAGTATCCTATGTACTCCAGAGACTACGTCTACGTGCGCAGATATCACATTGATGTGGAGAACAACTTAATGATGTTAGTCTCAAGGTAAGTGCTGTTGCCATTTTTATAGGCGTTGTTTAGTAACCTTTGAATTAGTGTTTATTGGTTTAAGTGTGTCTCTTATTTTAAGTGTGGCTTCTTTGTCCACTCAGAGCCGTTAAACACCCTGGTGTCCCAGAGACCCAGGAATATGTCCGAGTGCACTCTTACCAGTCTAAGATGGTCATCCGCCCACACAGGTCATTTGACGAGGTGAGAACAAGGAATCTCCTGTGTGTCAGTCTGTCTGCCGTTGGTCTTCGTATGCAGTCTTAAGTTAATTATGTTGTCTTAACAGAATGGCTTTGACTACCTGCTGACTTACAGCGATGATCCCCAGACTGTCTTCCCTCGCTACTGCGTCAGCTGGATGGTGTCTAGCGGTGAGCCGTCTGTCTTATGCACTCGCACTCCTATTTGGGCAATAAATATAAGGGTCAGCCCCCAAGTGGATTGTATCCAGGGTCCAAAATGACATTTTGCCACAGTTTATTTAGCAAGTGAGCACTATATTGATCCAAAGTGTCAGTAAAGACATTTATAATGTTACAAAAGATTTCTATTTCATATAAATGCTGTTCTTTTTAGCTTTCTATTCATCAAAGAAAATAAATATATCACTGTTTCTGCAACAAAGATAAGAAATAATAAGAAATGTTTTTATAAAGTCAGCATATCAGAATGATTTCTGAAGAATCGTGATACTGAAGACTGGAGTAATAATGCTTAAAAAATTCAGCTTTATCACAGAAATAAATTACATTTTACAATGTATTTAAACAGATTGTTATTCATGTTAGTATCACAGTTTGGAATTGCCATTTTGTTAGACATCCTTTCTGCAAGTGCTGTTTTTTTGACACCTGTTCGCATAGATTTCACTTCCTCTCTGTACCACAGGCATGCCAGACTTCCTGGAGAAGCTTCACACCGCTGCTCTCAAAGCTAAAAACATGGACTTCAATGTCCACGACTACGTCAGCATTGTAAAACCTGCCCAACCCACCCAAGACCGACTAGGAGCTGACAACGCTCACACCAGAGGCCCAAGCCAGATCTACGCCTGAGCGTCTTGCTACAGCGATTGATGTACTGTGGCAAAATGACCCAGGACAGAATATGTTTTGTTGTGGGGTCATTAATTGAAGCCACAAAGGGATCCGAACCATCTAATCCCAGAATTCATTTATCTCATTTGACCAACTGCACTAGCTGTCAAACTGAGTGCTCACATCCTTCACTTTTTGTGTTGTTAGTTTACTTCCTCTTTCTGTAGGGTGTGTCCATCCCAGACTGCTGAGATGAGCCAAAATAACGCTGTTATTAACTGTCGACACTCATACCAAAGCAGTATTTCACTGTGTATAGATCATGCAGTTGAGATGCTGAAAAACAATTGGAGAACCGTGAACAAGCTTCAAGTTCAGGAATTGCTTCTGCACAATACCACGTTTTTGTTTTTTTCCTTTGTGGTTCTTTTCTCCAGCTTATACTGTGATGAACTGCTCACGGCAGAACCAGATTGACTCCCCATCGTCCTCGTTTACTGTGTTGAATGTTCATTGCCGTTCATAAAACCCAAACAGCCTTCACAGGATCACCAAAACCTGCTCTGGAAACAAAAGAGAGGCGTGTCTTATGCGAACCGCAACATCCTCACGGACAGGCTGGGCTTCCTCCTGCGCTCTCTACAGGGCTGTTTGAAGTCTGAAACATCTTTTGTACTCTGAACTCCAGCAAATGAGGACGCTATGAGAGTCAGCGATGCTGACTGACTTCATATTGTAATGAAAGTGGAAGGGCGGTGTGCAAGTCGGCATACAAACTCACAGCAGGATGGATTTTTTTGTGCAAGTGCAAAGAATAATGGGATTTTTATTGTGTGTGTGTGTGTGATTGGGAGTCCACTTTAGAGGGATTGTCTGTATTGTACATGTTTATACTTAAAAAAAAAAAAAAATTGAATTGAATTGGTAGAGTCAAACTTGGCTTGTTAATGCAGATTATATGCTTAGAACATCCTGCAAACATAAATCAAGTAAAATGGTCTGGTTCTGGTTTTGGTCTCTGTCCCATCATTTCATTCTCACATCAGTGAAGCTTCAGATATAGTAGCACTTCAGTTTGCCATGTGGCGAAAAATGACGTAAATCATCTGAGGAAATGCTAAGCTACATGCATGTTGACTTTTGTTGTCCGTTTCTTTTTTTTGGTTTCTACAGAAGGATGGTTAAAATAAAAGCAGCTCTATTGAATCAAGGTCAGATGTTGCTTGGTGGATGTGTGCAAATATATACTCTTGTATAACATCATTTGAAAGAAGCACTTGGTAATGGCATGACACTCTCCTGAACATATTAATATCAATTTCCTGTTGTATATTACGTGTTACATGAGGAGTAACTAAATTTACAGTTGAACTATGTTGCACTTGAAATGTGATTGGTCTCAAAGAATGCATCCATATGCCCAACTATGTGGCCGTTTGCTTTTGAATATGTCCTATTCACTCTTGAATCTTATGAAATTGTTAATTCACCCGTTTGTTTGTATTATGTTCTTCGTAATACCCTTGCCACGCCAGTTTCATCTTAAAAAGAAGTGTTTAAATGTATTTGTTTATGTTTAACACCTAGATAACACTGCCCTGTTTACATTCTGCTGCAAAAATTATATTTTTTCATTTTTTTGTGTGTGTGTTTGTTTTATTGAAGATAAACTGCTCTTATGGCTGGTGTTCATGGTTTTCTATGATTTTGTTTCATGTTTAAAACTACTGCTCACAGTGGTCAGTCAAAGGTACGTCTACTGGAATATCCCAGGTTAATAGAAGTTATGCTCTATTGACATCAGTGGCATGTTGTCGATTACCACAGAAAAAGGCTCAGCGTTACTACAAATGTAAACGTCTCAAGTGTCATATCTTTTTCTGTTCCCCAAGAGTAACATGTTAATTTATTTCCAGGCGTTTTGACATGACAGTCTTCCGGTCCTGAATATTGTCGAGCATGTTTAATGTTTCCTCATGCTATTTCATCATGTTGAAATATTACAAAAAAAAGTGCATTTCCGTGGTGTCTTGAGTCAAAGCACCGGATAAAACAGCTCAACTGCAGCTTAATGTGCTTAATATCATTTTTCACTTTTTCTAATATCTAAACTAGAAGCGTTCTACTGTAATCTGAAGTGAAATAGAATAAATTAGTGAGAGGCCTGGAGCACGAGTTAGTATTTTGCTCTAATGTGAAATTAAACATCATAAATCATCAAATGGTGACAATAAATTCATTTGAATTCATGCTGAGTCTTGTTTCATTTTTATTGACGTAGACTAGTATCCAGTATTGTGACATTCAAAATAGGCTACTATTATTGCTTCCTTCACGTGCTATCGGAAATGTCCTACTTCCCACTTCATAAATCGTGATTACGAGCTTGCATTCAAGTGCTTTGTTGTCGGAATGGACAGGAATCATGGAGGACACCAGGTTTATTCTAGCTATTTATTGGTAAAATCTTATTAAAACCACGATGTTAGATTCTGTCAAATTTGGCTAAATACAGGCTATTTTCGCTGTGTACTACATTAATGACAAGACAAGACTAGCTGTTTTTGGAGGAAAAGAAAAGAAATCATACCTGTCGCACAGCAGTAGCCTACTATGTTTAAAGTTGGCACGCCCATCTCGGGAATTTGGATATCAAAATTATTTCAGAACTTCCCAGTGGTAAACCCGACATCAGAGGGCGTTCATGTGCAATTTTTACCTTGGAAACTCGTATTTACTATAATTCCGATAGCACATGAAGTCATCATAAATGAGTTGAGCCGAATGATTTTCTCCCAGTGGATGATAAAATAAGCAAATTATTAGACGTGTCTAACATCACAGATTATTTTTATTTTGACCAGTTAGCAACTACTTTAGCATAACTGCACAGCAAAGCTTAATAAGATTTGCAAACACTACTGTCATTCTCTTTTAACAGTAAATGCAAAAGTCTAGTTATGCATATGGATAGGTGTTGCTGTTGTTACTGTTCATTATGCACCTCACACCCTGACCACTGACTTCAGCATATATATACTAGAAAAGTACATGTTTGCCATGAGTGTACTTGAATTATAGCACATTTTCATTGGCTGGAATTATAGCATTTATTGATGGATTGCATCCATAGTTACATATCTTTCATCCATATTCCTTTTAAACTGCTTGACAAATCAGGTAAAGTGCTCAAAAGCTTCATAATGTGCTGTACACAATGTGAGCTGCTCTCATGTAGAGGTTGAATCTCAAAGGACTAAATAAAAGATACTTGTGCAAAGACAAACAGATGACAATATCCAAGCAGAGTCCATTACTCTGAAAATGACTGGAGCTGAGCAGTGCAACCTAACATGACCTCTGACGGTAAAACAGAGTGGTTCATTCATCTGGAGACTGACTGTAAATGCTGCTCTGCTGTGAGCTCCACCCATCATGACCTCCCCGATTACATCTAAGATTGTATTTACTCAAACAAGACTTACGTCACGAAAGCCTTTTTTCCCAGATATTTGGTTCAATAGTCAAAACGTGGCTTTCAATAGTGGCTGATGTGCAAAATGTATCCATATATTTTCTTAGGATGAATGGGGATTCAGCTAGACTTCTTATTTGCAAAAACATTTATTTTATTTTTTAAATGTTGTAAAAATCTGCTATTAAAAACACTGTGCATTTGGGGGAGGAGGTTGGGTATGTGTCCCCTGTATTTCTCTAGTGACTACGGCTTTCATATTTTATAAATGGAAACGGAAAGGACATAAAGAAAGAAATGTCAAGCCATGGCATCAGCTTTGTTGAATAAGTTCTGGTTGGCAACAAAACTAACACTATTTTGAATACAGTGTCACCATTTCCACTTCTTGTTTAATTTTTCTAGCTATAATGATCATGTCACACTCAACAAAAAAAACAACACAAGGGATTTTATTCTTTAAAATACTCATGTTTGGGACAAAAACATTACACTTCAACAAACTATTGCACAAGGTTTGATTCTTTAGGAGAGGAAATGAACAAAAAGTAAGAAGAAAAACACAGAAGAAAGTGCACACAAGTCTCCAAAGTGCTTGGCACAACCATGGACAGAAAGCGAACTGCATGGTTAGATCAAGCACAATGGTGTCCTGGGCAAAGTCGTCAAGTCAGTAGAAACTCGTTCAGGTTCTGGATCAGTCACAAATGGCAAGACAGAATGGTCCTTGTACATTAAAATGCTGTTGAAAATCATGCAGATTACAAAAAGGGATGTCTAGGAACAGGTCAAGGCTTGAAGTCTACGAAGGCTGAAGGCAACAAACTTATGGTTCACTGATTGAAGGAAGTTCAAAAAGACCATCAAAAATTGTCATCAAGAATCTTCTTCGGCCATCCTTCGATGTTGTATTTATTTTAAAAAGGATTGAATTCAGGTTTCCAAAAACTGGAAGTCACTGGAAATCGAGAAGAGCAGCATCATAGAGGTTGTTGCAGGTGATAACCGAGAGCAACTGTGTCCCACACATTGGGAGATGGGCTGAAAAGGTGTTTGCGATAGACTGCGACTAAGCATGTCTGCGAAATTAAAAAAAGGAAAAGATTAGTCATAGGTCACGTTCTCACTGCAGAGATTCGCAGGCACCGCCCTTCCTGCGCAAAAACTGCGTCAAACCCCACCCTCTCCGAAAATCGTACACGTCCCTACTACCTATGCCTAATGACCAGTCGACAAAACTGTCAATTTTCTAAAATTCCGGTAAAATACTGAAATGGAACTCCAGAGCAGGGGTCACCAAACGAGAGTGGTTTGGTAATCAAATGAGTTTGCTGTCATTCAATTGTGCAAAGGTTTTCAGAAAATCTATAGAAATAGAGTTTGTTGGAGCAATGGTTGTCTTGTTAAGGGACATCAATAGCTCCTCAGCTTCTTGACTTGCCCAAATTGACTGCTCTAGGGGGCAAATAAGAATAAACTACCAATGTTGCTTTCTTTCAATGTCATCTATCCCTCAACAATCGGACCTTACTTATAATTCTAAACTTGTTACTACAAAATCTCTAGTGCTAAGGTTTCCTAAGGAATCCTGGGGTATCTCTCCAAAAAACCTGCCTAGATTCTACCCATCTGTCTGGGTGGTAATCATATTACCCCCAAACTTGCCATGCCCCATGGGACATTTTAGTGGGAATAGGAAGGATGGGTGCGCTAATCAACTCTAAAGGTCAGACAATTGAACCACTTAGCATGATGAAATGGAAGGAAACAAACATGACCAAGGATGATGGTTTGAGATGTTGGTGGAGAATGGAGGATGAGGATCAAAAAAAGTTGATAAAAGTATGAATGGATGAAGACATTGTCTACGCCTATATTCTTCAACAAGTTTTATGCTATGTTTGGTGTCTTACTGACCCTCGAGTCTATCCTTTAAGCGTGTTACAAATTTAGAGCAAAAACGACTTCTTACCCAGTTGGTTCAGCAACATATTTCGTCCCCCTCTTGCGCAAATCTGCCCTTTGAAAATCTGTTACCTTGAAGAGGACTTGTCCAAAGGCTCAAAACTAATTTCTAGAGTGCCCTGAAACTGTTCTAAGGAATTGCCAGCTCAGCTCTGTGAGAAGAAAAGAAGGAACGATTAAGACATTCAAAAACTTAGCGCATTAAGGACTCTCACCTTAATCTTGTAGAAGACCATCTACAAGAAGTCTTGTAAACGATCTTCCAACAGGTTTCCACAGAGAGAATCTTCAATGCCGTGACCAATGTCTCTTGCTCTCAACTCTTTGGCGACTAAGATCAGCTGAGGGCGAAAGGGAGCTGCTGTTCTGAGCTGGCCGTCTGGACTGGACCTGTTATCCAGACTGAAGGCAAATTGTCCAGGATGTCTCTTCTCCAACACCCCCCATACTCCGCCCCTCCCTCCGCCTTGCAGGGGCGGGGGGGTCATACAATATCACCCAGGATAGGTGGGTTGCCGAGGAGAAGTAGGGTGGTGTGGGCCAGGGTATGTGTCATTGGGAGGGGGTAGAGGGTCCAGTTCCGCAATTCATAAATATTAATACAGAGTCCTCCCTCTTGAGGAGGGGGCAAATTCTTTAATTTTGTTAGAGGGGGAAGCGCTTTATTCACTTAATGGCTTTTATTAGTGCCCGGACTTCAACTCTTTCATTAGCTAAAGTGCTGCTATAATTTACAGGGGAAAGTGCAGCAGGGGAAAATGGGTGGGGGAAGGGCGGAGCTTGATGGGTGAGCACTGGCTCCTCTGCCATAGGCGTACGTCCCTACCATCTTAAAATATAGACTCGGATCAATGCCTGAATATGCCTCCATTTCATCTCCATGAACCCAATAACCCCACCAGAAGAAACGAACGCCAGGATTTAAGCGTTTGCTGATGCTGCGCTTTAAGTTCTCAATGTTAACATACTGCATCTTTCAACTATGCTTTCTTTCAGAATATTATTTATTGTACTGTCAAATTAGCTATTGTTTTGTGAATAGGGTGACTGTGTGATGCTTTTTAATCAATCATTTTGAATGGAAAAACCAGACCTGGATACTTTTGGAGTGTACATAATTTTCAAAAACATGAAAACAAAGCATTCAATGCATCCCATTTTCTAGAAGTTCTGATACGGCAGTTTAGTTTGCCGTTTAATCTCAATTGACTTGATAAACGACTTCGCACTGCATCAGTTTATAGCAGACTACCCAATAGCTAAAAAGAAACTGCACTGTGAAATAGGGGTAGAAATTTGTAGTCATCGCACGATGGCCTTCTATAGGGGATCCTACACATGTTGATAAATTCATTTTCATGTTTGTGATAAGCATTTTAATATATTTTTTCTATAGATTCTTACAAGCATTCACTAGCCAATGAATATTGTACATTATAACATAACTTGAAATATGTGTGTTCACTATACTATTTAGTAATTTTCATTAGTACTCCAGGTCTGAAAAATCTGTTTAGAAGAAACTTATCCAAAGGTTTTTACCACAAGGATTGTGTTTAATGGTAGTATTGTTGACTTTATATGGACTTAAATGCAAAGGCAACAAAAAGGCTTTTTGGCTGATTAACCTTTGAGACAGCTTGCACCCATCACACATTCATAATGTCAAATGTCCCTAGTGAGTGGGGCAATTTAAGGGCATCAGTGCTTCTGACTGGGTGTGTATCAATCCCCATCCGTTTCATCCGCTAAGTGGCCTGGTTATCCTGAGTGATTGAATATCACAACTGGGGGGGAGGGTGCTATATGTGACCATGAGACTACTGGATTAAACCATATGAAGTGCTGGTTACTGACTAGATATCTCAAGTTGATTTTGTTTGATCAGGTTAACAATGCTGACAATTCAACAAAAAGACTTGAAATCAAATGTTTTGTCATGCATAACACGGTCACATTTAGACATCAATGGATTTTTATACTAGGGTTTTATTGAAGTTCACATTGTTTTGCATCCCACGTATATGATTATTCTTTCTTTAACTGTATTCAAACCATTTCTGATGCCGAATCAAGCAAAATTCAAATGAGGAGACATTTAATATGCTCAATGCATTTTCGTGATTTACAATCATACTTTGTCCGAGTCCAAAAATGAAGAAAAAAAAAAAAAAAAAAACGGTGCCATGGGAACCTTCGGGGCATTTAGAAATGTCTTATTACTTCTTATTTGAAGTGTAATGATCATGCAAAGCATCAGAGTCCTTTTATTTCTTGACCAGCTGGATTACATCCTCATCTTCTAGCACATGGTCTTTTCCGACTTTCTGAGGGTTATGCTTCACCGACGACCCCCACACCAATGCACTGCAGAGAGAAGAACGAGAGATGATGCTGGGCACGTTTCAACCGTTTTAAATCTTCCTTCATTGACAAGGCACAACTTAAAATCTGCACCAAGAGATGAAAAACCTTAAATTTAACTTTGACAAAAGCACCAAAAACTAATTAACAAAAAAAACTGGGGGAAAAAATATTAGTATATGAATAATACATTTATATATGGATACTAAAACTCATAACAGACTAAATATAAAAATTAATCTGTAGGAAATGTCAAATGTCTGTTTATCAAAGTAAGAGACAGATGCAATGTTTTTTCGATTAGCTTTTTTTAAGGGCAAAATGTAAGGTCTTCCCAATCAAAGGAAGTAACGCAGTGTACACTATAACCTTGGAACTGAGTTTAAGATACTGTGATCATGTGTGAGAAATAAAGATAACCAGTACTGCCATTACATCAGAGACATTCGCTATCAACACAAATGAACGATGACGTACAGCATAAAAAGGAAATACATTAACACTTTCCATTGTTTCGGACTCAGTTTTTAAGCACCCGTTTTATCCCACTTGTAGAAGAGTGAAGTAAAAAAAAAAACACATTTTGAAGTCACTTACTATTTGAACTCTTTGATGAGGTTTTTGTGTATCTTTAAGCAGAAGTCCTCCACAGCTGTCTTTTCATCTGGAAGCACTACAGGTGACGTGTAATCAGGAAGCTGTCCTTTCGGCTTTGTGTAGCTGTGAAATATCAGTCGGTGTTATTAAACACTCTGCTGTGGCTTTATGGTACATAGTGCATATTGTAAAAATTAAAGTTTGGCAGGGAACACTACACAGTAGAACATTATGAAAAATGATGGTGCGTTATGTTTCTTTAAGCTTCACTCAAGCAAAAGGGCATTTTCACTGAAAGTTACTCAATGAGAAGAGGCTCAGGCCCCGCACACACGGAGACGCGTTTAGCTGTATACATAATTTTCTATCATATCGGTGTTTCGTCCAGTCAGATCTGGCGTTTTGGGAGCCATTTTTTAAAAACTAGGAAGAGAGAGAGGGAAGGAGAAAAAATTAAAATAATAAAAATAAAAAAAACAACCGAAAGGGAAAGCTGCATGTGGATGATGCGGCCAGTCGAGGAAAAAATGTAAAAGTGGTGAAGTCACGCAGTTTACAGTATGTACGTTCGCCTATCAGCCATCAAATCTGCTTTCTGCATGACATGGAGGCGCCAGTGCTATCACTTAGTTTTTGCCTAATAACAGCGTTAACAACTTAAAATACTAATTTTTGAGTATACAGATAAGAGTATTACACCATTGAAGCTGAATTAAGGGTCTACTTTTATTTGTGTAAACTCAAAATACCAACAAAACGTTGAAAGAAAATAAATAGGATGCGATTTCTGTCCGTCTTGATCTCTGTGAACTGGAGCGCGTCACAAAAATGAACCGAAACTCAAGAGTATTGGCTACCAGCCTTACAGACATGAGAATTATATCTATAGAAAGCTCGAAATGTCTACTTTTATTCAAAGCACCCTCTCCAGAAATCATGCAACTTAATAACGCTTCCTCCCTAAGATACGTTGTCCTGGCCAAATTCTAAGCATGCAATCTTAGAATGCATTGCAACAAGCTCAGTGGAACACGTAACTCACATGCGCACAAGTTGCAGGTAGTCCCAGATCCTTTCCAACAGGTCGTCAAAGTTCCAGCGGTGGTGAGCTGAGATTGGCACGCAGTGAGGGATTTTGTAGATAACGTCCAGCTCCTCAATAGAGATCTGGTCGATTTTGTTGAGTACGTAGATGCAGGGGATGTAAACCCTTGAGGAGCGAATAGCAACCATGTGAAAAATCTCTTCTAAAGTGAGGATGACTGAGGATGGAGAATGTGAATATGGTCCTACCGGTTTCCCTCCACCACGTCAATGAGGTCGTCAGCTGTGGCGTCGCTTCGTAAGGTTATATCCGCGTTGTGGATCTTATACTCGGAGAGGATGCTTTTCACGGTCTCAGAATCCAGCTCACTTTGAGCACACTGAAACATAAAAGCATGACGACAACTGTAAACAACTGATCTGATTAATAACAGACACAGAATGAAAAGGAGGGGAAGTAAAATGGTTCATAATGAATAAATGACAAGCAAGTAAAATGCTTTTTTCTGGTACAGTGCTCCATCTTACATTTCAAAACATTTAAAGGCATACAAATTATGTTCATTGTGAAGAACTGCTTAAAATCAGCATGAAACCCAAATTACTTCTCTATTGTGATTTACACAAGTGAAAAGGCTTCTCAAATGAAAAAAGTGGAACGGGATTTGATTTTGTCCATCAGGAATTGATTGGCTCATGTCGTTTGCTAATTGCTCATATGAAATGACAGGCTATTGGAGGGGAGAGGTTATTTTTTGTAATATAAAAAATAATGATGTGCAAGAATAAATAATTTATAAAAGACTGCATTATTCCATATATATATATATATATATATATATATATATATATATATATATATATATATATATATATATATATATATATATATATATATATATATATATATACACACACACACGTTATTTTAGGCTAACTTTTATGTAAGAATAGTGACTAAAACTTTAACAATGCTTTTAATAAATGTATGCATTTGTAGGTTAATAGTACAATAAAATCATACAGTGGCGGTGAAGTTGATTCCACCCTTGTCTTTCTTCTTGAAGCCAATATTTGGTGGTTTCTTGTTGAGGCGGATACCAAAACCTTCCAACTCATGTTCAATGAGCTTCTTGTGTCCAAGAGGCTTCAGAACGTCCAAGACGATCAGGATGAGGTTGCAAGTGCGAGCAACTGTTGGAAGGAGGTAAGATTAGGGAAACGCTGAGATCTGAAAGTGAATGTGACTGATGCTAAAGCACACTTAAAAACAAGGGCACTGAAAGTGTCTTCAAATGAGAGTTTGGGTGATAATGGTTTCTTACCAGCAATGACTTGTCGTCCTCTGCCCTTACCATCTTTAGCCCCCTCAATGATACCTGGAAGATCTAGAAGCTAATAAAACAAGTAAAAATGGTTAAACTTAAAAAGGCTTATTTCTTTTAGTCATTCACCAAAACTGTAAAGCTTTGCAAACCCACAAACCAAGAGAAAGGGCCTCAATTAACCATTTGACAGAAAATATTTTTAATTCTAATTAACAGATATTGATTCCTAAATCCCAAGAATCAATCTTTTAGTCTTGTGCTGATGAAAAAGTTTCAAAATGTTCGAATTCAGTCAATTTTATTACGAAACTCAAACAATAGATATCAAACAATTGGTGTTCTTTAATGACGTGACGTATTGTAAACAAATCATAATGAAATGTCATGTACATGTCAAGTAACGCTACATTTACCTCAGAAGTCATTAATATTATAGTTCGAGAAAAATGAACACCAGGAGCGTTTTGCTAAAAATATGCGCTTATTTAAAAAAAAAAAAGGAATTGATGTAGAAACAACTATTATTATAGTATTTTAAAAATTGCGTTGTGTGCAACTTAAATGTTTGTATACAAATTAACTGTTCATTTTAAGCTTTAATAAAATAATAAGGTTCCCTGTATAGTTTACAGCATTGGTTGAGACATTAAATCAATATTTACTGTACCTTATGTACAGTCAGATCAATCCATACAGAAACAAATTGAGATCGGAATCTAAACGCAAGCTTATGAATCGAAATAAAATAGAACAGTGACATTTGTGTCAATACCCTGCCCTACAGAACACTTTTAAAGCATTAGTTCACTTTAAAATGAAAATTACCCCATGATTTACTTACCCTCAAGCCATCCTAGGTGTATATGACTTTCTTCTTTCTGATGAACACAATTGAAGTTATTAATAAATATCCGGATGCTTCCTAGCTTTATAATGGCAGTGAACTGGGTTCAAAGCTTAAAGGAACACTCCACAGTTTTTAGAAATATAGGGCTTATTCAACATCTTTCCTACATTTAGATATGTGGGCAAATGCATTTTTGTTTCAGTGCATGCATTGTGTTAGTTTGGCAGGGTTGCCCCTAGCTTAGCATAAAGAATGGAATCCTATGTTGCCAGCTAGCATGTCCCGAGTAAAAGTGACCCAAAAAAAACCCCACCTAATTACACAGGCCACAAGAAGTTAGTTTTTTTTGGGGGGGGTGGGGGGTCACTTTTACTCGGGACATGCTAGCTGGCAACATAGGATTCCATTCATTATGCTAAGCTAAGCTAGCTTCGACTCTGCCAAACTAAAACAATGCATGCACTGAGACAAAAATGCATTTGCCCACATATCTAAATGTAGGAGAGAAGTTGGATAAACCCTATTGAGTTTTCCTTTAAAAAAGTGCATCCATCCACCCAGTGGGTTAATAAAGGCCTTCTGAAGCAAATTGATGGGTTTATGTAAGAAAATTATTCATATTTAATACATTATCAAATAAAATATCTAGCTTCCGCCAAACTGCCTTCCGTATTCAACTTGACGTAGCGCAATAGTTGAATACGGAAGGCGGTCTGGTGGAAGCTAGATATTATCCTTTATAAAAGTTTTAAATAAAGATATTTCTCTAACAAAAACCCATCAATTTGCTTCAGAAGGCATTTATTAAACTGTTATTAAAATGTTGGGCCACTTTCACTGCCATTATAAAACTTGGGAAGCATCAGGATATTTATTAATATAACTCTGTGCTCATTAGAAAGAAGAAAGTCATATACACCTAGGACAGATTGAGGGCAAGTAAATAATGGGGTAATTTTAATTTTAATAATAATTATTTAAATGCCACAATTACAATCACTCTGCTTGGTATTTAATGAACTAGTGCAAAGAGTTCACCTGAATTTTAGCTCCTTTATAGCGAATCACTCCTGGTACAGTTGTCAGTGTGGTGAACTCATAGGCAGCCACCTCAGAATACACACCAGCCAAGTTACTCAAAAGAGTGGATTTGCCCACTGATGGGAAGCCCACAAAACCTATACGGGCATCCCCAGTTTTTGCCACATCAAAACCTGAGGGGAAAAAAGAAGGTCAGTGGGAAAAATGCGATAACAGTCAACAGTTTAATCACTCAGGAGCCCCATGATGGAAAGACAGGGGCATGAAGCTCCTGTGACAAGATATTGCAGCATCTGTATGTGATGATAGAGCAGCACCGACCCTCTCCAGTGCCTCCTCCGCTGCCTCCTTTAGGAGTGATGAGCTCCCTCCTCAATTTGGCTAATCTAGCCTTCAACAGGCCCAGATGATGAGCTGTGGCCTTATTCTTCTGAGTACGAGCCATCTGCAGGACACAACCAGTTCATAAAATCGCATATTTACAATGACAATGTCAAGACAAACAAAGACGTTCAGAGCTTTCACCATCATGTAAGATTTAACTGCGGTTTATTGAATCTCGAGTTCATATGAAATTCAGCAGGATTCACTATTGAATGGGTTTGGCGCTAAAGCTAACGGCTATTTTTCAATCATTACTGTAGATGTCAACCCACCTCGTTCTCGATTTCGGCTATTTTGGCGAGTAAACTCATTTTGGCGTTGGTCCTTTCAAAGTCGTCACTTGAAAAATAAAAAGTTTATGTTAAAATAAGTTACGCAGCTCGTTGGCTCGAAAGCACACCGTTGACATGCTTTGCCATGAGTTCACGCCACGCTATGTTCTCGCGATATTTTGCCTCTTCCCGTCCCTGACAAAAGGGCTCCGCCTACTGGAAAGGGAGTGAATACTTATACTTCCATATTTTCTGTGAAGAAGATGCTGTTATAGATATTTTGGAATACCAAGCATAAATGTCAATACAGACAGATACTGAAAAATGTGTTTGTGACAACAAGGCTCAGTTGCTGCCTTTTAGGTGTACCTGGGAAACTCTTACCTCCGAGTTGGGCGTGTATTACGACCATAGACTGTATAAAAATGATTACATCTTGTCACGAATTCAAATCGCAAACATTTTAACAAAGTGGATAACGGAAATCTACAAGACATAGAATTGCGTGCTCATCTTCCCAAATTGCAAAAGGGAAGAATTCAAAGAGAACGATTCTAGACTTTCCAAAATAGAAAAAAAAATATTGAGATTGATTTCGTTGGTCAGATCAGAGAAATGCTGCCGCCCGTCACTACCTCAGTCGACTCGTAATAGAAACACTCAGACATCCAAAAGTATCCACTAGTTTTCTGTGATTTAACACAAAGTATAGTGTTATAAATGTACATTAATTTTACTTTTAGATTATAATATGAGAAGGACCCAAACAGGCTGTTTGAAACAGCACAAAAAAAAAGAACGCGGACGGAGCGTGTTAGCCAATCAGAGAACTTAGAGGCTGCTCTCAACCAATAGCGCGTGAGCTTGGGGGCGGGACTACTTCGGTACACGAGAGCTTGACAAAACTGTATGGAAAGACTCTAATCCGCTACCTGCTTTACCAAGTTTATCATCAGTAATGTACTTTTTTTCAATTTATAATTTAGATTTTACCTAGAATTAATTAGTTATTAAATATGCATATTATCTCAAAAGCCCATCAGACATGACGCTAGGGTGCCCTGAAGTTTTTTTTTGGTTGACGAATCATACAAATATATTATATTACAAACTATATATTATAGGCTGATGATTGTTTCAAGGGCTCAACAAGGTAAAATATATATATAATACACATTAGCATTTCCATAACTAACTGCCATGTGACGAATCACCAAAAGAAATATTGCCACTTATTTTAATTAGGCTACCAATAGCCTAATTATAATTATAATAATTTATGGATCATAATTTATAGGTAACATATAGACAGCCTCAAATCTAACACGACATGGACAAGGGACAACTTTGTGAAACATATAAAACATCAATGCTCAAACACACACTTTTCTGTTAAATAGCATCGTTTTATTGTTTATATTCATTTTGCATACAGTATTTAATCACTCATAGTTTCTATGTTGGTGAAATTGCTGGATCCACCATCCTTTCATTAGGTTCTGTAACCCCTTAATGACATTACACTCTGGGATGTGTTGTTGCTGGGCCAGGTTATGAAATGCACCAATATATCCAACATGAACCCATCATATATCTTTAGAATCTAAAGTGCACAGATCTATCAATAACATGCTATCAGTAAATGATAGTTAAGTATGGTGAACCGGTCGTATTCTCTTCGACAATAAAAACAATTCTTTGCATCAGACAGACATTTGTGAACACATTCAAAATGGCGTGAGACTGATTGATTGGAAAATAATTTTATGAAACTCCTTTATTTTGATTTGTGCTGTGGATTTGTTTAACCTTTAACACCAGTCTGAAAAAAAAAACAGGCTGAATTCACAGGACACGCCAGAGGGCCATGCCAGAGAAATCCGTAACAGTACAATGGTACGGTTCAGCTTGCTGGGAAATCGTAAAGTTTTCAAGAAGACCGTACAGATTTCCCTACTTTCTGCCCATTTTGAAAGCTTTGGTTCTACATTCCACTTACACACTCAAACACAGTTCTTTACCACACATCCTTCGAGAAAGACATACGCATTTGGAGGTGTGCTTGTCCTCAATAATATACAAAAATAGGCATTTCCAAACATATACAAGATAGTTGCTGCTCTTAAACAGATCTACAAACAGATCTATAAATAGCATCCAGTAGATCGCTTCTCGTTTTGAAGACTGTTTAAGCATAGAGCACACAGTGAACCGAGAGTTTCCTCTCAGCTATTCCATAGAGATATGTCAATTGCCGTTGGAAGGAATGGAGAGTTGGAAATGGTGACATAACAGCAGCGATCTAACATCTACATTGTAAGCACAGTCGTTTCAGTCGAGGTCTCATTGCTGCCCTTGCCGTAGCCTACACAATCATTATCGATGTACATTCTGGCCATTATCCTATGACTAAAGGTGTCTGTTTATTTGAATGAGCAACATAAATTCATATTATAGTCAGTAAGCATTGAAGTGCAATGATAAAAAGTGCAAGTATAGATTCAGATGCATTCATTTCGAGAGGAGTAAATTGTTTGCAACATGGCCCCCGGAATAGTCACTTTTAGAGGCCTTACAACAGAAGAACACTACAGCTGATGCTGTTTCTAACCTAAAAGATATATGCTTTCCTTTGAGAGTGTAAATCTAGGGTTTTCGCTATTTGGACAGGAAGGGGAAGCATTCCTCATCTGCCCATCTTGGGTTCAGACATGCTATTAGTTCCTCAATAAAGAGTTATTAATGCCTGTTGATTCAAGGAACAGGTCGGCTCTCATTCACATACGCAGAGACAGACAATTCGGTAGGAAGCACTAGTCCGGCACTATTCTGTGCCGTTTGAGGTCATCACATTGCTTTCCTGAATTAAGTCCCCCAGAAGGACCTTCTCACCTGATAGCCCCATCTTTCCATCATTAGTTAATGAGAAAAGTCTCTCTGTGATCCTGTCAACAGAGAAACAGCATCATTTATTGATGTAAAAAAACAAAACAAAACAAAAAACAAATCGACAAGATATGTGTGGAAGTTATCCATTTCAAACGCATTATCCCCGGTAACCTCTGATGGTGCCATCAGAATTTGGATAATACTTTATTGAAACCATAAGGCTTTACAGTAAAATGCAACTTGGCCATATGATGGCGAAAGTCTTCTCCGGAGATGCCGGCTGGGCTGGCAGCTCTAGCTGCTCTCGGAAGAAGTGGGCGGCGCGGTGGAGGACGATCTGCGCCGGGAGACGGACTGCGATCGCTCGTGGCTGTTTTTGTCATACGGCTGGAGTTGCACCTCCAGGAAGTCCCGGTGCTGCTGGCTGATCACCTGACTGATGAGGCCCGGAAGCGCCTGTAAATTGCTGAGCAATGTCTCCAGTTTGGTCTCCAGCAACGCAATCCTCTTTTCCATGTCCTCACCTCGCTCGTTCAGGTCCGAGACCAGGTCGTACATGATGTTTTGAGTCTGAGATGAAGCGAGGAAAAGGTTTTAATTAACAGAGATTCATAAATGATCGGTCGAATAGCCTGGTATTATAAGACTAGCGCCGCGTGGCCAGTATTTTCAATTCATAGCAATGCTAAAAACTTTCAACTGCGAGGCAAAGCTTGCTATTTGCCCACACTAAGGTGAAGAGATATGCAGATGATCCGTTTGACATATATTTTTACCAATATTCACACTTTTTTGAATATTAGTAAAAAACAATCTTTGATATGTTGCCAATAATAGGTCTGACCCATGTTTCACAAAAATCTAAATATTGACAAAAGTGCAAATACAGTCAAACCCAAATGTATTCAGACACCAGATATCATTTTTTACTTGTGGGTGCAGGACACTATAGTTCATTAATGTAAATGAGGATAGCAAAATAAAGTGAACAGCCTTCATACAGTGACTACCAGTAAAATTGATCAAAATTTGGGACCAAATGATTCAGACACTTTGACCTGAACATGTTTTGCTGAAGTGTTTTTTTCTTTAATTGCTAATGTGACCTTTTACACCACAGACTGAACAAAATTAAGCATTGCCTGGTCATTGGATGACCAAAATTGGTATTATCTAATTGTGTATTTACGTTTAACAGCTGAGCTTAGAATCAATTAAATACCTTACTTTCAAAGTTATCTTACATTAAAGAGGAATTTGTTCTGACACAGTTTATCATATTTTATTACCATTTTCTAAACTATAGCAAATAAACTGTGATAATGTATGAAAATGTTGAAGGTGTCTGAATACATTTTGGGTTGACTATATGCATAATGCTTGATCTTTTAAAAATATTGGGCAACTAACAACAAAATGCAACTAACAACAGTATTCACAGATAAAGTCTTTAAAAAAGCAATATTGGTCAATCTCTACTAAGGTGTTCTCTCTATTTTTAGCACATTATTATGTGGTTGCTAGGGAGTTCTGTGTGTTTGCTAGTACGGTATTCTGGGTGGATGCATACTGACATAAATGAAGAGTATAACACTGATATTCTGGTATACCATCCTTTAATTTAATTCAATTTGATTTTCTTTCTCCCATTTTATTGTCCACCAGGTAGTAATACTAATAAGGCTGATGTCTTAGAAAAATAAAAGCACACCTTTTCTCAAGAAGCCACATGATTTGAAGCACAATTATTTCTGTAGCAGACAGTTATGCTACAAAGTTTAATACTTTGCCTTAGAGGTTTGTTCATACCCCTTATCCTAAGTATGTTTAACAAACACAATTAAGTATGAAGAAACTGCCTTCATACGTTTCTAAAGAAAATATAAAATAAAATAACTTGGGAAAAAAATCGTAAACGGGTCATAGAAGTTGCAGACGCGACGTATCAAGGCCTGCGGGCTGTCTGAAGGTTGCAGAAGCACTGCAGCTGCTTAAGTTATTTTAAGCTGCATTATAGGATTCATTGCCACTGGGAGCAGCTGCTGCTATGATTAATGTTATACCGCCCTCTGATGGTGAGAGGCAATTACGGCAATGATAAAAGGAGGTAGAGACCGGTATGAGTCATATCACATCACGCTCCGCCTCAATGTCACCCTTTCCGGTTTCTTTAGGAGGTGCCGGACAGGATGGTAATTGGGTAACACTAACTAATGACTCTCACGGCATGGCCCAGACAGAGGTTGCTGGGATATGACCACTGCGGATGTTTGAATGTCACAGCTTCAGTGTGCAAACGCGCGTGTGCTCGTGCGAGAGGCTGTTCGTGCTGACTCATCAGATCTCAAGTGTATCCCTTTCCCAGGTTGCTGTGGGTTTTGCAGAGTCAGGCTGGCAGCATGCCCGGTGTTCCCCAAGGCTCGCTCTTAAGTCCGTCTAAAAAATGGCCATAAGGGAAGTGCAAATGCAGTGCTTCAAATTTATCAAGCTATTTTAACATCTCAGGTATCTCATCAGTTATTCTTTTTTTCTCAGGAGATGAAAGCTTTTCCGGACCATTAAGCAGAATGATGAATTGTGCATAGCAAGAGAGACATAAATAACAAAAGCCCATGTGAGAATGCTTCGTAAAGGAAAAATAATAAATAACATCAACCATATGCTTAGTTGCCCTTGGTAAGGAAACAAACCATATTGTAGAGGAAACATAAATAAACAAACAAATAAGCGAATACAATTTTCAAATCTCGTCTGTTCATTTGACACCTGTAGACTTGCAATATATGTGCACTTTAGAATTTGTACTAAAACACAAACGGACCTCCTATTTTTCCTTCATGCATTAGTCAAACATTCACTCAAAGGTATCTTACCTTTGCAAGGTCCACTAGAGAGTTTGCTTGGTCATTCAGCTTGCGTTGCTCCATTTTTACACTTCTTAATCTGAACACAAGACCATTCAGAGCCCAATAGCGGCAAGTGGTCAGTACAAAAATCTTTTGACAGGTTCTCCATTCACAAGCCACACATTTCGGAAGCACTCCTAGGACATGCACAAGACATGAGGAGAGAATGCAGGGATTGAAGGAGGACTGAGGCGCATGCAAGTAAAAACTTCAGTTGGAAAGAGGCTGTGGGCGAGGAAGGTCTCTTCATTTCTGAGGGATATTCTTTTCCACACCTCTTTCAGGAACAAAGCAGTGCTTTGACAACATCATGGTTATTGATGCATACAAAATTACACCAAGGGCTCTGATGAGAGAATGTCTGGTTATTAGTGAGACACACTGTAAACCCTTACCCTCAAAATAATTCATTGGTTTGAGTAGAGCCAACTCAAATTAAACAAATAAGTTCAAACAAATGAACTTTTATGGGTATTTAGAACTTTCTTTTTCTTTTGAGTTCTCAAAACTGACACATTTTAAATACTCTGAATTGTTTCATTGTTTTGAGTTGTTTGAACTTGTTTTTTTTTATTTAGACCAAATTTTACCAAAACTGGGCAGGGATTTCTATTTCCCAGCATGTTTGGCAAGACACTCAAAGGGGACAGTAAATGCAGAAATTAAATGTTATATTATTATTATACCATATATTATGTTAAAGATTACCAGAGATTTAGTTTAGAAGAGTTTCTGTTATGTTGGTTTTTTTGTAGGGTTACCATCATGGTGACGAGTGGAGCATGAGCTAGTTTGATAACAGAAATATGTTAAATTTATTGTATTGCTGTCCTCATTCTATGCTATGCTAATGCGATCAAAGCATTGTGTAACCAATTAGCAAGACAACAATTTTTTTTTTTCTTTCAGAATTTACATAAATTACTTACAAAATATTCACAACTTTACAAAATTGACAAGACAAACCAGTCACTTCTGGTCCTAAAATATATATTTAGAGTTTAGTTAGGGGGAAAAAGGTGAAAATCATGTTTACAGTTATAAACTTATGGTAGAAGTCTATGGGGTCAGGCAATAAATGTTAAAATATACAGTGTATTAAACTTTAAACAAGTTGAAACAACTGTGATAAAATCACTTTGTCAATACATAGTTATATAAATTATTTAATGACTATGTAAACTCTGTAACATTCAAATTATATGTGTATGGGTATGAAATACAACATTCAAACTTATATACATTTACCTTTATTTATTAAAGGGGTCATGACATCAAATATATATGCGGACGAACGATTATTTGCAAGTTTCATACTGACCCTTTGCCTGAAATTATCCGTTTTTAAGTTATGATTGACTAATGCCAATGGAAACAGAAACAACGTTCACTCGCTTTGGCACACCAGTGTTCTGAAAGCATTATCCGTATAAAACCGCCATTTACACACAAAACATTATGAAGTCATTTACGTACTGTTTGTGATGCAGCTGCTGTCAGATCAAATAAAGTTGCCAGCTTTATTTTTCAACAGGAGTTTCTTTGCGATCTCTCCATTTCTGTGCTTGGTTTACAAAACAATCTGTAGTCAAATACTCTGAACAAACATATAATCCTCTAACGCTATCCGGGATGCTATTAAAATTAACCATCCACTTGTTTAGACGCTTGGATTCTTCTGAAGTCTGTATAGAGGAGCAAACGAGCTGTTTAAACTGGACGTGTCAAAACTAACGTTCATTAGCTCTTCCATATGTCCTGTTGTGCACAGAGTATGCCAGAAACGGAACGAATGTCAGCCGTTAAAGGGATAGTTCACCCAAAAATGAAAATCAGCCCATGATTTACTCACCCTCAAGTCATCCTAGGTGTATATGACATTCTTCTTTCAGACGAATACAATGGGAGTTATATTAAAAATGACCTGGCTTATCCAAGCATTATAATGGCAGTGAAATGAAAGTGCATCTATCCATCATATAACTGCTCCACACGGCTCCAGGGGGTTAATAAAGGCCGTCTGAAGCAAAGTGCTGTGTTTGTGTAAGAAAAATATCCATATGTAAAACTTTATAGACTAAAATAACTAAATTCCGGCAGATTGCAGTACGCATCGATTTAAGGCGAAAGAGTGACCCTTGACCGTTAAACCCTTGATGTATGTGTATTGACGAACACATTTTATTTGTCTAAAAGAAGAATGTCATATACACCTAGGATGACTTGAGGGTGAGTAAATCATGGGCTAATTTTAATTTTTTGGTGAACTATCCCTTTAAGTATCTGAATGCCAGTGGGTGGGGCCTATGGTGCAATCATGAAAACTATTCGTCGATGTCTTGCTCTGGAGGCGGTCATATGCAAATGTTTTTTTGCCTGTGTGACGTCAGATCCCGTAATATCAAAACGAGTCGTTTTTTTAAGCTTGATTAAATACATTTTTTGTTTATAATGATAAGGACGTTTTATGCAATGAAACTTGCAGGATGCTGTAATGGTACAAAGACCTCTTAATAATATTTAAAAAGGACAAGGCAAATTTGATTTCTCATGTCATGACCCCTTTAAGCAGCATTACAGGCATGCTTACAAACAAGAACATCGTCTTGTGTTAAACTGCTTATACAAGAAATAAACTAGTACTTCGCTAAAAGGATTATTTATGAACTTTGTAGTTGAAATAACTTTTTTTTTTACAGAAGAATTAAAGAGATAGTTAACCCAGAAATTGAAATTATCCATAATTTACTTTACCCTCAAGTAATCCTAGGTGTGTATGACATTCTTCTTTCAGCCAAACACAATCAGAGTTATATTAAAAAAAATCCTGGCTCTTCCAAGCTTTATAGTGGGAGTGAATGGTACCTTAGATTTTGAAGCCCAAAAAAAGCGCATCCATCCATCATAAAAGTAATCCATACGACTGACCTTTGAGCCGACATATAACTTGGCTAAGGATGTAGGAGTGGCATAAGCTTAGGCAAGAGTAGACAGAGGCCTCTTGCGGTTCAAACAAATAGGACTGGGCAACGAACTCAAGCCTTCAACATGTCACATTAAAAATGTGCATTTTAGACTTCTAATTCGTGACTGGTGTTTTGTTTTGCTCTATCCTCTGCGCTTTCCGTGTTCGTCAATACGTCGGGTCAGAGGTCACTCTTCCACCAGAACTAGACTCACGGCTTTGCTTCAGAAGGCCTTTCTAAACCCCATGAGGCCTTATGGATTACTTTTATGATGGATAGATGCGTACCATTCACTCCCATTATAAAGCTTGGAAGAGCCAGGATATTTTTTAATATAACTCTGATTGTGTTTGGCTGAAATAATAAAGTCATATACATGTCTTATGGGTGAGTAAATTATTGGATAATTCATATTTTTAATATGTGTGATATTTTTAATGAGTGCTTTAACAAAAATATGAGCTTCACATTCTCCTTTTAAATCCTTCTGAATGCCTTGCCCCATAGACTTCCATTGGGTGCATTGCTGTAAATGCAGTATATATATAGTATATATACTATATACATATATAGTTTTTACAAACTGAAGAAAAGTCTAAATATTTTTTTGTGATACTTGATAGCATGTCCATAGAGAGTTATCTGTTTCGAACCTGGAACATTGCTTTAAAAGCACTACAATGAATCCTGCTGAATATTGGTTTTGCTATATTTTAAACTGATTGTACGGAAGCTGAGATAAATAGCCTCTAAGAACTGAATATTACATCACACAGCTTTGTAAACCAACCCTCTCACTCAAATCCATACTACTAGCATTAATTATTCATTTCCTCCATTTAATTAGGTTTCATAGGAGCTACTTATCTTCACTATACATTAAGTGCTTTCTTTTCTCGTTCTCAAGGGCATTGCAAACAGCACTCCTGTGAGATGTGTGCGAGTGACACATGTAAATTGTGGTTTGCGGTATGTTTCCAAACTCACAAGGGAGAAACACAAGAAAGCTGTACTCTGTTCTGGGGAAAGGGGATTGAATCACAGCTGGAGATATTTGTAATCATTGCTGAGAAAGAGCAACATTTAGCAATTCATTGTGGAGGCTAGCATATTAAGCTCGGAGTTAAACTCTCTAATTAAACTGTGAGAGTTTGATGACACAGATCAGAGGAGAGAATATGGGCGGCCTTTGGGGACTGGATGGTGATTGGCCCAGATGTAGCAATTTCCGTCCCGGAGAGCTGCATTAAGAGTGTGGTTTACTGATACAAAGGCTGCAATTCTGCTGCCAAACACTGGAGGGCGCAAAATAGCACCACACAGCAGAATAAAAAAAAGCCAACCAGAGTCTGTCCAAAGATTACTGAATGAATCACACAAAAACAACCCAAGATCAGATTTGACCACTTAGTCAAAAGAATAAATAAGGAATTATATTTTGTATACAGAAATGTAACCCTGTTTTTAGGACCATTAACATTTTCATCACTTTATATATATATATATATATATATATATATATATATATATATATATATATATATATATATATATATATATATAAACATATCAAAACATTTTATAATATAAAATCATTTGTGTAAAATAAATTACTAATACAGTAATTCTGTGTTTATAAATATACATAATTGTATAATGAATATATGGTATATATACTATAAATATTTTTAAACTTCATACATTTAAAAAATTTAGTTACACAATGATTATATATATATATATATATATATATATATATATATATATATATATATATATATATATATATATATATATATATATATATATATATATATATATATATATATATATATAATTTTGGGTGAAAAAATATATTATAAGTTTTTTTTTTTTAATCAGCATTAAAGTCAATAAATGCCACAATTACAAATAGCAATAAATACATAAATAAATATATAGAGTTTTTGTCCCATTATGGAAATAAGAATAACTTAACGTAGAATATATGCTTAACTGTCATGAAAATAATTTCAAAATCTTAATGGTCCTAAAATAATTAGAAATTTTCTTTAAGTAAAACAATATATTTATTTTGTGGTGAAATATGAATAAGACATTCCCACACAATGGGGAAACCAGGCACTTCATGTACACAAACATAATTGCTTTTTAATTCCTATTGTTGAAAAATTGTTGTACAATAAGTATGTCTAGGGAAAATGGCTCCATTACGTTCATTTTACAGTTGGATGACCGATAGCGTTTAGAGAGAGAGGAACTACATTTGACCAGTAAAGACATGAATAGCTTTTTTTCAAAGCATATATATAACTAAATCTAATTTATTTGGAGGGCTTTGCATCAAATTTCTGTCTATTGTGCTAATGCATTTGGCAAGCGTTCGGTTTTGACATCACGGGAACATTAGAGAAAAGCGGCTACATGCTGTACGTGAACCAAGTTTCATTCATGAGGCCCTTTCGGTTTACTGAGTTGGGTGTGTGGTGAACATTATCTCCTGCTGGGGCAAAGGGAGCAGTGCATTTTGGGATAAAAGTCATCCAGAGGCTCCCTCGGGCACCTGCTGACCTTCGTGTCTGAGCTCTTGTTCGCTCTTACAATCCCACACCGACACATTGAGCCGTTCCTGTTTCTTTCTCCCTGTGTGCGTTTTAATGCAGTCAGTCTGATTCACCACATGCTGGTCTGGGCTGCAGTGAAAAAATTCAATCGTTCATAGCAGTGCTGTGCAGCTGAAGCAAACTTCATGCCTGTTTGCCTCGCTGCACAGGCTTCGGGAAATAATTCCATATTTGAAATGCCACAGCTGACTGCAGCCAGCGGAGATGTGAGGACACAGGCAAAATTCAGCAGCTGGCCGATCCACATTATGACTAAGGACTTGGTCGCTGCTTTGGCTAACATCTGCACAGTTACCGGTCATCCAACTGGGAAATGAAGGGGTGGTGGTGGGGTGTTTGAAGGGAAGAGGGTGGGATATGCGGAGACAAATGTTGTTTCAGGAGCAACTCGGATTCCATGAGCTTAAAGATGCTTACAGCCGTATGAAACAGATTTGAGAAGCAGGAGGTAAATGAAACACTTCAGGCACAGTCATCCTTCAACTCATGGAAGCAAAGTAAAGTTTTTAATCAGTAGCTGTCTGATTAAACGTCCCAAATAATCACATTCATGCAACAATGGAAAGAAAACACCCTCTATCATTAATAACTGGAATTCATTAAATAAAATGGTGATGTATAGCTGGTTCAGTTTGTTTGTGTCAGCGCTGGTTTTATTGCAGTGTAGCTGAGAAATGCCTAAAATGCTAATTGAGTGAATTTCACAAAATCTCCAGGTCACATTTCAGCCTAAAATCAAAAGAAAACAATGCATATATAAGAGAATTCTATATTTTTTTTAATTATAAAAAATATTTAGCTTCTACAGGACCATTAAGATATTTTGCATTGTTATATATATTGTTATATTATTAAATACATATTAATATAAATACAGTATAACAAATACTACCATATTATATACATACTTTATATATATATATATATATATATATATATATATATATATATATATATATATATATATATACATACATATAATATATATATATATATATATATATATATATATATATATATATATATATATATATATATATATATATATATATATATATATATATATATATATATATGAAAATACTATTACTGTAAAAAAAAAAAGAAAAAAAAGAATGGTCCTAAAAATAGGTAATGTGAGCAATATATAAATTATAATTTCTTTCTTTTGATTTTAGAGAAAAAAACGTGGACATGTTCTAGACAAGTTTCATTAGATTCTGCTAATTAGCAATTTTTCTAAATAATAGGTCAGAAAGTTATTATTGTCAAAAACATTGATTGTCTCTAATTGTCTCTAATACTCTACCTGTTAAAAGAAAAAGAATCCAAGTTATTTTCAAAGTATGTAGAACTAAAACATTTATTAATGCCTCATACACTTAAAAATATATATATTTTTTAAATAATGAATTTCACTTATCAAATGAGGGTGTGTACTTTTTTTTCTGCTCAGGTCATTAGATAGAAATACAAGCTCTCATTTGCATGCACACAACAGATCTGTATCTAGAGGTGAGGCGAAGACTTACTTTCGAGCTCTATTGCATTGTGTTGACACAAACAGGAAAAAAAGGAAACATAAAATAGACAAATGAATTATCACAACAGTTAAAATGTGGCATGATTATTGTGTTCAGATCTTCCTGCAACCTCCATCAACACACAGTCATCAGGAGATACACTTTTATATTGACGTCCCCAAAATCCCAACACAAGTCCTTTCAGCACAACATCCACAATCGTCTATCCTATTTGCCCTCTTCTGCATTATCATTTCTGCACTAGCGGCACCAAACATTCAGAAAACTTTCCCTTCTGATCCGACTCCTGACTGCCATAGTTAAACTTACAAAAGTACAAGCTCCTCAAAATTCAAAGCTAGTTTTTTTTTTAAACTACTACATTTTAAAATATTAAAAGACAACTACAATAGCTACTATCACCCATTAAACCCCATTAAACTGCAATTAAATTGCTAGATTAACTTTTTTTCTTTAAATTTACCACACTTGTCATTCACACATGCAATTGTTATTAAAACTCAGATGTCATTAACAAAAAAATGTACTCTAAATACAACAAAAAACTACAAGGAACTTATACAAGGGGCTGTTTACACACTGTGTTTAACTAAAAATAGAAAACTTTTTTATACATTATGGCTGTTAATTTATACGACAATGCCGTTTTGGGGACTGAAAACGTAAACTTTTGAAAACGTGTTTCAAAGTGCAAGTTTTTGAAAATGATATTTGTGAAAACGGTGACGTAATATCTATAGGCAGGTAGTGTTTCTTCACAAAGTAACATCGCCATCTACTGGCCTGGCATGAATAATACAGTATTTTTAATACATTTTGCTGTGAACGTCTGTTGTCGTCTGTGTGTGGAAAAACGCAAAGGAAAACATTTTCTGTTTCTAGTACATCGTTGTCGAGTAAATGCACCCTATTTGATTCGTAACAAACAGCAGCAATTAACGAAATATTAAAAGAAAGGCATTGTTAAAATGGCATTGCGACAAAAGTATAGCATTACACCGTTAAAGTAGCTTGTGTTGCTCATGTCTTTTTCAGTGTCTTGTGGTGCTCAAAGTTAAACTTTTTAAAAAACGAGCCTCATGTTTTTGTGTAAATGGCCCAAAATGCCCCGATCAGACAGAGTGCGTTTTTCAGGTTTGAAAACGCAAGGCCTTTTTTTGGACTACTTTTTTAATTTAGAAAATAGCAGTGCGCTGCATTTTTTTATGTCGCTAGAAAACCGAATCAGCCAAATGTCAGTCTATTTGTGTGTTCACACCAAGCCTATAGCACTCCTCTCAGAAACTGAAGCGCCAGTGCCTCGATCGCTCACAGGTGGTTGGTCCCAGTAAAGGTCATAACCCCCACCCCTCCGTGTTTTCTAATGGACGCGAGACACACTAAACAATCAAATTACACTTCAAATAATTTTTTCCCAAAGTTGGTTTCTGTCACTATAGGCAGTTTTTCATTTCAAGTGTTCGTTTTTTAGATAAGTTTAGTTTTAGTTAGTTGTTTGATGCTATAAAAATAGGCGGTTACGTCGTGATTGACAGTTGAGATCGACGGCTTCTCTGAGTGAAGTTGTCACTGAGGCAGGTCCCAGTCACAGGAGGAGATTGGAGCTTTAGCTTTAATTTCTACATTTCCATAACTGTTTATTTCACACGACATAATGAATTGTTCTGCATCTGCGAGAGTGTGGGCGGGTTTTTGATATCGCGCCTCTACTTCCTGCTCTCTACTTTACAGACTCGGTCCCAAATCTGTACAAGATGTCAGCGCCATGTTCGGATCTCTGGAGGCTTCAATTACTTCATCGGAAGAGAATGAAGTCGCGTCGTCCATATTTTTTTATGGTCAATGGTTCACACCAAACGCACATATTTAATTATTTGCGCGAGTAGATGCATACAAAGTCAATGTAAAGACATGAATAGACGCAAATGTGAATGACGAGAAGTGGGCGACACGTTTGCCGTGTACTAGTTCTTCGGTTTGCTGTCAAGTAAACTGCCATATTAGCAGAAACTTGAAAAAAAAATGGACAAGCAGAGGAAGCTGGCTCGCGTTGCGTTCATTTTCTGGGCATTTGTCTGTACGTAGTATGGTTTAGTATTAAGGTGTTTACTAAGTTTGGTCTGTTAATATCATTGTCTTAGTACAAACACGTTTTCTTTATAATGGTTTTCTAAACATTTCAACTTCAGGTGCTCAGAACGCTCCAACAAAAACACGAGGTGCAGCGGGTGGCTAAAACGTGAGCATATAAACAGAGCGTCTATAGCGGCAATAAAAACGCAATTTGCTCCACCCCAATTTGCTCACGCCATTGGCTGAAGTAGATGATGAAATACTTGCACACGCAACCTTTGTCTTAAAACATAAAGTAAATATTTGAACATATTTTTATTTAATTAAAAGTCGCAGTTGCTTTAAAAACATCTTATAAACTAGCAGCTTATTTCTGAAGTGCGTCAGATTGCGTCTGACCTTCATTAACACGGCAGATGTGCTGTGTGTCAGTCTTGTGCCGCTCATTTAGCTAACGACTCCCTGGCCCAAGTGTGCTGATCCTACGGACCCCACTGTTGATTAAAGTAGGGGGTTGGTGGCACAGCAGGTGGTGCATGGGTTCCGGCTTGAGTTACAGCTGGCACCACCCACGCAAACGCCTGTCCCTCTCCTCACGCTCTGCATGCGCATACCGTAGACATTCTCTCCCCGTCCCCAAAGCCACCACTCGTAACCTTCATCGTGATGTGCCGTCATCATTGCCCTCTCAACACCGCATTTGCTTATCGCAGCCCGGCACCTGTTTCCACAGCAAAGGACAAACAGACCTCCAAAAACAAGATGTGTTCCTTATTTCCTGTGTAGCCTCGGCATGTATAGGACATCTGAAGTGTACCTTGGCCTGAAGATGGCCTGAAGATAATTTCAGCGCTATACTAGACTTGCTATCCTAGAACTAATGCATGATAAGAACGGCTTAGATCAGTGGAAATCGATCCTAGTCGTCCTCATTATGCAAAACGGCATGATTTCCGTGTGGTAAAGGACGCAAGCCGGAGCCATTAGTGCAGACGGAGCCAACTGGGAAGTTTTAGATTTGGTCTGCGACGGCAGTTTCCTGGCTTTATGGGTTTGGAACGGGGCCAGGTGCTCTTAAAACATAAAGGACATTGAACAGAAAAAGGCAAGCGAATTAAAGTAGAAGACAGAAAACCACAAAGGTCTGTTAAGATGAGTGCGCGCACACCTGACTGACCATATCGATGCTCACATATAGTCTAAATGAAGGCATGTGAACACATATACAACCATAAAAACACAAGAGCACACACTAATGGTTTTGCACAGAGCTGGGAGCGATTTGACCATTAATCTGTGGTGTCATGTGTGAGCAGCAGCCTGTGGTTTATGTGCCCTGACTGAACATTAGCCAGTTCGCCTGTATTCCCAACATCTCTGCTCCAAGCAATCTCAGGCTGTTTTCTTTCAGCTATGCATGCACCTATAAAAAGAGCCAGAACATTGTGTGACGTTAGGCGGTAGCTTGGGAATTATGGGGGTTGCTAAGACTTCTATGTGGTTTCTGGGTGGTCGTTAGAGGTACTGGCTTGTTGCTAGGTGGTTGCTATGACATTCTAGGCAGCAATAGAAGGGCGGGCTGACAGATATATCGGTAGATAACAGATAGACAGAGACAGACATATAGATATATAGACAGATAAAAACAGTAGATGATAGATAGATAGATAGATAGATAGATAGATAGATAGATAGATAGATAGATAGATAGATAGATAGATAGATAGATAGATAGATAGATAGATAGATAGATAGATAGATAGATAGATAGATAGATAGATAGATAGATAGATAGATAGATAGATAGATAGATAGACAGACATATAGATATATAGACAGATAAAAACAGTTGATGGTAGATAGATAGATAGATAGATAGATAGATAGATAGATAGATAGATAGATAGATAGATAGATAGATAGATAGATAGATAGATAGATAGATAGATAGATAGATAGATAGATAGATAGATAGATAGATGATGATAGATAGATAGATAGATAGATAGATAGATAGATAGATAGATAGATAGATAGATAGATAGATAGATAGATAGATAGATAGATAGATAGATAGACAGACATATAGATATATAGACAGATAAAAACAGTTGATGGTAGATAGATAGATAGATAGATAGATAGATAGATAGATAGATAGATAGATAGATAGATAGATAGATAGATAGATAGATAGATAGACAGACAGATAGATATATAGACAGACAGACAAGACAGATAACAGATAGACAGAGACAGACAGATATATAGACAGATAAAAACAGTTGATGATAGATAGATAGATAGATAGATAGATAGACAGACAGACAGACAGACAGACAGATAGATAGATAGATAGATAGATAGATAGATAGATAGATAGATAGATAGATAGATAGATAGATAGATAGACAGACAGACAGACAGACAGACAGACAGACAGACAGATAGATATATAGACAGATAAAAACAATTGATGATAGTTAGATAGATAGATAGATAGATAGATAGATAGATAGATAGATAGATAGATATAGACAGATAAAAACAATTGATGATAGTTAGATAGATAGATAGATAGATAGATAGATAGATAGATAGATAGATAGATAGATAGATAGATAGATAGATAGATAGATAGATAGATAGATAGATAGATAGATAGATAGATAGACGGACAGATAGATAGATAGACGGACAGATAGATAGACAGACAGATAGATAGACGGATAGATAGATAGATAGATAGATAGACAGACAGATAGATAGACGGATAGATAGATAGATAGACAGACAGATAACATAACAGGCAGACAGACAGACAGATAAATACAGATGCTAAATAGATAGATGGATAGATGGATAGATAGATAGATGGATAGATGGATAGATGGATAGATAGATAGATAGATAGATAGATAGATAGATAGATAGATAGATAGATAGATAGATAGATAGATAGATAGATAGATAGATAGATAGATAGATAGATAGATAGATAGATTTATAGCAAACAAATACTTCTGCATGTTTTCTCTTATGTGATTGCCCTAAGTTCTGATTGGGTGGGCAAGACAGACGTTTGGGTTGCCTTGGGTTTGTCTTATCAAACACCACTGATGAAACTTAAAGGCAGAACAAATGAAAGGAATAAGAAATTACAAATGAGACAAATGTTTTCTGCAAATGTTGGTGCAAAGTTTTAATCAATGTTGATCATATTTCCGATTTAGTTAATTATGCGGAAAGAACATTCAATAATAAATATTTGTCTTTATGAGCATGGTTGATTTAGCTAATTCTAAAGACCAGTGCGAGACAAAATAAACAGAAGGGATTCAATACGCTCATCTAAATGCGTGGCACGTGTTCCCTCAAGCTCAAAACTGACCATACATTTCAAAGCTTAACGGGACAAAGAGAAAAAATATTTAATGTTTACTTTATAGCTAGCATTAAACTGGTCATAGAGCCGATGAAAAGTGGGACAGAGTGATGAATAAAGTTTAAATGAGGAGAGAAAAGAGAGAAAGGAAAAGAGAGTCTGACAGAACCCTAAAATGAAAGGCGGTGAAACCCGTCCCCTGACACCTTCATGAATAGTGAAACAGGAGTAAAGGACGATAGGATGTGCTCTCCACATCCGTCATGGTTTCCAGTTGCTTTAGAGATGCTCCTTATTCAATATTAGCTTACACGGCCCACAATTACAGCATTAGCCATGGACTTCAAAGCCATTTCACTGCTTTGATACTGTTGCTTTGAGATATACACCTAAATTCAGCTCAGTTTAATTACAGTGTTTCCTTAGGTCTTGTTAAAGAGTTTCACAGGTTTTGGTAGAGCACTTAGAATTATGATATAATTCAAAAAATCTTTGTACTAAACTTAACAATTGACACTTGGTTCTACCAGCAAACATTTTGTACCTTGCGTGAGCACCATTTAAAAACGCATTTGTAAAAACAATTGTAAGCAATTATTAGCGAATGAGATACTGAAATCCTGTCTAATAGAGCGAAGGTGATATTCATTGTTGATAGTTGATACATGGCTCATATTAGATTACACACTAATTTTAACTAAATAAACTAAACAAAACACTACAAGCTAATATCAATCATTTTATACAATTTAGGCATTTCGATATTAAAGTAAAACGTAAAAATAGATATTCATTTTGAGATTTGTTAAAGGTTACATTTAATAGCATTATTAAATTATTAGTGTTTTAAAGATTACCTTTCCGAGTGAGTATTTTGAGGTCAGTAAGATTAATAATATTAATAATTTTATTCAGCAAGGACATGAAATTGATCAAAAGTGACAGTAAAAACTTTTATGATGTTACAACAGATTTCTATTTCAAATAATACTGTTCTTTTGAACATTCTATATTTATGAAATTATCCATATTTTTATTTTATTTTACAGTTATGGTCAGAATTATTGGCACCTCTGGTAAATATGATGGCTGTAAAAATAAATCTATCATTCAACAAATTCGCAAAAATCTAACCTTTCATTGAAGTAAAAGAATGGAAAGTCGGGGTAAAATCACATTATGAAATAAATGCTTTTCTCCAAAACACGTTGGCCATTATTATTGGCACCCCTAGAATTTTTTATGAGTAATTTTTTAGCACACCGGGGTGACTAGGAACATGAAATTGTCTAGCTATGACGTCTTGTTTCACAGGAGTATAAATATGAGGAAACAGAAAGGCCAAATTCCCTTAATCATCCATCAGAATGAGTAAAACCACAGAATATAGTTCTGATGTTCAGCAAAAGATTGTTGAGCTTCACAAAAAAGAAAGAAAGTGGCTGTAGGAAAACAGCTAAAGCATTGAAAATCCCCATTTCCACCATCAGGGAAATAATTAAGAAGTTTCAATCAGCTAAAGATGTTATGAATCTGCCTGGAAGAGGACGTGTGTCTATATCGTCCTAATGCACGGCGAGGAGGAGAGTTTGAGCGGACAAAGAGTTTTCACAAAAAGCAGAAAATCTGCATATTAGAATGATTTTTGAAATATCATGGACACACTGATGCTGAAAATTCAGCTTTGACATTACAGAATAAATTTATATATATATATTCAAATAGAAAACTGTTAATTTCACAATATTACTGTATTTTGATCAAATAAATGTAGCCTTGGTGAGCATAAGAGACTTCTTCTAAAAAATATTTCCAACCTCAAACTTTCTTTTTGTGTAATGCTTCTGATGCATGCATTTCTACTATTTTGACTATGTATTGATTATTTGTATGCTTTGCATGCATAAAAGACGGTTTTATATATTTTTATAGTTTAAAAAATTAGATTTAAAAAAGATTTGTAAAGATATGTTAGGCAAAAAAAGATATGTAAATGTTAATGATGATCAATTCAGAATGATGACGTCTCATTTAGTAGTAATGGGCATCTCAGCTGTTTGGTGGAGACTCATAATACAAGGTTTGTAATGTTTCCTTTAATGTTTCACATTGTATTTCTGAGAAAAGAGTACTACTGTGGTAAAGACTCAAGGTAAAGTGCTTTATAATCAAACATTAAAGGCCACAATTTCAAGCCAGTATCTCTGAAATTGGCTGAAAATAAAACCTAGTGAAGAAACTACAAACCCAGTAGGTTTCAGTTGAAATTAGGTGGGTTTATATTACCATTTTCCCTTTTGGGTAATCAGTCACTGGATCAGTGTGACATTTACAGGGCACTTATGTCCTCTTTTAGATGGCTCATAAATACTGAGACTGACAGTTAAAAGCAAGTGTCCTCACTAGAGCCTTACTAAGGGCTGAATTAGCTCTATAAGGGAAGAACAGAGCATCAATACCACGACCGATACTAAATATCTCAAATCAGCAAAACAAGTACAGTCCAAACTGATTTACCCATTCAAACATGACAAAAATGAATCCATCATCAGCGGCTCCTACACTGGGCTACAGGTGTCAAACAATTCAGAGCTCGAACCGTTTAACTCTCACTGAAAAACAGAAACATACACCAAGGCCGCGAGAAGTCCTCAAGGGTCTCCAAAGGTCTGACTTACTGGTGAATGGCTTGTAGGAACTTGCGTTGATGTTTCCTGACTTTGGCGTGGTCCATCTTCCTCACCAGCTTGGTGTTTTTATAAATGAGCCACGTCTCCCTGAGAACATTAGCAGCTGTGTTTTTCACCTGTGGGAGAGTAAGCATTGTAGCATTCAGCGCTCGGTTCTGCTGAGGCGTCCTGGGCCCCGATGTTTGAACGTGGCTTACTTGGTTTGCATAATATGTTTTAGGATAGTATAAACCTGGAATTTCTACTGGAATAGTTAGCTTGCTAGCAATCAGTGACATGATTTAGCTAAATAGCTGCTCTTTTTAATGCTATACAATTGAATGGGGCATGGGCTCTAAAAATGTCCAAAGAAAAGCGCTATAAAAGTTTACCAAGGATATCAGCTTGAACAATATATAGCAGATAGGAGACTGTTTGGGAAACCTGTTTGAAAACAATCCTTTTGGTAACATTGTAGAGTGCAACTGTCAGAGTCCGGAAGTAAAAATCCTATTAATTTTTTCCATAGGGGAAACAGATTTTTAATGATAACTTTAAGGGCCCTATCATACACCCGGCGCAATGCGACGCCAGAAAATGACTGCGCCATTGACCAACAAAACCCTGGTCTAAAGTCATTAAACTAGCAAAAGTGGATTCGGACATGCTCTAAGTGCACCTACGACATGCGCTACACTGTAAAAAAAAATTGGTGGGAAAAATTGGGACAATTGATCATTACATATTGGCCTAATAAGTTACTTCCAAATAATTATCCCAATGCAAAAATATGCATTGTACTAATCATAGCTTAAGGTCTTCACACAAAATTAAAATAGTATATTCACCGAACATATTTAATTGTGCTCAAAAAGTCGAAGTGAAAAATTCATGTTGGGTGGACAAGTCCTCCGTCCGAAAAACTGTATACGCATGCGAAAAATGCACCCGAGGAAAACCGTTCGCGTGGAGATTTCAAATGCGGATTCGCACGCGGGAGCGCCACTGCGCCAGCAAAGCCAAACCAGCCGGTGCTGAAGAACGAAACAAACATTCCCAAGAGAATGGAGATATTCATCGTCACAAGGAGTTGGTGAGTATTGAGCACTGAAATTATTCTCCATAGTGTTGCTTTATGACTCGGTATGAAGTTTGGCAGAACTCGGTATGGAGTTCATGCAGTAGCGCGGGAAGGGGGGTGCTGCGGGGGCTGCAGCCCCCCTCGTTATAGCATCAGCCCTCCCTGGTGGGGGGCTGTGGACTAAAATTATATTGTATTTAAAAACATTAAATGAAATAAAATAAATTAAAATACTGACATAACATACTGTGTTTGATATGGGATTAAAAATAATGGGCAGTTGATAAGATATAAACTAATGATTCATTATTTTAATAATTCCTCAGGAAGTGCTTTCATCACCATCACGTCACCTCGCTCACACTCGTTTGGTCATGGCTAGCGATAAGCAGCAGAAATGCATTTCAGACTTTTTAAAAAAAATTGTTACTACTAACACGGTTAAGAAAAGTAAAATTGAGAATTATTCTCATATAAAGGATGTAAACAACAACGGCAACGAAACGGCGACTGAATTCACGCCAAATGCTGACCTTGACACCGACATAAACTCTGTTCAGACATCCGTGAGCATTGAGGTTTGTGAGCTCACCAGTCTGCTGAGGTCGGGACACATGATCGGATGGTTGCCATCAACACCATCGAGTATTTATATTCCGGTCGCGGTATAAAATGGTTTTAAGTCAACAAAAGATTTTCAAATGTGTTATATTTAGCATTTTATATGAAGCTACAGGCTATCTCTACTAGCATAATCCGTGTATCATTCGTTCAGTCGTTTTTTATTTAATTTAACATTGAAAGCAGAAAAATTTGAAAACGAATCCTTTTTCATTGTTTTTTCGAAAATACGTAAAACAAGAATTCAGCTAGGATTTTCGTTCTGAGGTAGAAAAATTAATGAACAGAAACAGCTGGATTCCAGCTTTTTCAACCTCAGAATGAAAAACAAAAAAATCAAGCTGAATTCTTGGTTTTCATATTAAAAAAGGAACTCTCTTTTTTTCTGCAAAAAAAAGACTGAAATGATACATGGATTTAGCATCCATACTGTAAACATTCTTTTTTCCTATAAAATAACAAAAATTGAAAGGAAATCACACACACAAACCAGATATACTACTACTACAACACCTGTCTGGTCGCCAGGGACAACATAATGACGTCACTCATTTTCCGACCCAACTCTCAGCTCCCCTCGAATGAAACGGCTTCCAGCGAGCCTGAGTTCATGCATTCATTGGTTTCATGAGTGTGTTCTCGGTTACCACATAATTATCTAATGTTAGCCAATAGTTTTATTTTCTGACGCTGGTAGGTCACATGATAATAAAGAATGTGATATGTCTGGCTTGCATTCATTCTACAAACACTCGTAGTATAAATCAAAACATACTTTTTTAGCGGTCATGAAGTTATTACTTATTCAAATTTTTTTTTGGAGATTTCGGATGCAGCCTATATTTGCAATGCTTCATGGGACTGTAGTTCTTTTCCTCATTAAAGTTTGTACCTTTGTTCTTTTAGCTTCAAATCAAACTTTGCAGTGATGTGATTCACATTGTAGCTGGTTTGTTCGGTTCATGGCTTATAACTTTTTAGCAAAAATGCTTTTAAAATCCCTATGAGAAAAATACTTCCAGAAGCAAGGTGGCTCAAAAAGTGGACGGCCACTGTTGCCCTCTATTGGCACAGCATTAGGATTAATCCTGTTACCGTAAATTACTAATCTTTAAATTTGGTCCAAAAACGTATACCTAGTTCATGATAAGATGACTATCTGCCTAACCAAGTAAGCCATGTTTGAAGAATGAAATCCTGAATATTTAGCCTATTTCTCACATTTCTATCAGGCCAAACATTATTACTAATGATTTTCTTCTCAAAAACTACTAAGGTGAATTTGTTTATTTAGAATTTTTGCTTCAAAATACCGTTCTGTAAGTGGAGTGTCACATTAAATTAATTCACAAAATTTGTTTATATTTAATAAATGCATTTCACTTTGCATAAGCTGGATATTATTTTCACAGGTTTGCAGGGATTAAGAATAAACAGCCACATAAATTGCCACAAGGCTAAGATTCGGGATTTCAGACTTACCCTTTTTGTCAGCTGGGTGTCCATCATAAAATTATGTACATGTTTTTCGGCTTTGGTTAATTCCAGTTTTTTTGCGACCACAGCCACCACCAAAGCAGTGCATCCGGCACCCTGACAAAACAAACACCAGCCTTAAGCACTCAGTCAAAACTAACCGTATGTTACGCAGATATATGCCACTTACCATGATGCCAGTGAGGAGACAGACCCCTTTCCCACAGTATGTATTAGGAACCATATCTCCATATCCGATCGTTAGAAAAGTTATTGAGATCAACCACATGGCTCCAAGGAAATTGCTGGTTACATCCATGTTGTCATGGTATCTAGTAAATGTAAAAAGACATATTATAAAAACAACTACAATTACTATAAATTAACTGACTTCATAGTAAGTTAATCAATCATCCATGAACACTTCTCACATTATACTTGTAAGTAGTGTTCACTCACTGCAGAGTAGTGGACATGCTGTTGTTGCTGTAAGCTAATACTTAATTGGCTAATTGAGGGATAGCTGAGTTGGGACACAATTGACTCCGTTTCCAAACCTATTTAACTGCTGTTTAAAAGGTTACACAGAACACAGGTCAGCAGGAGTGAGTTGGCGTGGCGGGGTTTAACAGGCTGAGAGAAAGGCACAGTATCTTTTTTCTCAAAAATGACACATTTTGATACTTAGATATCAGTTTGTAAATATCACCTGTGAACTATTACGCCTGTACAATTGTATGTCATGAAAAAAATATATATTCCAATTAAATTGTGAGTGTGTGCGTATATAAATTTGATTTCATTTTCTAAAAAGGTCACTTATGTAAACCGCGCGAGAGAGAGAGAGACAGAGAGAATAAAACTTGATATATTATTAATTTCCCCAAAAAAATCACCTACTGTGAATTATTATTTCTCTACAAATATATTTATTAATTTATATTTAATTATAATAATATATGTGTATGTGTTTGTGTGTGTGTGCATGTATGTATGTGCATATATACATATACATATATATATATATATATATATATATATATAGATAATATATACACATTTGATCTCATTTTTCAAAAAAGGTTCATGATAATTAATTGAATAATATATAAAATTGTGTGTGTGTGTGTGTGTGTGTATATATAAATTATTTTCATACAATTTTAAGTCTGACTTAAAATCTTATAAAAATCTCCCCAAATGAAAACTGACTTCCATTAACTACTGTCAGAGCAACAAAGCCTTTCGCGAACCACCTTTCGCATGCCCTCACAGTCCAGGCGGCGATGATCCACAGAGAAATGGTGAACACCAGCAGCACTGTGCCGGGACAGATAGTCATGAGGGTCTTCATGACAAAGCGTGTGTTGAAGTTTATCTTGTTGAGGGCACCGATACTGCGTGACGAAGCATCGGTAAAGAGTTTGCTATGCAGCAGCATGACGCGAGCAATGAGGTACAGACGGAGAAACATGGGAATGGACAGGATGATATCCACGTCGGCGTCCGTCTTGGAAGGGGCGTAAGAAAAGGCTAGCCGCGCCGTCCACGTGAAGGTGTAGTTGCCCGGGATGGGGTGAATGGCACACACCAAGATCTCCAGACAGATGAAGAAGATGCGCTCATAGGTCATGGCTATCCTCCAGTCGTCTGCGGCGTTGTCCACCATGAATAGCTATTTGGAGATAAAAAATGTAAGTAAAGGAGTAGAAGCCTTGACAAATGTTAAACTGTACAAGGTAAGAATCTCAATTCAAGAATAATAAAAAAAAATGTAAATAATAATTGTGCAATAAATAAAGAATTCTGTCTCAAATATATTTGCACCTCAAGCTATTTTTTTCTTTAACAGCTAGGATTTATTCAGTGCACATCATTTCCCCCCCACTAGACTGTCAGCTTCTGCCAAGGTGTGTTGCTCAACAGCTCCTCTCATGTAAGAGATACAGCCAGGTTTCTCTCCACTTGACCAGCGGCTCTGGAGCCACACTGCTTTTTTCAACTCTTGCTATAGAAAATCTCCCTATTTCCCCTTCGCCCCAATCTCATAAATATTTCTGCCCAATATGGATTTGGTTTGCTTCTCAATTGCTTAAATGTTACTGCTCACTTTTTTATTAAAAAGTATTTTCCCATTCAATGTCTTAATAGGCATTTTCATTTTTTTAACATCTTGGATGCCCTGGGGGTAAGCAGATAAACATAAAATTTAAATTTTTGGGTGAACTATCCCTTTAACATTACTGTAGTATGGTGCAGGGTGGATCTGAAAGCTGTTGGAGCGGAAAGAGGCAGCTGGAGCGATTCCTAATGAGAGACAAGTGCGACACATGGCTTCCGCTTCTTCCGCCCAATGCGTAAGCTAGATCGATATTAGTCATGGTAAAACAATGTATTTGCGGTAAATCAAGAAAACGAGATCTTCATGTTTTCAAACAACCATTCAGATTTTTGTATTCGCTATGATGTTTATCACATAAAACCAAATAGTGTACAAGAGATCCGGATTCTTCCTCTGCTATTCACTGTTGCTTAGAAAAATACTTTGTTTGTGAATGCCGTCAAGTCCTAGTTTTATGTAACAGCAGTCCCTCCAGGCACATTACCAAAAGCACAACTCAATTTTAGTAGGAAAAGTTGGAAAATAGAGATTATAACTTGACGGCATGCTAATATTCACGTTGGATGGAAAATATGCATAAACTATGGTTAAATTCAAATTACAATGTTTATCACACCAAATATTTGTGTTGGGAGTGTATGGAATTTTTTTTTTTTACATCATTTGCAATGCTTCATGGGAATAAGCAGTCAGAAACTAATCTAAAGGGTGGCCACACTAATCATCAGATTTTCAAAATGTGCGAGACCACAAACATAGATTGAGAGTTTTGTTCCTAAAATGTGTGGAGAGCTGTGATGTGACCATCCGCAGAACACACACTAACAGATTCCATTAACAAACAACCAGAGTCCTGACTGTGAACACAGGGAAATCTCACTCTTACTTTAGAGTAAACAAACATGGCGGGCGACGGGCAAGGATAAATGGTGATAATAGTGTTTGGACTGCTTTTTATTAAAAATTCACAGGGAAAAATATTTGGTTTGGATAAAGTCATGGACTTAATCTGAAATCAACCCCTAAACCCTCAATCAACCAATTACATCGGTTGTACACTCGTTAATGCGGTGCAATGTGGGATAGAATAAGTTCAGCCGACAACATCCACTATGGTTTCGGACACCACTATAAATGGCTGTCCCCTCAAATAATGCCATATTTGAGGATATAGGGGCGATTTCGGATTCAGCCCCAGGGTTCCCCCCACACAACAGGATTTCTCATGCTGAATATTTACGATTTGAGATCAGTGTGGCCCTGACGTTCTTTTGAGCAGATTCAGTCGCTCTTAACACACCTCACACAGCCAACTTCTGGGGTAACAAGAAGTGTATTGTGACTGTCAAACATTTTGTAACTGAACATAATTTTATTAGGTTTACTGTTACACTGTTAAACATGTTACAATGTTTACATGGTACAGTGACTAGTACTGATCCGATCTAGATTGAATTGACTTTATTTTGGGAATTTAGTGAGCCTACCTATGTGTCAAAGTGACATGCATTTGCAAGTAAACAGAGTAATTTATGTCTTAAGTGAACGTGAACAGTTGAGAAAGAACTGAGAAACTGAGAAAGAACAAAGCACAAGTAATGGATCCGTGCAGTCAGCATCCAAATGTACCTCCTGTCATTATTATTTCTAATCAAACTAGTATTAGTTTTTTTAAATGATATTGAAAATGGTGATAAGAATTACGAAATATCATAAACATTTGATATCATAAAAACCTTATTTAAAGCAAAAATAACTACTGTGAATTTATTGTCATCGTGATATAAAATTACTCATATTGTGATATAAGATATTGGTCATATCGCCCACCCTTATTACCTGACATATTGTTTGAAAGCTGACTTTCCATGGTTAAAACACTGATTAAGCGATTACATGTGACATGATACAGATTTCAGAATGTTGTACTGTATCTTTCAACATTCCTTCTGATTCATGTTTATTTCGTGCTATAGCTAGTAGTAAAGAGGAACAGAGGATCGGTTCACGTGTTACACTGACCTGTCACGCCACATTAAAGAGTGCCAAAGCCAAATGTATTGTTTTAATTTCATAATAAAATTGACAAAATTAGAAAGCTGACACTTTGTTTCATATCAAACATAACCTGCTCTGTCTTGTCTGTCAACGCGTTGTCAGTGCAGTATAACCACAGTGTTTTTGCTGTGTGAGCATATGGACGTGTAGTGTGAGAGAACGGTGTCAATTGCATAAGTCTCAGGCTGAATGTGTGAGCGTTGGCAGCCCTGCCTACCTCACACCACAGGGAAATCTGATAAGATAATCTGTAAAACCATCAAGAAAATCAGGACTTTACTTAGGATTGCCAGAAGGGGAGAATTGGGTCCAAAATTGGTGTCTGTTTGGGTGTTCTAATTAGTTGAGGTCTTTTCAGCATTATGGAAAGTGTAGTTCTCCACTGGGAATTCTTCAAAAATGAAGTTGAAATCACAATGATCTAGATACAGTCTTGAGGTTTGAAAGGTTTATATGCTATTGTTAAAAACCTCCTTCTCTTTTGTGCTCAATCGTCAGATCCCTGCCCTTCCTAACGCTCTGTGCCGATCATCTGCGATTTCTTCCTGTGCATTCAATCACTTCAAGGTACCCGACAACCAACATCATCGAGAGATATTTCACCAGAGTGGTGAAGTCAGCACAATTCAAAGGCTTCAACTGACAGACTTCATCCAACGAGACTGTGGCTATCTGATATGAGAAAAGGCGCAAATGATGAACCCCAGATTCAATATGTGCAAACGGGTTTCCTGCCTTCTCACAGCACCAGGCTATTTCACGAGTAATGGGTTTATGTGGTGCATAACTGAATTATTCTTTAATATGACTCTTGCTTGAGGCGTTAAGAGCTTGCTTCAGTGCTGTTCTGTGGTTTTCCCCACGTGTAGTGTAGCACATGTATAAAACCTTAACATTTGGACAGTTTAATCACATTTATGGTCAGTTATTTACTCCACCCGGTTCACTGGATTCACAGTATCATACGGGTGATGCTTATATAAATCAAATAAAACCTGGCAAAGGAGTCATAAAAATTTTATAATATAAAAAAACACCCTGCCAAATAACCTTGATTTAGACTGGATTCCAAATCTCTAAATTCCTCATTAAGAAAAACAGCTCCACTTCTGGAGGCAAATGAGATTAATAACCCAGATCATATATTCAGTGATAATACATTAAAACATTAATCTAAATGGTGCTTGACCGTACAAACGGGTGTTTGTGCACATTGCTACGCTGTTGCTAATAACTTTTGAGTAGTTTTAGCACTTTGCTGTGCTGGGATGTTCTGACCCGTCACTAGGTGGTTGCTAGGGCATTCTGTGTGGTTTCTAAGTGGTTTCTAGGCCTGTCTGTGAGGTTAGGTGGTTACTGAATGATTCTAGCTAGCATTCCTCTCTTGAACAATCTGCATGATTTGAGGTATTTATGTTCATAACATTAAGTTAACATAGCACATAAAGTTTTTTTTCTTTACATTTATGTTTTCTATAGCAAAAACAGAGTTTGGCAAGTTTAATTCCCTTCCATGAAACTGTCCGTTTCAGTGAATGAATCCATAACTTTTATTTAGGCCCTTTAAGCTCTAATATGAGAATAAACTGCGATTTTTACCTATTATATATTTACCAAAATATATTAATGTATGAAAATGGCAAAAAAAAAAAATAGTATTGTCAGTTATTATTGTATAAACAGCATAAACGAAAATGATTATATATCCTTCTTCATTCTTCTTCTTTTTTTTTTACTGTATTTTACATTAAATATATTAAATCTACTTGGCTAGAAGTTGAAATGATGTTGAATAAATAAACCTTTTATAGCAAATACATATATATTGAGATATTGAATATCATAAAAAGGCTGAAAAATATTGAGATTCCCAGCTTTAATTTAAGCAATAATAATTAATGGTAATAGTAACTCTTGCTTTAGCGATCATCACAAAAAAAAAATTCAATCATTCACACAGAAAATAAACCCTTCACACCTCAAAGCTTTTAGTATGTGTTTTTTTTAGCCAAAAGACGACAAAATGAACATCTCCATTTTAGACCCTTGTAGAACCACCTACACACATGTTAGTCACATGAATCATACAGCCTGAAAATACAACACTAATCCCTCATATTCATACGACACACATGCAAACACAAAACACACACTCCTACAACGTATCCAAATTCCAAAGTATCAAAATAACATCAAAAACACGGGATGCAAATATAAAAATATCCCTGGGAAAAATGATCAAACCCAATCACGTTTTGGACATTCTAATCTACACTGACTCATGACAGAAATCGTAAGGCCAGAAGATTTTAGACCGGATAAGACACATCAGCTGTCTTAAAAGGCCTGACAATTGCTAGAGATGCTGTAACATTAACCAGCCTGTCTGTTAGTACTTTAGGCTGTTCGACTTTCCGTGCGAGTGTAACTTAGACAGCGAAACACAAGCTGCCTTTCCGAACGATGACAGACGCTATCTTACTCAAAGCTTAGCAACAACAACAACAACCAACAAACCACACAGCCTGCACAAAGGATGATAAGCGTGAAGCTTTAATTTTGTTTATATGGGCAAAACATGTCACAAAGACACCGCTTTTAACTTAGTAGCTTCAAAACGGAGCAATTAAACATTTAAAATGGGTTATGTAAGGAAACCTACTTGGTAGGTAAAACCAATTATGGTAATGGATGACCTGCAATACAATACTCAAGGGTGCTTCACCTTCAAGCATCCAATATTCCAACCGAGTGGTTGAGTAAGTAGTTATGGAAAAATGCTGAATTTGACAACAGAGGGGAAGGTGCACATGTAATGGCCTGGTAACAACAGCTAAGGGTCGACCAGATAACCTCGACAAGTCCGAGAGAGTGACTGCGGCAGCTAATTCAACCAAGACAAAGCAGAAGTGCAAAATATAGACAAATAACAATAAAATTAATAATGGAGCAAAAAAAATGACCATTTGTAGATTTCTGTTAAAGCATGATGAAGAATTTTAGTAAAATGGATTGGAACACTTTTTTTTTTCAATGAAAATTATTTTAAGATGTGAAACAAAAAATATTTAGCTAAAAATCTTGATTAATTAACACAGAAAATAATTCCTTCATGCTTCAAAGCTTTAAAAAATACTTTTATTTTAGCAAAAAACAGCCACTTGTAGATTTATTCCCTTCTGTTGATTAAGATTTTAGTAAAATGGATTGGTAAATGTTTCTTTCTGACAATTATTTTAATGTATGAACATTTTTGAACATATTGTATAATAAAGTTTAGCAATACCGTATAATTTAAACTTACCGGACCCACTTTATATTAGGTGTCCTTAACTACTATGTACTAACATTTTAATTCATAATTTGATACATTGCACTTATTGTGTACATACATGTTTTTACATTGTACTTACATTTAAAAAAATACCTGCATGTAATTACATCTGTAATTAATTTCTGTAGTTACATTTGTAATTACACAGTTGACACTTCCCTTACACCTAACTCTACCCTTAAACTTACCCATCCCACCACACCTGTCCCTAACCCTACCCGTATCCCACCTCAATATCAGCAAAGGTGTTTTGCAACACAATATGAACAAAGTAAGTACACTTTACTTACCATATATATTTTATTTTATTAACTTACCATATATATTTTATTTTATTTGACTTTTTTTTTTTTACTAACATCAGTAAAAACAGCATTAGAATCTTTAAGTTTGATTCATTTACATAAATCACTTCAAACTGTCCATTTCAATGTTTCAATTCAGAGCTCGATTCAATTCAATGATTCACTTAAAAATTTTCATTTTTCATATATTAAAATGTTTATAATGCAGGAAAATTTTACCGTTTAGTGCATACAGGTGCATACATGTAATTTCTCATTGTAATGTTCTTTGATTCACTCTTTCAGGTAACTTTTATTTAAAAAAAAAACACAAATATTGATATACATTATATCTATAATATACACATATAGCTTAACACTGTTGCTGGTAGCTACAGGATTTTATTATATCACTAGTAATGAAACAGAAAGTGTTTGGCTGAACTGAACAATTTAATTACACATTATAAAATGTATTATTGAATGATTTAAAAAATACATTTAGTTGAAGACTCATCAATATTCAGTATTTATATAGTCTAGATTTACTTTTGACACATTTATATTGTATAAATGCGTTCTTGTATCAAAGAAGACTGCAGGTAGATTTGTAGTAGTAGCTCCCTCACCCCCGGTCTCCTCTAATACAGTTGCAGTCCTGTGAGATACAGCGCTCAGTCGAATGATGGATGCATGGCTGACTTTGGCAGAGCATGTGGATTAATGAAAACCGCAATAAAAAACGGCCTAAACTGATCAGCGCAGCGTAAGGTCGATGGCTCTTCTGAAGCAGCCGCACACACTGTTGCCTTACCAGACCTGAACTCTGTTAAAACACAGAGGCAACAAAATGATCCATTAAACACGTGTCCATACAGGGGGCTTGGTGCTTCGTGCTCCTGTTGACATTTCGCCTAGCGTCGCCTTGACAAGGGCATGGACAAAAGGTCGTCTGCCTTCGTGCTATCCGTCTGTCTAGTAGGCAGCAGGGGTTGGTTACTGGTTTCAGAATAGCTCAATATAACTAATGGAGCATGGCTCAATATTTAATCTGTGTAATGTAGAGAATGGGAACATATATCTTGTCGCTAAGAAAAGAAATCGCTCAATCTCATTAGAGAATTAGGTAGAGAGGTTCAGCCCAATTACAAATTAATGCAATGGTTAATTTATGATATCAAAGTGGGTCCTAAGAGGCCACTTTGCTAAGTAAATCCTCAGTTGTAGGTTGCTTTTAGCTTTCAAGTTTCTTTGAAGAAGGACCCGCATGCTTTCAGAGTTTGCATTTGTGTAATTGAACGCTGTCAGTAAACGATGACAGCTGTTGTTTTATTAAGTTACCGGTAACCCAATTTAACTGTGCATATAGTGATTTAAATTCAAAATATGCTAAATAAAATAATACAATGTAAAAGCCACTGGTCGTCTCAATTTGTATAAATTCAATTAAAAGTAAAAATGCTTATGGTTAATCTTAATCTTTGCTGTAACTTAGCTCAGAGAAAACACAAGGGCACTGGAGATTTTTTATTTTAATAAGCTGTAACCTAAATACATTATTCATTTAAATTATTAAGGGACTGTAGATCTTATTCATTCAACTGAATTTGAATGTACACTAAAATTCTCAAAATGACAATATAAAAAAAAGTATTTTTATCATGTTAAAATGATAACTTCCAAGGCCAAGTTCATTGCAAGTACAAAAAATAAAAAGGCTTCTAATTTAATCTCATAATATCTATACTGTAATCCGGCTCATTGAAAACTCAAGGGTCAGTGGTGAAGGATGGATATGTGACACTCGGCAGTCGTCTCAGGTAGAGTTAGTTGTCACAGTAAAAGGTAGCGCACATCCTCTAGTGCATCAGCGCTGCTCACGTGCACTAATCACATGTTTCTGCCCTATACGTCATGCACAGACAAGTGTTAAACACGCTCGAAAACAAATTATTCAATTACAGCTAACAATCACATATTGTTGATAAAATTGCTGCTTCAAATAAAGGTTTTTGCATAGTAAAAAGAATGAAATACCTATATTTCGTATAAATATGGAAATGATGTGCATGCATTTCTAATGGGCAGGGCCCCATCTGGTCCCTTCAAAAAAAAAGGCACATTTTTCTGGTAAAGCATTCCCATGATTGATGTCCCTCAGAGACTTGTGGGACCTAAATATTACAGAGCACAACTGGCTCATGAATACACGCCGTTATAATTCAACAGTGTGAAAAGTAATAAAACTGCTCAGCCATTTATGGTTGCAGAGCCAGGGCTCTTAATGGCTTTTTTGGGGGTGGGGGGGGATTTGCATGCATATTAAAACAGTGATTTTGTTTCATGTGCACATCACACAGACATGTATAAACACCTATTTATGTTTCTATATATACTGTGATGATTTTATGTGTGAGATTGAACTCCTAAAACATTTGAACGCAGAGCACAAGCATTATTGTATTAAATGAACAGTTCAAACCCATATTTTGACATCTGTGAAATACATGGATTTGGCAAACTGATATAAATTTGATCTGTGCGTGCATTTCCTGGGAATTGAACCCATGAGCTTGGTGTTACAGCCAGCATGTACTACTTTTTGAGCTTTTTGATGAGACACAAATGTCTTTTTTGGAGTTTGGCACAAGTATAAACAAATTATCATCTAAATCCATTGTATGGAAAAGAGCAGCTTAAACATTATGCTAAACATCTCCTTTTGTGTTTCACGGAAATACATAAAATAGCATTGAGGCAGAACAACACCAGGGTGAGTAGACGATGACAGGATTTCTATTTCTGAGGACTATTCTTTTTTACTATCCTATCCAGTAAGCTGAAAAGGTCTACTTTCTGCACCCTGCATCCTCTTCAACAGTGCCACAGAGGTCATTGGCCTGGGGCACCAGCCTTTTTTTTATAGCCAAGTGAGATCGTCTGGTTTTGTTGTCTTCATAATGCACGGTTTCTCATTCCACTGCTATGCCAACAGCACCTAATTGCCTCCACCTCAATGACCACAGTGAGGAAATCTCAACATGACTCTTTGACAGCTCAGGTGGATGGCTGTTCATCACCTGCGGTCTTGGCAAATTCTAAGTTTTTCCATCCCTGTTGAAGGTCAATGTATTTTTTTCTTCTTTTGTCTCCCAGTGCATCTAAAAAACCTGAAGTCAGAATCCTGGATGCCTGGATCATGCACTGTCTGATTGAGGTCACCCAAAACTGAAAATTTTCTCATCTTTACTCATCTTCAAGTTGTTCGATGTATGATTTTTTTTCTTCTGCTGGGCACAAAAGAAGATATTTTGAAGAATATGGGTAACCAAAAAGTTGATAGGACCCCATTGACTTCCATAGTATGCCATCAACTGTTTAGTTACCGACATCCTTCCAAATATCTCCTTTTGTGTCCAGAAGAAAGAAATTTCTACATGGAACAACTTGAGAGTGAGTAAATGACAACAGAATTTTTGGGTGAACTATCCCTTTAAGAAATATTGATTTTATCATTCATACAGCCTTCACTGTCTTTAGTCAATGTCAACTACATTACGGCAAATGACTCACTACTGATTTGACTTTACCCGCAATGTGAGCTTTTACAGGAATAATTCAATTCTATCTCACCCTTATGTTGTTCCAAACCTGTAAGACTTTCTGTCTTCCGTGGTGAAACACACAAGATGTTTTGAAGAATGTTCATGCTGTTCCTTTCCAATTCAAAATGTATGGGGATTGATGTTCTGAAGCACCAAAAATGACAAAAAGAGCCAGGAAAGCACATAAAAATAGTCCATATATATATTTTCAATATTCGTATGATGTCTCATCAAACATATGATGTCAAACCTGGTGTGATGTGTCTTTATAAACAGTTTTCCAATATATATATATATATATATATATATATATATATATATATATACGCAAGTTGTATGCACGTGTATGGTTCTTTTTAGAGTTATACTGTATGTAAAGGAGCAGCGTGAACATTCTTTAAAATATCTTTTATTTTCCACTACAAGAGTAAAAAGGTCATACAGGTTTGGAATGATGATTCATTTGTTGTCATGTTTGGGTAAATTGTCCAAAATGCTGCTGCCTGGTCACTAACTGAAGTCCTAATGTTAAGCCTTTGAACATGTGACTCTAAAAAAAACCTCACACACACTATTAACTAATAACACTTTCTCCGTTCTGCCAATAGCACTACAATCTTGTTGGCACTATGTACTTACTGGCAGTACAAGCTTATTGGCGCTCCTTGGCCTTATCGAAGTGCTTGATTTATATATTTTGCCATTAACGCAAGTATCACTCAAAACCAATATATCCACTATGGTTTGACAGCTTCGGCCAAAAAAAACAAAAAAACATTCTCATTAGCTAGTTAAAATTTAGATGGGCAATACCCACCCCCATACAAAATATGCAAAGATTCATATATAATAAGTAACAAAAGTACTTATTTTAAGTGAAAAAGGGTGAAATTAGGCTTTCACGGACATGAAATTCAAACCCATGGCAATAAACATATTTAAATCAATATGAAATTGACATGGCCCTCCGTGATTAAATCCTTTGGGCTAATCTGTCCATCCCACAAGAAATTAACAGTTATATCCCCCTATTGAACAAGCCACACATGGGTTCACTTCATAAGCCTGTCCGATTCAACTTGAATGAGATATTTGTGTCTGCTTGCAAGTTGAATTAAATAATAATAAATTAATAAATCATTCCTACAAAGTTCCCACACTTCTGAGAACTAGATATGGCTGTTTAATAACGTTTAATAGTGCTCATAAAGAGTGATTATTATTATTATTAATTAACTCAATGCATTCACTTGAGCTATTTTATTCGTCTCCCATGCCATGCGTTTTAAAATTGACTCAAATTTCCTGGTTTCATATGACCATGGGAACTCTGAAAGCATGAATATGAACGGACGAAAAAGAAGTGGAATAAATCAAATAAATCTTTGATGCTACATTCCTCTGCCTGCAGAGTGTTTTAAGAAATGGAGACTGTTCAGAAATTTACAGCATTTCATTCTCGTCAACACAGGCTAAATGGCATCTTTTGTTATTAAGGCATTACTTAATGCAAAGAAATGCATAACAATGGATGCTGAATTGCATAAAGTTCACCAGTAATACAGTAAATCAACAATTCACTGATGCAAAGTCATAAGACTGAGTGCTTTCCAAGTACTACAACCATCAAGTGAAGCTCTTCCTCTCAACAAATATGGGCAAAAAACTGCCTCGACTGCAGATTTGGACCTTTACTAATAACAATATGGATGCATTGTACTGAAAGCCTCCATACCCAATCTATAAATTACATTTCAGTTGAGAAAGCACAAGTGCAAGTCCATAATCAACACAGTTAGTAGACTATGAATCTCATGTTATGCTCTGGTAGATTTCTATAATGATTCAATGAAGATTAATAAATACTCAACATGCTTTATGAGGAATTCAACCTAGTCTTGTCTATTCAACTAGCTTATAACTAAACTGTGAACAGCTACTGTTAAGCCAGGTCAACAACTCGCTGACAGGATTTCATGGCATGATTCGATTAAGCCAGTGGGTAATGGAGTGGATGCAGTGCTATTGAAGATAATCCGATTGTAATTCAATGGTAATGGATATCATTTCAAGTGCAATGTGTTGAGCATTAGTTTTGAGGAGAGAATGTGTTAAGAAACTCACTGACTCTTATGCCAGAAGAACCTTCTAAAAAAGCACCAAATTCAACAAGAACAAAAAAAAAAAACAGTAAACAGCTCTGGCATATTTTTGAGTAAGTTACCTGAATTTCCCTGGCATGATATATGATAATCAACCCAAGAAGAATGATTGTAGAAAGGCTTATCAGGCATTTTAGGGCTAAAGAATACAGTGACTCCTGGAAAAAAGAAGAAGAAAAAGACAAATTCAACTAATTTGGATTAGTCAGTTTAAACATAGGATTTCATATGGTTTAAACATGTAAAAATATCACTTCAACACATTACAATGTTTTATGAGACTAAGTTACACCTTCCTGAAAATGGCATCACAACACAAGAACTAATGCAAGCGCTTTTGCACACATTATCATTTAAGTGCAATTTGACTTTAAACTTCTATTTTGCCATGCGGTAACATATGTTCCTTCTGTTTCTCACTATTTAAAACCATAACAAACTGCAAAGCAAAACAGTAATATGCTGTTCTTAAGATGCATGACTTCTCCTGGGGTTTCCCCTACAGGGGAGACATATGCTGATATAACTCATTCTGTACATGAGGATTTTTCTGATATAGTTCAAGAGCTGTTCGCAGATCAACTATCTAACGTTGTTTTACAATAAAATGAAAATACTATTTTGCAACTACTTGCCAAATTGAATTGCACTAATGCATTTCCTCTTTGGGACTTTTATAGATAGATGGATGCATCAACTATGTTAGAATTATTTTAAGTATTTATAATATAAATGCATTTATACACATTTATGATTCATTTTTGTTCAGTAATATTATACAGATAATCCAAGAAGGGTTGACTAAAAGTGGAGATTTTAACAGCATGAGCAAATAAGTAATAACTTGAGTTGTTACTTACTTAAGCAAGAAATTGAGTTTCAACTTGATAGATGTACAACAGTTAGTTCCAGTCATTTAATTGGTTGAGCTTCCCAAGAGTGCTGATATTTATTATAACAATATTAGAGCACTTTATTATTTGTTTGAGTTTTCTTTCAAACAGGAGCGGAGTTGTGTAATTTTTGCATATACTTATAATAATTGTTTTTATTGGGCTGTTATTGCCTGCAGTCAAATCACAGCCATGCTGATATATGTACTTCATAAAAGAAAATAAACATTAATTTAATTAAAGAAAAACTTAGAGAGAAAGAGAAAACAATTCTGACTATTTTCCTTCTTTTTTTGTTATTGGAACTATATATAGTGAAAAACTCTTCCATTGAGATAAAATGCCAAAGCAAAGCAAAACGTTCTCCAGAAAACGTGACCTTGCCACAGTTCTTCATTCATCCATCCGCACCGCACACTTTCCAAACTTGTAGTTTTTCCTCGCTCGCCAGGAGGCAGACTCGACTTAATGAATTCTGACCTAGATGGGGGCGACCTGCAGGATTTGGGGACTATTAAGTTACGCACCTTTCCGTAGGCTCCCCACGAGAGTTCAGTTTCAATGACCATGACCACGATCCCAAACATCCCAAAGATGAGCGCGTAGTCGCTCAGTCGCTTTCTTTTCTCAAACAAGGCCCTCCTGTGCCCGAGCTTCTGTCCGATGTTCTGGTTCTTCTTTTTGCCCGATTTGCTGCCGCTGTGGCTACATCCACCCCCTCCTCCGCCGCCTCCTCCTCCGTCCCCCGTAGCGTAAGGCATGAGGGTGGTGGAGTTGTTATCCGGCTTTGAGGCGAGCGTGTCGGAAGCGTCCACCGCAGAGACTGGCTGCAGTGGCTGGGACTCCGAATCAAACTCGTGCAGGTTTCTGCGGGACGAGCTCAAGTTGCTGAGCGGCCGCATCACGCCGCCGTTGTATCTGCAGCTGCTCATGGCTATTTGGGTGTAAGAGTTACTCTCTCTGTGGCTGCTGGCCGTACTGCCCCGAATTTGCTGCCGGTTGTGATCGCGATGAGGATGGTGATGATGATGATGTCTGGATGAACTACCATGACTAGAAGGCGTGAACTCGCTGTACTGAGCGCCTTGCCTGGTTGAAGATGAGACGGACGGTGTCCTTAAAGTTCCCAGCGGCGTCCCGTGCGAATGCTGGCTTTTTCTCGCATCCTCGCAGGTGGAGGAGTTGTTGCAGGTGCAGTGCCTGATGGAGCGCTCTTCCTCCCGTCCGCAGTAGTGCTGGTGCTGGTGCTGCTGCTGCTCTGGATAGAAATCGTTCTGCAACTGCAATGGGGTTTCCATGTCAGAGCTGCTGTTTAAAGCAGAGCCCCGTACATGCACCCTACCGAGGGGGCGTTGTGATGAGTAACGGAGGATAAAAGCTGGCGCGAGGATGGACCCAAGTCGGCTTCTGTAGAAGTGCGAGCGCGCTTCCGATTGGTCGAACGACCCAAAACAACTGGACTGACGTCACGCAAGGAAGGTGGCAACATGCGGTTCAAATGTGCAGACATTCACAACTCGCTGACTGCTCTTGGCTGTTAACTCAGAATATTTGGAAAGATATTGTCTTCGTTGTTCATAATGATTTATAGACTCATTCTTTGACTTGAAGGAATACAAATTCTGGTTACTAGCCTATACATTAATGTTTATTATGATTTTCATTTTTAAATGTAAATAAAATTTATAGCATATAAGATTTAGTAAATAAAAAAATTAATCAAACAAGATATCAAAAGTTAAAAATGTACTGCAATGATCTAAATCATAGCCTACCCTCTTTTCCATTCTACACTAATCTGTTTCTATTGCGTTATATGTCTAACGTTAATCATTAACTTTCATAATCATAATAAACACAGCTTATATAGTCAAATTGATGCATATTCAAATATTGGTGCATAAAAATTGGTGCAAATTCATGAAACATGTCAGTCTTGTTCACAAAGGGAGACAAATGTTATATTAATTATAAATCTGTTAAATAACTTTTTTCTCTCTATGGCTCGATAAAAGTCATGACCAAAACGGAGGAATTTTAAGGATTTTAATATCTCTGTAGTTGTCATTTGTGAAGAAGCCACCCGCGAGCATATTAGATATGTACTCATGCACATTTTTAATAAAGAATAAAATTAAAAAGTAAATGATTCTCCAAATTATAACTCGCTCAAAATTCACAAAAGTCTTGGGCTTCGGCCGAATTCGCATAATCTATTGATTATGTACTTACTTTGAACAAGTAATTACTTCACGACTGCTAAAAAGTATGTTCTATATAGTATGAGTGTGTGTAGTATTAATCTAATCTGGACAAGGGCTGCATCGGTAATCGCATACTTCCTTACTACATAGTAGGCGACAAAAGAAGTATGTCCGAATTCACAGTACTCATAAAAGAGTACCCGGGTTACCTACTACTACCAGCGAGTGCATACAATGGACAATTTACTATCCCATGAGACCATGGGAGAGGATTTGTGAATGGCAGTGAAGCGATGTAACTGAAACTGGTAGGTCACATGACAATGACAGCATGGCGGATGTAGTACATCCAGATTACCATAGTACTACACACACTTATACTATATATAACATACTTTTTTTGGTGGTAAAATAATAATAACTTATTCAAAATAAGTAGTCTACCTACTCAAGAGGGTATGAATTTTAGACGCAGTCACATTTGCCATGTTGTCATTATCATGTGACCAGCCTCACTTGTAGCTCATGGGATAGTAAAGTGTTCATCATATCCATACTTCAGTTTCTCGCCAGTAGTAGTATGTCATCCGGGTACTTTTTGTCTACTCTTTTATGAGTAGGCCTACTGTGAATTCGGACATACTTCTTTTATCACATACTGTTCTTCACCTACTAGGGAAGTATGCAATTCCACAGCCATTCACTTGAAATGATGTAACCTGCAAAAAGTATCTGAATGAATTGTTTTAGTGAACCGATTCAAAAGACTCGATTCACTGTGATGAATCAAAATCGCCACCAGCCACAGACAGTACACGTGCACCTGACTACATTCTTACACCTGGTTTACTCGCAAGACGGACCTTTTAAACGCGAGGAAACCACAAATTGAGTGAAAACAAACAATTTTGTTTCTACAATTTCCCGACAAAGCCAAACGGGTCAATTCCCAGTGATTAAACAGCCGGCTCCTTTTCAATAATTCACATCGTTTTATGATGTAATGCGTCTGCTCAACAAAACGGTGTCCATAGACCCAGTGATAATCAGTCCGCTTATGTAAAGCTATAATATGAAGAGCAGCACGTGTGAAAGAGTCGCTGCAGTATTACCGCAGTCGCAGCACGTCACCTCGCAGCGTCAGCAGCATCTAAAAACCCTTTGTTATTGTTGTCTCGCCTCTTGCCAACTTGCATCCTTATGAGGCAAGATCAAGCGCTCAGGACTGCTGTCAATCAAATCACCAACTGCACACAGTCGGGCATCACGGAGCCAGAGTATGAATGAAAGAAAAATGACTGGATGTATGATTCAGAGACTGATTTACTTGTAAACAGTGCAGGTTTCAAACCAGCCATTCATAGGCATGTGATGGCTGTGAACTGCTGCATTCTCCCATAGGAATTCTCCCATGTCTCGTTTTAATTATTTTTTATTTTATTAATCAAAAATGACTTTTAATTTTAGGTTATTACAACATTATTAAGTATAGAGATGTAATATTAATTAATATACAACAAAATTGCAATGTATTAAAGTGCATACTCTTTCTTGGTCCCCTGTGATCACGTGCGTACCTTCACGGCCACCGTAGTTACAGATGTTACAACCGGTTAGCGTGTGATTACGCTGTCTTCATTCATTAAATACATTAGACACAATACAACCGGTGAAAAATCCCAAAGATCATAACGTGCATAGGAATGGTCCGAGTTAAACAGGGCTATCTGGTCATTACCGATGACCGAAGCCGATGCAAGGCTGTTTATTGATAAAGCAATCCTTTATTAGCTCGCCGGTGAGCGAATGCTTTGTTAGAGAGAAATGCTATTCCTATCCAAAAACCAGCTCATTACAGTTGATAGATAGCGTATTCGGGGAACGACGAATGATTGTATCGATTGAGCTGCATGACATTATGCGTGAACCCGGATTCAGCTGATGTTAACGCATAAAAGTGAACAATGAGGAAAAAGAAAGGACCAGCATCCTCAAATCATGGGGATCCCTCGGGTAGGCTGTGTTAAGTTTGACAGTATGAACTTGAGATAGACCCTGTTCTTTCGTTACCATAATTAAGAATGATTGACTAATATTTTTATTTTAATGTAGCTATAACTGGTCAACCTACAATGGTTACCAAATAAAAGAGCATTAATTTGAGTTTATCGTCATGGCAACCTATGATAATTTGATGTAAATGAAGTATACAAATATTAAAAAACTCCGTTATATTTATGTTTATGTATTTGTATTCCATTAATATATATGTGTGTGTGTGTGTGTGTGTACAGGGTGCGATTTGTGGAAAAAAAGCAGAGGGGGGATGTTTTTGAAACGTAGTGGTATTTCCTTCAACTGTTAAAGTAACATTTATAGAATAATTATGAACTTTATTGAAACAATATTGGAACATAAAAAACAACAACATTTAGGGCTGTCAAACGATTAATCGTGATCAATCACATCCAAAATAAAAGTTTGCGTTTACATAATACATATGTGTGTGTAGGCCTACTGTGTATAATTATTATGTATATTTGAATACACACACATACATTTATATATTTAAGAAATATTTGCATGTATATACTTTATATATATTTATATAATTTATATTACATATAAAAATAAATATTTTATATATAAGTGTAAAATTTTTCTTAAAAATGTACATGCATGTATGTGTATTTATATACACATAATAATTATACACAGTACACACATATGTAAACACAAACTTTTATTTTGGATGCGATTAATCGCTTGACAACACTAATTTTAATTAATCAAGTAGAGCAAGATTTTCACTCGCATGCCTTGTTGGGAAGCGCACATACACATTATAAACATCTACGTTTGAGCAGATTACTTCTGTACCTCTCGTTGGTTTCATAATGGATTACATAATTAATTTCGAAAATCAAAATTTCCCATTTCAAGCTTTCTATAGATATGATTCTTATCGTGATACGTATACACTAAGTTTCGGTTCATTTTTGTGACACACTCCAGAAAGGGGACATCGACGGCGAAGCGTATCCTATTTGTTTGTTACTTTTTCATTTATTTTATAAAAGGATAACGATTTTATTGTTATTATAAGTGTATACAAATAAAAGAACGGTTTCAAATGATGGGAGTATTTTAAGTTATTTCCGCTGTTATGAGAGAAAAAAAATCCGCCGCGCTCTTCATGGCAAAATTAAAAACCCGATTTTAGAACAATGCATAGTGTCACTCGACCAGCTATGCCAAAACACTTATTATAAACTTCAATATTTCATACAAAATAATCACAAAACGCAATAGCACAACATATTAAGTTATAAAATCCCCACAGTTAAGGGAATTCTTACTATTCCAACAGAGCCAGACACTATCATTCCAGAGACTCCTGAAACCAAACGTCCATCAGGATCATCTTTCTCCACTGCCCTTTCTGACTCTGATATTGAGATATCAGGCAGTTCCATGATGTCAGTCAGGTCAGTAATCAACTTCAGCTTTTGTGCTAGAGGCTGAGACTATAAATATAAATGACATAATATAAAGCACTCCCCCAGTGTAAAAATGTAAAATTTCTACAGACATTGCATGCAACAGTAAAACCCTGTGTTACTCGGCATGTAATGGGAGTTGTGCTAGTCTTTTCTTCCCTATTGTGATGTATATCTGAGTGAAAAGGCTTCTCGAATAAGGAAAAAATATTGGTCAGGACTTGATTTTGTGCTTGGGGAATTGATTGGATGGTTGTAGTTTGCTATTAGTGGATCTCATGTGATTGACAAGCTGTCCCGCCCCCGCATCAGTAAAAAGATTACAAGGGCACAATAATTATTTGGCATCTATTTTATATGAGGAGCATGAATAAATTATTTATATTTAACACTGCAATATTCCATAAAAAAATAAGATTTGTCCATTTTGATTTTAATGATGACTTTCATTGGTTAGCTGTAAGTTAAAATGCTGTCAAATATATGGTTTTTGAAGGAAAAAACTAAGAATTACAATATAATTTATGGTGAAAAAACAAAAAAGGACATTGAAGTCCTTGCATAATCACATACGATTATATTTGTATTATATTTTTTTATTATTTATATATTTATTATTCTCATTTTTGTTATCATTAATGTAAACTAAGGTGTTTTGTGTTACATTTATTGATATATTGGTATGGTATATTAACATTATATCATATGGTGATATATTTGTATTGTATATTAACATTATATCACTTAATGAAATATACAGTGATAAGTTGATATGTGAATTTTACACACGCACAGTAGGATATTTAACAATATTTTGTAAAATTATAGTTTTTTTGTTTGTCACTGAGACTAAACCTGACTACTCAATAATAATGTTGTTGATTATTTTTTTTCATTACCAGTTATAATCAGTTTGATCAAATATTTCCAGCCCTAAAAAACTGTACAATTGAAATAGCAAAAACAGTCTGAATGTGCTTTGAACCACCACTGAGATTAACCGGTAATGAAAACGATTCTATCAAATATTTTTAGCCCTCAAAACTGTACAATGGTATGTTTTATACTTTGATATCAAGGCAAGTAGAGCCTAAGAAAAAAGCGACATCGTCTGAGGATGAGCTATCGCTATCTGACGAGGAGGAAGTAACAGTGGTGAAGATGGAAAGAAGGCCGAAGCACAACAGAACAACAAGATCTACCTCACAAGCTCCACAAACACAACAGAAGAGGTCACGAATGGTAAAAACAACCATTTTCTAGACAATTTTGGGTGCATTCCAACCATCGTTTGGGATGCATGGTAATAATCATCTCATTGAAATTTTAGGTGTCCAATAGTGTGCACCCCTTGCCCCTGAAGACGTCTGAGATTGCAGGTACAGATGAGCAGTCACTCAATCAATCTGACCTGCTCCCATGATAAAAGCTCATTGAGCGCTTGGATGGTTTGTGTATTGCTGAATCCAGTTGCTGAGTCTGAGGTGAAGATGCATTTGCTGCATTGATTTGTGTGTTGCTGAGTCTTGTTGACATGCTCTCCTTTTCAGCGTCTGATTCGGTCCACGAGAGGAGACAGCAGCAGATGTGTAGCACTTCCCAGGAGAGCGACAGCTCCCATCGCAGTGGAAAGAGGCGGGCTTCTGAGGTGAGCTGAGACACAGTCATTGGATTACCGTCGGCCGTTCCATCTCTGATCCTCTCAATACTGACTGTAAATCTACCGAGGCTAAATTGAAAAGAGTGTCCTGATCAAGGACACCAACAATATGTCTTTCTACCTGTGACTGCCAGGTTAAAGTTAATGCCTTTTCAAGATGATTTATTAGTCTATTCGTCATTTATCATTGGCGAGAATGTGGATTTTTGTAGGCCATCCCAGAAGTTCACCCTGGTTCCCTCAACAAAAACCCAATAGTTTTTTTCCATTGGCCTTTGGATTGTAGAAAATAAGCTCTGCGATCAGCAAAAGTTTATTTGAGTTAGAATGGTTTGCAAGAGTGGGACTGTAAACACAACTGGGCTGTAAAAGCGGACTAGTGAGCAAATTAGTGTATCTGTTCGGCATCTCAAAAACATCTGTAGTCCCATTTAGACAATTGTTAGCAAGTGAAATGATTTAAAAAAGACAACTAAAAGCTTTAAAAACATTAAAAGGGGTATTACTGATGTATGTAGAATAAAACATGAAAATATCTTCAGCTTGTGTTGATCACAGACCTTTAACCAAAAATCCATTTATAAAACCAATTGACTTCAGGATAATGGAAACCAAAGTGCTAAAATGTGAATTTGTTTCTGGGGTTTGGCCTACAAAAATACATCATCCTTTCAGTATTCAGGGACATGGGCCACAACAGTTTTATGTCTCATTAGATGGATGATTCAGAAGAAGATGGGCCTGAGCCGAGACCTGAAGATCAGGAACGTATGCTGAGAAAACTCCAGAGGAAGTTCCCTCATCTGAACAAGAATGTAAGTCATCAATGAGAGAAGTTGGTCATTTTGGTATGTAAATCAGAGATTTGTTTGAGCTTAAGGGCTAAAGTTGAAGTGTGTGGCTTCCCACAGGAACTCAGGGATGTGCTTCAGGAACACAGCTGGCTTATTGAGGATGCCTTGGAAACACTACGAATGTTCTCTGATCTTGGTGAGGTTTGATAGGAGATTTATTGTGCACTGCTTTAAAAGCGCATTAGACACAAGTCTGAATACTTCACTATAGTATGTGAAAAGCAGTAAGCCAGTAGTAACACAATTCTCATGAAACAATAGCCAACAGATACTTTACTATCTCATGAGGCCACTGTAGAGGAGTCTTCATAGTTATAAATTGCAGAGAATGGTGTTACAACTGACATCATAGATCACGCCAATGACGATATGGTAGATGTAGTATTTTCAGGTAGTCTATACTTTATTAACTCCTTCCCCACCATTGAAGATATTTTCCGTCATTTATGAGAACATGTTTCCTCCATGTGAAGAAGAAGCAGAAACAAGCGATGTAAAATAAAGAAATCATCAACATTAAGCAGCATATAAATCATAACTGCCTAATATTACTGAATGAAATGTCGACCCAGGATGATCTATAGGACTATGTAGTCTCACGTAGCCAGACCTTCAGACTGACGGCAAAAGGTCTGGATTCTATCACAGCTTTCATTGGTCAAGGAATGCCCAAGAGGATGTTTGACTGACATGTAACGCAACCAATCACAGTCTATTTTGTTCTTCGTTATGTTTAGGTGCATGAAAATGTAAAGTCGATGTCCCTGCAATAACAGACCACCTTGCATCTATAAATGATTAATTCAAGAACGATGTGCAAGTTTACTGCAACAATGGAGCCGCGAACTTCACACACTTTTGAAAATCCAGCATTTAGTTGATCCTCATAAGCGCTCATTGTCACAGTTGTAAACACAACAGCGTTCTTCTTTAACGAGGGAGTTTTGGCGTCACAGCATTTGTTTCCAGGCTGACCATTAAAGAACGCAACACACACGTCTCGCGGACATTCTGTAGAATTCAACCAATCAGATAACAACTTCGAAACTCCTGAAGTGTTTCCAGATAAGTGTGCTATGCATCAGACGTTCAGCCAACGGTCTGGGGCGTGATGTCTGAGGCTGAGACTAAGGACTGTGAAGCTTTGGGGGTGTTGATGGACTCAATCTATTAAATCCATGATATGATCATCGCTCTGCATCCCATACGGACAAAGTGTTTGACAAAAAATGGGATTTTATCAGCTTTTTGCTCAAAATGTTGCTTTTTTTTAAACTTTAATTGTCCACATTCAAGTGTTGATAAAAAAGAATGCATGAAGCTAGAATTTTTTGTTTAAAAGCTGGGGGCTCTGTTTTTACTTTTGATATATTGCATATTCAGATATACAACAAAATATTCTGGGGGCCATGAAACTGATTCAATTTGTGAAAATGATCAATAACACTGGCACTGACGAGGAAAAAGTTAATATAAACAGTTACAGAAACAGATCATTGGGTTTGTGAACTGTAATAAAATTGCTGGTATATGATGGTAAAACAGCATCTTTTTTGAAAAATTTACACAGGTGAAGTATATCATTTTTAGTTTGTGCTGCTAGTAAATATTTATTAAAATACTTTTATTGATTAAACATGATTTAGAAATTATTTATGAACTATTAAATTAAAATGTTTATTTATTTATTTTACAGTCTGTTTCTGCCTCTTCCTCTCCCAGCTATAACTGTGGTCTAGTGACATGTTTTGTGGCAGTAGCATCACAGAAAAAATATCTTAGATTTGACCTAAAATGTCAACTTGTGGCCATGTTTTTTTCATCTCAGCTAGAGTGATGTTTATAATAGCATAAATTTAAGTGCTAGTTGCTTGGCAATTACGCAATTTTAATTAAGATAGCAACATGACAGCATATGAGAACAAAGAATCAACGTAAGCATCATAATTGTCCTAAAGCTTACATTCTTTCTGTACGTTTAGTGGTCGAGTCTGAGGACGAAGCCTCTCAAGTATCCACTGCTGCCAAACGCACCAGACGGGCTGCAAATACCCGCCAACAAGCTCAGGTTATCCAACTTCCCAGCCCACCCCAACCAAAACCACGCAGACCTCTTGACAGGAGAGCAAAGCAGTCAGTAGTGACAAAGAACGTATATGTGAGCTCGTCGGAGGAGTGCAGTGACTCTGAGGCCTCTATTGTGAATGTATTACTGGACTCTGACTCTGACCAATCAGATGAGACTCTCTCCAAACTCAAATCTGAGATCCTCAGCTTCTTTCAGACCGCTTCTGCGGATGAGCTCACACTCATTGCAGGATGCTCTTTGAAGAAGGCTCAGAAAATCACAGAGTTGAGACCCTTTAAAAAGTGGAAAGACCTGGTGAGAGAACTGTGAATTTGCTTTCTGTTTGTAACTGCCAGAACATTTAGGTCATGATCAAAGAGCAACACTTTTGCACATCTCTTTCTCAGGATGATGCCATGCACAGAGCAAATGGTCTTTCCACTGAGCTGCTGGCAGGATGTCGGGAGGTTCTGAAGGAAAGGGAAGTTGTTAAAGGTCTCATGAGCAAGTGTGAGGAGATATCGGAAAAACTAATCCAAGATGTGACCCAAATGATGAACAAGGGCCCGGGCTCTATGAGCCAGCCCCAGATCCTCACTAGCACGTAAGATGTAACATCATAGATTGTGAAAAAAAATTGACATTTCGTGATATATTCTTTTAATATTTCTGTGGGTTACATATTTGTTATGTTCTTGTCTAGATTCCAGTTGAAACCGTACCAGCTGATTGGACTGAACTGGCTGGCTTTACTACATCAGAACAAACTTAGTGGAATCCTGGCAGATGAGATGGTAATGGAATAATAATCCTTTAGTGATAAAGTGATAGTGATCTGAATGTTCATTACATGGCAATGACTGCACATTTAATCACTATAATGTACTTTCTTATTTTAGGGTTTGGGGAAGACCATCCAGGCCATCTCGTTCCTTGCCTATCTCTATCAGGAAGGGAACCATGGGCCTCATCTGATCACCGTTCCTGCTTCTACACTTGGTGAACAGAGAAATGTGCATCTAAATAACTATCAGCATACAACATCAAACCATCTGAATCATCTAAATTTGTTGTTGCTTTTACAGATAATTGGGTTCGGGAACTGAAACTTTGGTGCCCCAGTTTCAAAGTGCTTGTATATTATGGTAAACACAAGAATCTTTTTGCAAATCTTTTACAGGTTTTGCTCTTCACCAAATGCACAAAAATGCATTTTGTAATTATATTATATAAATAAATGAGATATATTTATTTATAATTTCTATTTAGATTTAAAACTTGTATGTTATACATACATATATATATATATATATATATATATATATATATATATATATATATATATATATATATATATATATATATATATATATATATATATATATATATATATATACATACACATATATATATATATACATACATATATATATATATACACACACACATACATATATACACACATTACATACATACACACACATTACATACATATATATACATATACATATATACACACACATTGCTTGGCCAAACAAATGTATTAGCTGTTTGGATTTAAATAGGCAAATAAGTCTATGATTGGATGATTATTATGTTTCTAGCATGTTATACACCGATCAAGCATAACATAATGTTAAGTCCTGTATGTTCACACAGATGCTCTAATGGATTTGGGGGATTTGAAGGCCAAGTCAACGCCTCACTCATTGTTGTGCTCCTCCAACCATTCCTGAACCATTTTTGCTTTGTGGCAGGGCGCATTATCCTGCTGAAAGACACCACAGCCACCAGGGAATACCGTTTCCATGAAAGGGTGTACATGGTGTGCAACAATGACACACACACACCACCTACCTAAGCAAAGTAACATCCACATGGATGGCAGGACCTAAGGTTTCCCAGCAAAACATAAACATTGCCAAAAGCATCACAATGCCTCCGCCGGCTTGCCTCCTTCCCATAGTGCATCCTGGTGCCATGTGTTCCCCAGATAAGCACCGCAAATGGACCCGGCCATTCACATAATGTAAAAGAAAATTTGATTCATCAGACCAGGCCACCTTCTTCCATTGCTCTGTGGTCCAGTTCTGTTGCTCACGTGCCCACTGTTGGCACTTTCGGCGGTGGACAGGGGTCAGCATGAGCACCCTGATTGATCCGTGGCTATGCACACTGTGATGCACTGTGTATTCTGACACCTTTCTATAAGAACCCGCATTAGCTTCTTGAGCAATTTGAGCTACAGTAGCTCGTCTGTTTGATCGGACCACACGGGCCAGCCTTCGCTCCCCACGTACATCAATGAGCCTTGGCCTTCATAGACCACCATGACCCTGTTGCCGGTTCCCCACTGTTCCTTCCTTGGAACACTTTTGATAGTTACTGACCACTGCAGACCAGGAACAACCCACAAGAGCTGCAGTTTTGGAGATGCTCTGACCCTGTCATCTAGCCATCACAATTTGGCCCTTGTTAAACTCGCTCAAATCCTTATGCTTGCCCATTTTTCCTGCTTCGAACACATCAACTTTAAAGGACAAAACGTTACCTTGGTGCCTAATATATCATACCCACTAACAGGTGCCGTGATGAAGAGATAATCAGTATTCACTTCACCTGTCAGTGTTCATAATGTTATGCCTGATAAGTGTATGTTAGGCAACAGTTTTTCTAACCCTAACTCTTCTCAACCCCAGTGTTTATACTTTTGGGGGAAAAACAACTTCTAAAAAGCTTTTACACGTTAAACTGGGAAACGAAATGTTTTAGCATGAAAAAATTACAACTTTTATTGTAACATATTAAAGGAAATGTTGATGTCAATCTAACTTTTTTTTTGGTAGGGTCTGCTGAGGATCGCAAGTATATGCGCTATGAGATTCTGAATCAAATAGCGGACTACAACATCATTGTCTCCACGTGAGTATCGAAGTTCAAGCTCTCAAACATACCCGTGGTTCTTGCCCTGAACCCTCGAAGAAAGAGTCAAGGCGTCATATCCTTCATAGACCACCTGCATGCAAATCCGAGAAGGGTGCCAAGCACAAGGTGCCTGGGGAAATATGTATCTTTTGAACTTTGTCACACACACAGAGCCACAAGCCGTGAAGCTAGCATAGAAAATAAGCACCCTTGTTAAAGACATAATAATGATGAAATACTCAGCGTTTGAGTGAACGTGAAAAGGTCCAAGTAAAATGACCCTGTCCCATTCATTATTTATGGTAATGAAACATGGCTGTGCCTCATGTCCTGCCCCTTAATACCTCAGCTCATTAAATGGTCTCTTGTGCACAGTTACAACCTGGCTATTGGAAATAACAGTGACCGCAGCCTGTTCTGCAAGCTCAAGCTGGAGTATGCTGTGTTCGACGAAGGCCACTTGCTGAAAAACATGAACTCGCTGCGCTACCGACACCTCATGGCCATTAACGTAAGATCACCATAAGTTGCATGTATAGCTGTCGTCCGTAGCAACGTGTCAGTGGTCATTAAGAATAAATGCCTTGAGCTCTATTACAGCCACACGTCTGTTTTTGTAAAAGCAGGACTGTGTGCAGCCAAGATGGGGTTAAACTGCCTTTCCCCCTCAGGCACTCAGGTTTCTCCTCCATTTGTGTTCCCCCAGGCCAAATATCGTCTGCTGCTCACTGGAACCCCACTGCAAAACAACTTACTTGAGCTCATGTCCCTTCTCAACTTCATCATGCCAAGCATGTTCTCCAGCAGCACTTCACAGATCTCCAAGATGTTCTCCATGGTAGGAGAACTTAAATGTCCATCAATGTCCACCTTATTTTCAGGTGCCGCCATTTGTATTTGACATTGAATGTCTCTGGATTCCAGGTGTCATCCGCTTCTGGTTACTTATGCTGCTTGATATTGCAAACTGGTATTTCTTATCATAATATTTTAATATATTTTCATAGTTAAAAGCACACTGGTTTGTAGTGCAAATACTTTTACAGTTACAGCACTTTGTTATTCTTCTGTTTATTTCCAGCTAATGAATCTGACATGGCTTATTTTCATGCTGCAAAATAAGGTAGATAGGGTTTATATTATAGTGGTGGTTTGTTGCTAAAACTACTTTAAAAGTCAACCAGCATTACCATAGCAACACCCTTGAAACCACTTAGCCATGCTCTAGAAAAGCACCCAGAAACAGAGGTGGATTGTAAAAAAAAAAAATCAAGGTGGATGGTGTGGTCATATCCACTCTTGTTGCTAACCTTAAAGAGTATAATAAAAATATATGCATTATTTATTAAAACATGTTTTTTTTATTTGCCTGCATCTCCCCTCACATAGCCATACCCTAGAACAGTGGTTTTCAAACCTGTCCTGGAGGACCACCAGCCCTGCACATTTTGTATGTCTCCCTATATCAGACACACCCATTTCAGGTCTTGCAGTCTCTAGTAATGAGCTGATGAGTTGAAGCAGGTGTGATAGAAACACCCTAGCAACAACCAAACCATGCCCTAGAAAAGTGCCCAGAACACCATAGCAACACTCTAGCAGCCACCTAGCCATTCCCTAGAAAACACCCAGAACCATTTAGTAACACCTTAGCAACCACCTAGCCATGACCCAGAAAGCATCCAGAACACTTTAGCAACCTCCCAGAATGCCCTAGCACCCACTTTGTCATGCCCTAGAGACACCCTACCATCAAGACCAGCGCCACTTCAATTTTCCTTAGTAAATGTAAAAATGTAGTTCCAGATATTTATTTCATCTGTCTCCACCAGAAATCTTCAGAGGAGCAGAGCAGTTTTGAGAGGGACAGGATCACCCACGCCAAGCTCATCATGAAACCCTTCATCCTCAGACGTGTGAAGAGCGAGGTGCATCAGCATGCATAGTCCATAAGCATTTTGCATAATGCATGTACACTGAGAATGCATGCCAATGTGGAAATCTGTTGGACAACATCTCAAATGCATTATTCAGTTTCACAAGCAGATGAGGCACTTTGCTTGTCATGTCGACCCTCTGTGACTCTAGGGTACTCGAGTGGTTCACTGACAGATGATGATGTGCCCGACAGGTCCTGAAGCAGCTGCCTGCCAAAGAGGAGCAGGTTGAATTTTGTGCCATGTCCGAGAGGCAGCAGGAACTCTACAACGCTCTTTTTCACAAACTGAAGCGCTCCAGTAATAGGGAAAGTATGTATTTGAGGGAGATGGTGTTATAAAAGGTACTGGGGCTTCAGTATATGTGAACCATAGTTTATTAACCATGTCTTTCTGCAGAACGCGAGCTGACCAATGTGATGATGCAGCTGAGAAAGATGTCCAACCATCCGCTCCTTCACCGGCAGTATTATACCACAGAAAAACTCAAAGCCATGAGCAAACTCATGCTCAAGGTCTGAGTGAGATATTTTCATATAAAGTTTTACATTTTGATTAACCCCACATTAGGTTTACAAAAAAACTATTTTTGAACAACAAAAAATATAATAATTTAATTAATTTAAGAAATAAAAATAATATGTATTATTATTATTGGTCACAAACAGCTATGCAGACAATAAATAAATAAAAAAAATAGTATCAATTCTTTTAATTCTCATTGTTAAGATAATAATCTTTTTTTTTTTATATTATATTTCTATTCTTGCATGATCATGATGTAGTTCATTTTTAAAGCAATTTTTTTAAAATTGGTTCTGCATTATGATCATACACTTAAACATAAAAAATATTTTTTATTAGTATAGGTCATAAAACAGAAATATTGGTCAATCTTGACTTAGTGTTTCATAAAGAACTGCGGCAGGGAATGAGCATAGGCCAGATATTTATGACGAGTGTAATTTTAAGTTGCCGTCTATAATAGTATATAATAGTTTTGTATTGACGTTATACACCGATCAGGCATAACATTATGACAGGTTTAGAGTATCTCTTCATCATGGCACCTGTTGGTGGGTGAGATATATTAGGCAGCAAGTGAACCTTTTGTCCTCACCGTTGAAGTGTTAGAAGCAGAAAAAATGGGCAAGTGTAAGGATTTGAGCTAGTTTGACAAGTGATATTTTGTGATGGCTTGACGACTGAGCATCTCCAAAACTGCAGGTCTTGTGGGGTGTTTCTGGTCTGCAGTGGTCAGTATCAGTCAAAAGTGTTCCAAGGAAGGAATGGTGGTGAACCAGCAACACGGTCATGGGCAGCCAAGGCTCAGTGATGCACACGGCGAGCAAAAGCTGGCCTGTGTGGGCTGATCAAACAGGCGAGCTCCTGTAGCTCAAAAAGTTAATGATGGTTCTCTGATACAAAGGTGTCAGAATACACAGTGCATCAGTTTGTTGTGTATGGGGCTGCATAGTCACAGACCAGTCAGGGTGCCCATGCTGACCCCTGTCCCCTGCCGAAAAGTGCCATCGTGGACATGTGAGCAACAGAACTAGACCACGGAGCAATGGAAGAAGGTGGCCTGGTCTGATGAATCACATTTTCTTTTACATCATGTGGATGGCCGGGTACGTTTGCGTCGCTTACCTGGGGAACACATGGCATCCGGATGCACTATGGGAATAAGGCAAGCCGACAGACGCAGTGTGATGCTTTAGGCAATCTTATGCTTGGAAACCTTGGGTCCTGCCATCCATGTGGATGTTACTTTGACACATACCACCTACCTAAACATTGTAGCACACCATGTACACCCTTTCACAGAAACGTTATTCCCTAGTGGCTGAGGCCACTTTCAGTAGGACTTAAAGGATCTGCAGTAAACATCTTGTGAACCACAGATACCACAGCACACCTTCAGGGGTCTAGTGGAGTCCATGCATTGTCGGGTCAGGGCTGTTTTGACAGCAACAGGGGGACCAACACAATATTTGGAATAGGTCATAATGTTATGCCTGATTTGCGTATACTATTATAGGTATCTTTTCTGAAGTGTTTGTGTGCTTTACCGTTAATTGGCTGAAACGTTCCAGGAGCCGAGTCACCGTGACGCAGATCCCGCTCTCATCAAAGAGGACATGGAGGTGCTCTCAGACTTTGAGTTACACCGCCTCTGTCAGCAGTATTCTGCACTGCAGGAATACCAACTCGACACAGAAATACTGCTGGACTCGGGGAAGCTCAGCCTCCTCGCACAGCTGCTGAACTCCCTGAAGGAAAAGGTTGGGGGAAAACAGATTCCTGTTATGTTCCACAGACCAAATTACATTTTAAACAACCCCTCAGAGTATAATGAAAGTAATTTACCTGTGCAGAGAAATGCACTGTATTCCAAATTACACCATACTGCATACTGTCAACTATAGAAGTAAGTATATACTTGGTTTTCAGTACAGCACACAGTAGACATCATCATATTCCTAATCCACATGATGTTCTTTCTTCTGTGGAACACAAAAGCAGACATTTAGCAGAATTTCCATGCTGTTTTTTTCCATACAATGAATTTGTCTACATTTCATCCTCTCATTTTAATCAGGGTGGTCATTTTCTCTCTCTCTCTTTCCCCCAGGGTGATCGAGTGGTGCTGTTTAGCCAGTTCACAATGATGCTCGACATTTTGGAGGTGTTCTTGAGACACCATAAGCACAGATACAACCGGCTGGACGGTTCAACCCCCATGAGTGACAGGTAAACAAACGTATATGTCCATTGTTGCGGAGTATAGGAGTTGAGAGAATCCACCCTTCCTCCCTTCAAATCGTCGTCATATATGTCCTTCTGGCATCGGCTCAAGTCCAGACTCATGACGGGAATGAGTGACAGCGGTAATGTTGGCGGTGTGTCATGAGGTGGACCTGATGTTTATTGTGTCTTGTCACAGCTGTCATAAATCAAGGATGGTGTCTCCTTCACTGACACAGCGCTCTTCATCCGTGTCCTTGAAGACTTCGTCTGTCTTAGTTTCGTGGAAACAGACTATTGGCTTCTTATTCTGGCCAAAAACCACACTTTTTAGACAGAAAGAGCATGTTCTGTGAAAATTTGTTTTTGAGCAATCTTGGTTTTTGTTCTACCTGTGGCGTTTTTGTTTTGGCAGGTGCGGATACGTTTTTGTTATGGGTTTGTTAGTAGCCTTTTTTTTTGCTTATTTGATCTTTGGACAACCTGACGCTAGGATAATATAACCCATTTAATCGAAAAATGGACGTTTGATAATTATTCTAAGATTTTTTTATAATATTCTATTTATTATGAGATTTGTTTTAATGTTTTTGAAAGAAGTCTCGAGCTCACAGAGGATGCATTTATTTGGAAAAAATACTGTAAAAACAGTGATACTGAAAAATATTATAATTTTAAACAGCTATTTTCTATTTGAATATATTTTCAAATGTAATTTAGTCGTGTGATTTAGTCATTACACCAGTCTTCAGTGTCAGAAATCATTGTAATATGATGATTTGCTGCTTAAGAAACATTTATGATTATTATTAATGTTGTGATTTATTTAAGTAATTTTAAGTGATGTTTAACTAATTCTTAAAATCGATTAAATATCCAATATTGATACTGACGAATTAAAGTGCCCCTATTATGCTTTTTTGGATATTACCTTTAATGTAGAGTGTAATTCAATTGTTTGTGAATGTAACATGTCTGCAAAATGTCAAAGATCAAAGTGCAGTTATTGTCTCCCAAAAGAAAAGAATCGATTCTGAATTACCTGAAACGAGTCATCAGTAATCAGTCTTACTTCCTGCACAAACCTATGTAAGGTAGGTTTATAATAAATTTGCATAAAACTTGCCTATAGTCTTCACCTATTGCCTTCATTGGCTGCCTATCTTTTAACTCTGTAATTGTAGCTGAGGCCTGGAAGAGTTTGGTTTGTGTTGACGACGTGTCGAGGAGACAATGTTTCCTATGCTGCGAAAGCAAATCCACTTTGCATCCACTTCCAAAGAATGAGGACTCAGATTTTAACATATTAATTCAAGCCTATTCCATCATTACTGTTGCACTGTGTATACAAGTGCTGAGGAAGCCTTCAAATATGGTAATTGGCATTTCCTTTCTGAAAGGTGCTGTAAGAGGTAGACCATTCACAACAGACTTGGCCATCTGACCAATCAGATAAGAGTAGACCAATCACAACAGACTGGGCCATCTGACCAATTAGAGCAGAGCATGTCCACCTTAATTGAATGATTGTGGTTATGACGTAAAGGGGAAATATTACCAAGATGTATGACCAACCACACTTTGTTGTATTTATATAGATCACCATCTTGTTCCACCACCATTGTTTTATTGGCAGAAGCACTTGAAGGTATAGTTCACCCAAAAATTCTGTCATTAATTACTCACCTTCATGTTGTTCTAATATTTTTAATGATATCCGAGAGCTCTCTGACCCCTTCATAGACAGATATTTAATTAACACTTTCAAGGCCCAGAAAGGTAGGAAAGACATCGTTAAAATAGTCCATGTGACTACAGTGGTTCGACCCTAATTTTATTAAGTGACGAGAATATTTTTTGTGCGAAAAAAAAACTTCTCATCCGTGTCAGTCTCCCATGTAGTTATATTGTAAATACAGTGCAGGGCTTCCGAGTTCTACGCCAGAACGCCATCTCACCATCGGCCAGCTCCTGTGTCAAGCGTCATGGTGCTCACGTGAACAGCATTGTGTGAGCAAATGGTGAGAGCCTTGAAAGTGTTAATTAAATAGCTGTCTATGGAGGGGTCAGACAACTCGGATTTCATCAAAAATATCTTAATTTGTGTTCCAAAGATGAAGGAAGGTCTTATCGGTTTGGAACGACATGAGGGTGAGAATATTTTCATTTTTAGGGGAACTAACTCTTTAACCCCTGATTCACAGGAATTGTTGCCACTGTGTAGCGTACTGTAAATCACTTCAAATGAAAAAGTGTTTTCTAAATGCAAATTAAGTAAATGGACAGTAACTGTAAATCTCACTGGGCTTTTACAGAATTGGGCTGATTGACCAGTTCAACACAGACCAGGATATATTTGTGTTCCTGCTGTCCACCAGAGCCGGAGGGCTGGGCATTAACCTGACTTCAGCCAATGTGGTCATCCTTCACGATATTGACTGCAATCCTTACAATGACAAACAGGCAGAGGGCCGCTGCCACCGGGTGGGACAAACCAAGTAAGAGACCTTGCACGTGTGTCCCACAGTAGTCTTTTCTGTGGTTTCACTGGCATTTTCTCCTCATGCCTTTATATCTGAGTGCATTTGTCCCGTTAAAGGACGGTGAAGGTGATCAAGCTGATAAGTAAAGACTCCATAGAGGATGCCATGCTTCGAATTGGAGAAAGAAAACTCAAACTAGAGCAGGAGATGACTGCGACTGCAACTGAGGAGGGTGAGAACACTTCGTTTTTTTAAAACACCTGTGTTTTTTCTGTGTAAAATTAATGCAAATATGCTTTGTTCTTCCAGATGAAGATGACACATTACCTGATGATATGACCTCGCTGCTCAAAGCTTCTCTTGGACTCTGAAATCTGGCTCAGGCACCAAACGTACTGTGATATTGTGACACTTGACTGAATCTGAAAGAAAAGAAGTACTGTAGCACATTTAAGTTTGAATTTTCCTACAACACCTGCAGAAATTTGAGGTTCAAATGAGAAGATGTTTACATTTCTACTGTACTTGGAAAAAATACTGTAATATTGTGGTGTTTGTTTGATTGTTTTTGTGTTTGTGGAGGTTTAAATCTACAGTTGTTTGAATAAAAAAAATTGTTGTTAAAATATTTTTTTTGTGCAAATTTTGTTGTTTTGGTCTCGATGTGGAACTGGGTCTGGACTTAGCGACTCAGATATGGTCACAGTCAATTTACAGGTGAAAATGACCTCAGTCACGGATCGGCACAGTCTCTTCACCTATACAGAAAATTCCATGGCCCTGATTTAGGTACAGTGTGGCTCAATGCCTAAAATAAATGCTTCAATAAATTAAGCACTTTATCTATTTGAGTTTATTAAAACAAACAACATTGTGGTCATAGTCTTGGACTAACCGTCAAATCTAAACACTGATTCTTGGGATTTTTTTTCATACATAATCATTCATATTCATTTATACTCTCAAAAATATGCTTTATTTGCATTTATGGTTCCTTAAACAACCTTTAACATCCACTGAACCTTTCCATCACACAAAAGCTTTATATTAAGAAAACATATACTTTTCAGAACTGTTCACTGAAAAGCTCTTTGGGGAACCAAAAATAGTAATTATGTCTGTGGCAGCATACAAAAATCTTCTTTTGCAACTTTAAAATATATAATACAAAACTACAATACAATACAAACTGTGTTTCTACACCAAACATCAACAATATGTGACAACTGACATGATGGTCCTGCTTAAGTTAATACATAAAAACGCGGTCAAACATAATGAAATCTGTCAGGACAAAACACACGCAAAACTAGTGCTAAAACTAAATGGATCTTAATTTTAAAAGGCTAATTTCAGTTATTTCATTCACAGTAATATAAAGACATCTTTAGTTGTTGACGTTCAGTGAAAAACCGAACATACAAACATATATTGCACGGCATAAAAAAAATCAGAGAAATAAGACTAATTAATTACATATTAAATCAAGATAGAGTCAGTGTAAGAAAAATACAATAAAGGTTATTACCGTGAATGTGTGAGAGATGCTGCAGAGTTTCTCTCTGACGAAAGTGCGTGGACGAATCACAAAGGGCTTTCTGCGCGTGCGTGTGTTTTCAAACGTTGGCGCGATCTGACTTCACATCCCTTACCGAATTATATAATTAATCAACCCCATAAAAATCCATAGTTCAGGTAAGCATCGATAATTGTGTTTACATTTTCTTGCTTAACTGATAATGTTGCCGAGTTATCCAGGACTGTCATTAGATTGAGTGTTTTGAGACCAGTAAGTTAACTTACAAAACGGGACTGTCCACTGTCGTTATATTTACACTGTTGAAGAGGTGTTTTTTTAGGCCATATTTTATGTATGCAACAGGTTATTTAGTCAGAAGGAGAACTGTTAAACGGTGTTTTATGTGTGCAGTGCGGTCTGTCAGTCACTAGATTTGTTGTTGTTGTCGTTGGCTGTAGCGTTAGCGTTCAGTGTGCGATATGCGTCAAGTTACGTCATATACGTTCATCAAGACAAAAATAGAAGAAGAACGAATGATAACGCCTTCCATTAAAACTTTGAAATGTATAATATATTTAAATTGTGTTACATGCCTTGTGTACTTGCATTCTCTAGGGTTGATACTAAGGGGTTTCTATGGTTTTACCAGTGTTTTAATGCGCTCTGAGTTATTGGTGTTTAGAGTTATGGCTGTTGCTGAAGTGCTCTAGGTGGTTGCTATGCCGTTGCTATGAATATCTGGCTCGTTCTTAGGGTGTTGCTAGGCAGGAGAGTTACAGTCCTAACTTAAAGCATGGCTCTATCTTTGAATATATGCTCTTGTTGACCTCTAATATTTTTATCTATTTTTTAAAGAAATGAATCACTGTGAGCTTGAAGAAGTAACACAACATATTAACAACAAAATTTCCATGATTAAAAGACTCCTGGAACTTCGAGCTGTTGGTAAGCTGCATTTACTGTACCTGTTACTAGTGATGCAATGAAACTAAATTAGTCTTCATTTAGCTGAAACATGAAAATAATTGCAGGTTAAATTGGGATAACTGATATTTCTGCTGCTGAAAATTCGGTACCTCTCTATCCGTTAATCTAAAATAATGAATGAGTTAATATTTTGACCTTTTAAATTGTGTTCCTTGTTGGTGGTATGGTCCGTTGTTATGGTATGTCTCATGTGAATTTTTTTTAGCAAAAGATCCAGACAAACGGGGGACTCTTCTCAAAATCGAGCAAGAAGTCACTGCCATCAATGAGCTTCTTAATCGCTTCGAGAGATATGTGGGCCAGCAGAGAGACTTGCTGAAGCATTTGAAGGTGTGATATTTTCATTAATATTTATTTTATTTTGTAGGTATCTGTAATGGTTAGGGATGCACCAATATGAAAATGTTGCCCTTATAACCGATATATTGGCAGATAAATCCAAATTTTTATATAATTTAAGAGCCTGATTACAAAAAAGTCTCACCATTTTAAGCCACGTCCCAAGCACACAATTATAATGTTATCGTTATAATTTTATGTAGCCTATATGACAGACTTGCACTGCACATTAACTGTATTTTCCTTTTTTAAAGTGATTCCAATCATATTTCAAGCAATTCAAGACCATAATGGCAAACAGTGCGCATCTAAAGAGTTTTTATCAGCTTTTTTTCAGCCAAATTTTCTTATCGGGTCGATAACGATAACATTACAAATTAACATATACACTGACCAAAATGGTGCATCCCTTCCAGTAATTGTAACATTTAGTGATGGGAGAAACTGAGCTTTTTCTTTATCAACTCTGAAACAGTTGAACCATTTTTTTCTTTTCGAAATTCGAAAGTGCATATGTTCAAACAAAGCAAAATTTTTGTACTCTTAAGAATCTTTTAATTATATTGCCAACAGGATCTAGAAGGGTTTTTCCAGGAGGACGTACAGGATGCCCATCACCTTAATAACAACACACCTCCGCACATGCCTAAAAGAGGCCAACAAGCAGCTCCGCAAGGGTATTTCCTGTTTTTATGTCTCTCTCTTTCCTAACTATCCCACTGTGGGATGATGTCTAATTCAGTTTGCCGCATCATTAGGAAGCACCACAAAAATTTCAACAACATAAAGCCTCAGCCAGCTTCTGTTTGACTGAAACTGATGACTTTGGCAAAAAACATTTTTTGTCTTCAGTGGGGGACAGGTGGCAGTTCAGAGCAGGGAGACAGATGCGCCCCCCGCCCCTCAGGAACAGGGACCGCCCAAGAAACCTCAGCGCTACCAGATCAAAGAGATGGAGTTCATTACCGTCCTAGAGTTTGACAGCATACCACCGTGAGTCCTTCCAAACCTGTCTAAACAAACTCTCTGAGTAAATATAGTAAAGAACGGTAAACAATAGCTGTGTTCCAAAACCCATTGAGCCACCTAACTAGACAGCATAGTAGGTGGGATCCTGATGTAAAGGCTGTTCTGAAAGGTATGGTACCTTCTGAGATTCTTTTGACAATCCCAGAATGCACTGCGATGATCTTTTTGTTCAGTACCAAAAAAGTATGAATAAATATTTACCAAATATTTGTGTCCTATAAAAAAATTATATGTTGATCATGGCATGCAGTTAGCTTCGCAGCATCTTACCACACAACTATTATAGAGAGCAACAGTAGCCATCTACTTTAGCCGCTTTTCCACTGTTGAGCGAACGATTTTCATTGCGGTTCCATTCCGTGCCGATCCGGGCCAGACGGTGCGGTTAGTTTCATTTTCCACTGTGGGGCTGATAATGGCCTCTCTTTGGAATGTAATTCAAATGTGTCAGTCATTGCCTTGGTAAAGCAAGTTTATTTAAAGACAGTATGTAAATAGTGACCGCGTTATGGAGGGCGATCAGGCATTTCTTTTCATTTTATTATTAATCCAAATTTTTTTTTTATATATATATATATATGTTTTTTTTTTTATGTATATATGCACACATTCACTCAAGAAGCAAAAACTTCTTGTCACTTCAAATTCAGTTATGTTTTACATAATGACACCATTTTGAATTGAAAATATGACATTTCATAAACAATTTAGTCGCTGAACGTTTTATCGTAAAACAGTTGTCAAATATTAAATGCAATCTACATGAACCACTGAGCCACTGCCGCCCCAATTCGCTGGAATTCGCACTGACTGTAAGCCCCGGCACCTTTGTTTGGCCATTTCACTCATTCTCAAGCGCAACCTAAAAATTTTACATTTTACCTACTTTTGTCATCCTAGCAACAAACAGAGCGGTCTGTAATGGAGTACAGCAGGGTAGCATCAAGAATATCAAATATTGTGGGGGACCATTTGGCCATTTCTAATTATTTGGGGGACTTGTCCCCCTCAATGTCTATGGTGGTTACGGGCCTGAGACATACCCTATGCAGGCAATAAAAAGGAAGTGAGTTCACAAGGTTTTGAAACAAGAATGCCACAATTGACCAAATAGAGTCTAATATCCCAAAGAACAGTTGTTTTGATTCAGCATCTTTCAAATGTTTGCAATTCACATGCAATTTATTGGTGTTCCTTCAACTTCACTTGTGCTGTCGCAGGTACATGAAAGGCCGTGTGACGTACGATCAGCTGAACGCAGCGGTGCAAAGCATCAACACCGCTGTGACGGCAAAATATAAGATCCTCCATCAGTCAGTCAAAACCCTGAACAACGTGTCCCGCACGCTCCACCAGCGTTTTAAAGACCAAGAGACAAAAGACACCAAAGGTATCACGGTTTTATTTGTCTGTCTGTTCTGGAGCTGCAGGTCAAAGGCTTATTTGACCTCATTTAGCTCTGCAGTCCATCATGTATTAACAGTCTTGACATATCGAGAATTGAGTCAACTGCTTGCTCCAAAAAAAACTATTAACGCCATGGGCGCATGAACACGTATAAGTGCTCTGATAACTAAGGTCATTTATCCTGGTCTGGTATTTAATAAGCTCTTATGGGCTGAAAGAGGTCATCCATCAACCATTTTTTTTGTTTCCCACAGGTCAGTTTTTCATCGTGGAGCAAGACATCAGAGAGTTCACCCAGCTGAAGGTGGACAAACGGTTTGTGGGCATGTTGAACATGCTACGCCACTGCCAGCGTCTGAAGGAGGTCCGAGGCGGTGGTCTCACACGCTTCATCCTGCTCTAAGGGTCATAGACTCCATCACATCGCTTTGAATGGAGACTAATAAGGGACCGTGCACTAAAAGGATGTTTGTTTGAGAGCTGTTGTCATGGAATGAACTTCAGGATGCAAATTGTTTGTCAAATCATCCTTATGTACCGTTTTTAGACCTAAAACCTGACATAGAGATGGATTTATGTGTAAAATATGTTTTATTAACTATAGCTGAAGGAACTTCACATTTTGTTCTACAACAATTGCACACAGTCAAACATTAAATGTTGAAACTGTTGTGTGCTCAATTTTCAGAATTCACATTTGAGGTACAACTTAATGTTTCATTTATGTTGTAGTAGAAAAACTAATTATTTTGCTGAACAAACATATCTTCAATCAATGTCAAAAACAGACTTAATTTACCCATAAATCCTGTTCTAGAAACACATTTGAAATTCCCAGAAGCACCGCATGGCAAATTTGCGTTCTGGGTCGGCCTAAAAGTGTTCTTCGTGACTACACAGTTGTGGAAGGGTCACTTTATCTGTGATGATGAAATTATAAATTGACTTTTGTGTTATTTATATTGGTGGAAAGTGGAAAAATATTGGAGCTCAATTAAAATTGCAGTATTTGTAACCTCATCTCAAATATCAGTGTCATTAAAAAAATTATCGATATTGCTGTATTAACATTTTTAGTTTTATTAATATTTGAGACCAATGAAACGCTTCAGTTAACAGCACACGAGGGAGATATGAAGATGAGGCCGACTTGTCAACTTTACCCCTGTTTTCTCACCAAAAGCTCAACCGAGCATGAAAAGTTACACATCAACAGTAAGTTAGACATTTCTGTTCTTGCTTTGTCATCTTCATTCGCTTTTTAGAAAGACATCAAGACTCCATGTAGAGGACACTGCACTTGCACATACAATGACGGATGCTTTAAGACAACTGGTACGCCAACTGTTAAATTACAAGATGGTTTGGTTGTCCAGTTATCACAAAAATCTTGACTTTTTTGCAGGCGGGAAGTCCTGTGCTTGTTGCAGCCATTTTCATATCAGGAATAGGAGGGACCTTCCAGTATGGCTTCCATATATCTGTCCTGAACTCGCCATCACTTGTAAGTACCTTCTTTGTTTGGATATAAAGTTTCTTAGGGTGATTTACGGTCTCTCCTGAGCTGCAAATAGGGAGGTTGGAGGTAATCAGTATTAATCACATGCATTTCTGCCGCTGTCTTTAACATGAGACGTTCCCAAAGGATCAAAAAATCAATACAAATCAGAGCTTATGTGTTGGTGCTAACCTGTGAAACGTTGTGGTTCAATAAAATGAAATGAATGGCATAATCATATGAGGCTTGTGCTTACTTGGCAAGTTTATTAAAGAGCTGGTGAACAGCACCTGTCAGCAGCGTTATGGCCACTCTCTTGAGCCCTGGGAGCTGACGCTCATCTGGTCCTTCATTGTGTCTATATACTGCTTCGGAGGACTGGCCGGAACCCTGTATGCTGGACATCTGGCAGGCGTGTATGGAAGGTAATGGAAATGTTTCCATATAGCGGACATCCCAATCAGGTCATTGTCTGATGCTGAATGAAGTTACAGGGATAGTTCAAACTAAAATAGAATATATTTTTGTATTTTGTTCATATAATTAAACTCCATGGAGTTGAATGTTGTTTTGCATGAAATGGATAAAAACATTGAAAAATTTTATTTATATATATATATATATATATATATATATATATATTCACATACACATACACATACTAATACACATATTTATATTACATATCATATATATATATATGCTGTATATATATATAGTTGTTATATATTATATATATATATATATATATATATATATACCCGTATTTTCCGCACTAAGGCGTACCGGATTATAAGGCGCACCTTTAATGAATGGCCTATTTTAGAACTGTTTTCATGTATAGGGCACACCGGATTGTAAAGCGCATAAAATAGAAGATACGGCAGTCAAACATTTGACTGGGTTTGCATTATGCAGCCACTAGATGAAGCTGGGAATGTCAAGAAAACAGTCAGATAAAGTCAAACTTTAAGCGTTCTGACAACTCCATTCACTCCCATGGTAACGATGTTCAAACGTTGATGTGCATACAAACAATATCTCCCAGCCTTGCTAACTTTTCTCCCAAACGTGGAGGGGAACTTTTCCTTAATTCAGTAAACACGTAGCCTAGTAAAAGAACCAGTCTGATACCACTAAATCAAACGTTAGTGCATAACTCCACATTGTTTAGTTATGTATAACACGTAAAGCTCATTTTTTCAGTTCATTGCCCGTCCACAAATCCTTCTTCTTCAGTGTCCGAATTGAACAGTTGGGCGACTGCAGCATCCAACCTGCCCGGCTCCCTCTCGTCATTATCCGAAAGCACAGTACCGGTGTTTACTGACTACGGTAGCCGTAATTCTGCAGGCGGTGTGGCTTTGTAGTCTACCAGTCGTACTGAAACATTTTATTATTATTAAATTGTTTTTATTGGTTGTTCATACTGAAACATTTTGACAGAGCGCCTTGATCCATATATAAGGCGCTCCGGATTATAAGGCGCACTGTCGTTTTTTGAAAAAATGAAAGGCTTTTAAGTGCGCCTTATAGTGCGGAAAATACGGTAATAAACATCCGATCAGGCATAACATCCGATAAGGAGTCCATGCCTCTACAGTATATATGTTATGTCTGATCAGTGTATAAATTCACTGACTTTATACACTGATCAGACATAACATACTGTATATACTGTTGAGGCATGGACTCCACTAGACCCCTGAAGGTATCTGGCACCAAGATGTTAGCAGCAAATCCTTTGAAGTCCTGTAAGTTGTGAGGTGGGGCCTCCATGGATCGGACTTGTTTGTTCGCGGCATCCCACGGATGCTCGATTGGATTGAGATCTGGGAAATATGGAGGCCAAGTCAACACCTCAAACTGATTGTTGCCCTCACAGCCCCCAGGGAATACCGTTTCCATGAAAGGGTGTACATGGTCTCAACAATGCTAAGGTAGGTGGTACGTGTCAAATTAACATCCATGTGGATGGCAGGACCCAAGGTTTCCCAGCAGAACATTGCCCAAAGCATCACACTGTCTCTGCCGGCTTCGCTCCCCATGTGAATTAATGTGCATTAGCCGCCCATGACCCTGTTGCCGGTTCACCACTGTCCCTTTCTTGGGCCACTTTTGACTTTGGCCACCATCTCCATCTATATGTCAGCATTAGGATCTGTCATTCAGAAATGTGTCTTTGCTGATGACACTCAACTCTACTTCTCATTTCAACCAGATGATTCTACAGTTGGTGTTTGTATAGCTGCCTGCCTAGCAGACATTTCTGGCTGGATGAAGGAGCATCACCTTCAACTCAATTTAAAAAAAAGACAGAACTGCTTGTGGTCTTAACCAACCCAGCACTTCATCAAAATGTCTCCATTCAGCTAGGTTCATCAACCATAACTCTGTCCAGGACAGTCAGGAACCTTGGAGTTGTGATTGATGATCAGTTAAACTTCACTGACCACATCACTGCAACAGCCCTGTCCTGCAGATTTGCATTATACAACATTAGGAAGATTAGACCCTTCCTATCAGAGCAGGCCACACAACTCCTGGTCCAAGCTCTTGTTCTCGCCAGACTGGACCACTGTATTGCTCTTCTAGTGGGCCTTTCGGCATGCACTATCAGACCCTTGCAACTGATCCAGAATGCAGCGGCGAGAGTGGTCTTCAACGAGCCGAAGAGAGCACCCCTCTCTTCATCGGCCTGCACTGGCTGCCAATAGTCGCTCGCATCATCAAATTCAAGGCACTGGTGCTCGCCTACAAAGCCATCACCGGCTCTGTACTAATATACCTAAACTCGCTTGTTTCAGACTTACACACCATCCAGAATCTTGCATTCTGCAAGTTAACGGCGCCTCGTGGTGCATCCCACGATGTTGTTTCTATTGCTCTCCTCATTTGTTAGTCGCTTTGGATAAAAGCGTCTGCTAAATTATTAAATGTAAATGTAGACACTGACCACTGCAGACCGGGAACACCCCTCAAGAGCTGCAGTTTTGTAGATGCTCTGACCCAGTCATCTAGCCATCACAATTTGGCCCTTGTCAAACTCGCTCAAATCCTTACGCTTGCCCATTTTTCCTGCTTCTAACACATCAACTTTGAGGACAAAATCTTCACTTGCTGCCTAATATATCCCACCCACTAACAGGTGCCGTGATGAAGAGATAATCAGTGTTATTCACTTCACCTATCGGTGGTCATAATGTTATGCCTGATCTCACAAAAGTGAGTACATCCCTTACATTTCAGCAACCATTTTAGTATATCTTCACAGGGGACAATACTATAGAAATAAAACTTGGATATATTTTAGAGTAGTCAGTGTGCTGCTTGTAAAGCAGTATAGATTTACTGTACTCTGAAAATAACTTATCATACAGCCATTTTTGTCAAAATAGCTAGCAACAAAAGTGAGTACACCCTAAGTGAACATGTCAAAACTGTGTTCAAAGTGTTATTATTTTGTGTTAGAACCATTGTTATCTAGCACTTAATCCTCCTGGCCATGCAATTCACCAGAGCATGGATTCATGGATCCTTCCACAGCCCATTATTCAGCATTTTCAGAAGCATCTTGGTATCAAACATTCTTAGCATGTGAATAAATAACCAAATGGGAGCAGTTTAATGAGCAACGTGGGATTTTAATTCCAGAATTGACCTGAAATTATGCCAGGGGGAACACATAGCCAGAGAATTTTAAGCCAGAATGTTCATGCTGCTCTTTTCCATGTGAAAAGTGAGCAGACGACGAGCTCCAAAAATGACACAGTGCACCAAAAGAGTAGTCTATATATGACTTGTGCACTATATAGTTCATGTATGGCTTCAAAAAATGTGAAACTGTGCACTACATTTATAGTTTGTAACCTTATTTTTCATTTTTTGTAACCTTAACAGCCCCCCCCCTACACATTCACTTTCATTAAATGGTAAAGAGCTACATGAACGTCCTGATAAACATCTCTTTTTGTGTGTGTGATGAAAGAAAAAAATCATACTCATTAAACATTTTGCTGGATTTAATTGACTAAAAACATTGGTAACACTTTCTATGAAGACATTGCTTATAATGAATTATAGCTTAATTCATACTTATTTATAAGTATTACTATTTTATAAAACTGGGTCATTAATACAAACAGTTTGTATCCTTTTTTAATGTTACATACTAGCAAAACACTGCAAAAATATTTTTTTAAAGTATAATTCCAAACTTCTAAGCAATGCCATCCATATGGCTGAGGAGATATTGATTTTTAACAAATCAAAATTACTATTCATGACCTCGGCTGCAAACATTAAAGACATAATTGATAACTAATTGGTACAGCAAACAAGTGTCTCTGGATGGAACTATTTAATATTTGATCATTTTTAAATCAGCATAATGGATTAAGAGCATGCACATTGAAAAAGCAAATGCATAACTTATAATTATAAAAAATATATATAAATGTATAACTGCTAATATAATGCAGTAAAGGTCTTAAAGGGGTACTTCAGTGCTGGGAAGATGAATCTGTATCTAAACATTAATGTAGTAGAAATATGAAATTATTTTTGAATTTGGTGCCTTCTAGACTGAGAAAACAGAAAATGTATTTTTGTCTCATGGGGATAAAAGACAACAACTCCCAGAATGCACTTCGCTGCCCGAGGCTGCTCTAGGCACGGCTTACTGGTTTACTTGCCCACCGCGATCATTTTCATAAAATCAGTTCAGTTAGAGACGCTACAATTAAAAACTGAACCTGTCTGTTCAATATGAGTGAGTCGATTGAATGTCACGGCACAAACACAACAGGATCGAATTACATTCATCACATGAGCTGAGGTAAGCGCGGGATTCACGGCTGTGGCTGCATTCACAGCACGCGTTCAGTCTGGCGCATTTTCGGATCATGTCTTAGGAAGCTTAACTTTCATAGGAATTCATTTGAAAAGTTGAAACACTCACTTGCTCTCCACCGCTCCGTTTACATTAATCTCCCCAGCTGCCCGAGCCGAGTGCTGTGAGTGTGATGTTAAACATGTGGAAATAGCGCCCACTGCTGGCTGTAGTCTTCAGCCTCTGGCCAAAAACTCCTCCGATGATGCAAAATGACGATATTTGCGCCATCGGAGGAATTTTTCCAGAAATAAAATACATAATTCTCTTGTCTCAGGGTCATATGAGGGAGGAAAGTACAATAATTTGAATATACTCCTGGGTTTCTACTGATACAAAGCTTAATGCTAATCGCTGAAGTAACCCTTTAATTTATCTTTATAAATCTAATTATAGAATATTAATGCTTACTTATAAATAGGGCTATAATTCATTATAAGCATGGGCTTCATAGAAAGTGTTACCAAAACATCTTTAGTTTTATTATTTAATAACTAAACCATAGAAGGAAAGAAATAAAACCAATCACACGATTTTCGAATAATGTGAGTGCATAAATGACAGTTTTCATTTTTGGTGACCATTGCTGTTTTGGTCAATTTTAAGTATTTAAATTCTTATACAATGACTGTCAATTGAGTGTGTGTTTTTTGTACAGTGTGTGTTTTTAACCATTCATAGGAAGAAAACTCTGCTTTTGAACAATGTGGTGGCAATCTGTGGAGCTGTCCTGATGTTGTTGAGTAAAACTGCCCTCTCGTTTGAGATGATCATGGTGGCACGTGTCCTATACGGCCTCAATGCTGGTGCGGTGGAAAAATCTACATGCATTGTCTGTTTTATGATGTTCTTTCTTTCTATATAAACTGCTTATGTGATGTCTGTGCAGGTGTGAGTTTGACTGTCCACACCATGTATATATTGGAGTGCGCACCCAAGAGGCTGCGTGGGATGGTTGGTGTGTCTGTGGCCTCTTTTGTTTCATTGGGGAAGTTCTTCGGTCAGCTGCTTGGGATTAGGTGGGTCATTAAATGGATAGTTCACTTGGACTTCAAAACAGAAACAGCCATTCAATGCCATTTATAATGCTTGCTTGGAAGAGCCAGGACATTTTTTTTAATATAACTGATTGTATTTGTCTGAAAGAAGAATGTCATATACTCTTAGGATGGCTTGAGGGTGAGTAAATCATGGGATCATTTTCATTTTTGGGTGAACTATCCCTTTAACAGTTTCATCTTCCTGTAACACTTTCGCTGTCCATGTGTCAACCAAAAGAATACTCAAATCAACACGTCTTCATCGTCCATTTTTAAAGATTTAAACTTTGGTTTTGTGTGTGTGTCAGCGAGTTGTTAGGCACTGAAGAGCGCTGGATCTGGCTGCTGGCCTTCAGTGGGGCGGCTGGTCTCCTGCAGCTTCTAACTCTGCCCTTTCTCCCTGAGTCCCCGCGGTACCTCCTGCTGGAGAAAGCAGACAAACACGGCTGTGAGATGGGTCAGAACCACAGACACCGTGACATTTACACATACACTACCGGTCAGATGTTTGGAAGAATTAAGATAAGATTCAAATGTCTTTGAAAGAAGTCTCTTATGCTCACCAAGGCTATAAAATACAGTAATACTGTGACATATTATTGCAATTTTAACATTTCTTTTATTTTCACCATCATTACCACAGTCTTCAGTGTCATATGATCCTTCAGAAATCATTTTATTATGCTGATTTGCTGCTCATTTATCAATTATTAACGGTGTTCAATAATTAATTATAATAGTTCTTATTATCATCAGTTTTTAAAACTTTTTTTTTGTGGAAACCACAATACTTTGAGGATTTATTGATGAATAGAAAATCCAAAGGAACAGCATATACTGTATTTGAAATAGAAACATTACGATAATTTCTGTACTGATATTTTGTAACATTGTAACACCTTTTCATTATTTAATTATTTCTTACTTACCCCCAAACTTTTAAATAGTGTAACAGGGTTTCCACAAACATATTAAGCAGCAAACATTTTTAACATTGATAATAATGAGAAATGTTGAGCAGCAAATCATCATATTAGAATCATTTCTGAAGGATCACGTGACACTGAAGTAATGATGCTGAAAATTCAGCTTTCCATTACAGAAATAAATTACATTTTAAAATATATTCACATAGAAAACAGTTTATTTTAAATTGTAATATTTCACAATATTACTGTTTTACTGTATTTTTTATCAAATAAATTAATTGATATTTTGTAACATAACGGCTAACGCTTCTCAAGCCAAAGTGTCAAAACGGTATTTGTAACGCAACACATCACGTTCTCTTGAACTTGACAGTGTTTTTTTCTGACCAGTTGTTTAATGATGTTTGTTATGGCTCAGCTCTGCACAGACTGTGGGGGGCTAAAACAGACCCTGGACCAGAGATGGAGGAGATGTTAGCTGAACACACCACCCTGAAGGGAGTGAAGATCCAGGGGCTCATGGACCTCTTCCTCGACCGCAACGTTCGATGGCAGCTCTTTACCATCCTCGTCATGTTCGTCACTCTGCAGCTCTGCGGCATCAATGCTGTGAGTCAAAAAAAAAAGACACGTAGCCTTCTGCACATGCTCGATCCAAAAATGATTTTGTCAAAACGCACAGCCATATGCTTCACACAGCACAGAAAACACACTAGCAGTTATTTTCATCATTCAGTTTCAAAGATGAATAATAGAACTTAAAGATAATAATGTTCATATGGCCTGTAATTTATTCTTTGCAGGTCTATCTCTATTCGTTTGATGTGTTTCAAGCTGCCGGTATTGCCAAGGAAAGCCTGCGCTATGCCGCCCTTGGGACAGGCCTTTGTGAAATCTCCACCTCCATTGGCTGTGTGAGCCGCTCTTTACCACCTCAACCCAGAGCCCAAATATTTCATCTTAGCTCAAAATAGGTTGTGACCTGGTTTAATGGATTCGTGTGTTGTTTACAGTGTTATTTTTATCCAGGTGCTGATCATTGAGAGTACAGGGAAGAGAGTGCTTCTCTTTAGGGGTTACCTGTGCATGGCGGCCACGCTTGCCCTGCTCACACTCACACTTTACCTCCAGGTCTAGTTATTTTAAGTCTCATTGTTTTTTTTTTGCAATTATATACATTGTGTGGTTAATTATTGAATGAGAATGCCAAGTTAGGTTGTATGTATGGCTAATAATGCAGTTATTAAAGGATTAGTTCATTTTAAATCCTTTTGGAGCTTGGAAGGGTTCAGTTAGAGCAGATGTTTTATTCCGTCATCACTGTCCTCGTCAGAGCTCCTTTACCAGTGCATTAAGCATCTGGCTCATATTTGCGATTTCAAACATTCTCAAAACTATCATTTTGAACATCTTCAAAATCAATATTTTGATTGCTGACAGCTTCTTCTCCAGATCCACTATCAAGTGACAGTGACACTAAAATTTTATTGCGTTCAGTACTTGCTCTGCAGTAAATCGCTGAGCTATTTCAAGTGTTGCTGATGATACTTTCCTATTCTTTTGTTTTCTGCCTGCGGTAACTGAGTGAAACGGCACTTCATCATTGGGTATCAGACATTGCCACCTTGTGGAATAAAGGTGAATTGCAATTATTCAGTCATCAAATATTCAATTAGTTTTTGTGCAGAAAAATATACATGCACGGTTTCACACCTTGGGTCCTTAGCGCCCCAATACAATTTTTACAAAAAATTAATGTGAGAAAAAAGTTCATAATTTGATCTTTTTTTCTTGTTATATTGTTGAGGTCGATGTCTAAAAATGAATGAGGAGGAAGGTAGTCAATGACGTCCTGGGTCACTAAAGACCTGAGGTATGCGTTTAAGGATTAAGGCTGTTATTCCCAGATAACCACCAAATTTCAGGTGTCTCTTTTAAAGGTGGGGAAAGTGTTATTTCAAAACCGCTTTACAAAATGGACTCGGGCCGAGTGCATAAACAAACGTGTAGCCAATCCGCAGTAAGGGGCGTGTCTACCAATGACGGGGACAAGTGAGCACTCAGTGCACGTCATTATTCAAAAGACACGACACACAGGACGAACATTAGCCGAGTGATGACAGGAAGAGAGAGATGGTTCATGAGGAGGTTGTGTGTCTTTGTGATCGCTATAACTCTAATCTGGTCATAATTGTAATATGTTTGTTAGTTGGACTGTTGTGCCCATGCTGTCGAGTTGTTCATGAGAACAGTTTGTGTTTTTGTGATGGAAGGGATGACTTTTTCATTGAACATTCGATTTGGATTTCCATAGTAACACACAGATTCCACTATAGTATTTGCCTGGGTTACGTATATGTGGGGCGGAGCTATCAAAGTAGGGCCGTGTTTGTTTTGGTGATTTGAAATATCAACAACGGTTACCAGAAAGCACTTACCCCACCATTAATCTAATGAAAGTGACTAGGGACTGGAGCTGTCAATCTTCAAAATGACTACAACGTATTATAAAATTACAGTATTTCAGATATAACTCGTGCTTTATTCTATGTCTTCTGTGATCAAATGATTGTTCTGTGTGAGGAGCAGACACAATTGAACTCATTATTAATAGAAAACCATGTACATATATCCACATATTTTGCGTTTATACAGGTTTTGAATGACAATTTTAAGTGGTTTATTTCTTATAGAAAAATCAGGTAAAAGAACACATGAGGTACACAAAGAAAAAACAATTAATGAGCATTAAATTAACTGATTATTTATGACTAACAAACTACCATTTGTATGACATGAAACTATTCATGAGATTGGATATGTCTGGCTCTGTTATAGGACTTTGTATCCTGGATGCCATATTGCAGCATGATCCTTATTTTCACCTACATTTTCTTCTTCTCTAGCGGGCCAGGTACAACCACACATTTCTCTGACGTTCAGAGTGCATCTCAGACTTGTGTTTGTGGCTCTATTGTCTCAAAAATACTCTCTTCCACAGCCGGGGTGACAGCACCACTTCCTGGTGAGATTTTCACACAGTCTTATAAACCTCCGGCTTTCATGGTGGCTTGCATTCTCAACTGGGTCGGACTCTTCCTAGTGGGCATGTTGTTTCCTCTTATAGTGGTGAGCTGGTCCGCCTCTAGAATTTTAGAACCTATTTTTTGCTAAGAAGTTACCCATGCCGTAATTTTATAAATGTAATCTCACACGAGATGAATACTCTACTCATATTAGTAACCTTATAAAAACGGTTTTATTTTACATTGAGAGGGTCTCTTTATGGAGGCTGCCATTTTAAGCTCACACGACCAGCTGATGGTTACTCTTATCCAACACTTTTACTTAATGAAAGTGCTTAAACACTTAAAGGTGCAGTGTGTGAATTTTAGCAGCATCTAGTGGTGAGGTTGTGAATTGCAACCGCCCAAAGCTCACCCCTCCCTTACGAAGCACACAGATAAGCTACGGTGGCTGACACAGGACAAAAATATCATCATCGGAGAGAGCAGAGAGTGACTAGCGCTCTGTCGAGAAGTTGGTCCGTTTAGGGATACTGTAGAAACATGGTGGCGATTTCACCGTAAAGGGACCCGCGGTGTATGTAGATAGAAATGGCTCATTCTAAGGTAATAAAAGTCTTTATACACCACTGAAAACAGTTATGTATATTATATTGCATTTCTGTCAATAGATCCTCATAAATACCACACACTGCACCTTTAATGTGAACAGTGCATTACAACAATGGAATCTGTAACTGAAAACTGTATGCTTTTACATACATCCACACCACTAGGTGCCAGTATAAGTGTAAGATGACATAATAGAGTGCATTTGAAAAGATGCCTAGGTTTTTTTTTTTTTTTTAATATATTTCTCCAATTGCAGGAGCATTTGGATTATTTCTGCTTCCTCGTGTTTTTTGTGTTCTGCTTCTTCGCCGGTGTTTTTGTGTGGCTCCACGTCCCTGAGACAAAGAACAAAACTGTCCTGGAGATCACAGAGGACTTTAAGAGAATGAACCAGAAACGCAGACACTCACTACACTCCAAACTGAGCTCAATACACATCAATGACATACAGACAAAGCTTTAGCACCAGTGATCAAATCAGAAGCTGACCAATAAAAAAAATCATTGTACACCCAATACTCGTTTCTTGTTTTGATGGCTGATGACACTGATCTGTTTTGCTCTTCTGTTGGTGACATCAAGTGTGTTAAACTGTAAGACACATCCTATTGGTAAACTCAATCAAATTTTAATTAGCGGTGAACTGAATGCTGAATCAATATATTTGTACTTTGTCACGCAGAGGGGCACCAATTCAGCTTTGGCCTGAAACCGTTGTTGTGGTGCAATGAGTTTACTGCCGTTGTTCCTTGGATGGTTTAATAGAGTGTGTAGTTAGGCTTGAGTATCTGTTGAGTCCTCAGAAGCCTGTTGACCTCTTACTGGACCATAAAACTATCAAATTAAATATTGGACACAAAAATGACTATATACATCTCACAAAAAAATCATCCATACTATGAGGCTTACCCAAAATAGTCAGAAAATTGTTTTAATGTGTATACCAAGTGGCTGTTTTATCATTAGATAATATACAATTCTTTTTAATTACATTATCTGAAAACATCTCATTATTTACTTTTTAAAAAAATGGACATTTGAGAACATTACAAATGTTTTAAAAGTGGATTAAAGATTTAGTTCACCCATTATACCATGAAGAAATCTTGCTTCTGTGAACACAAAAAATATATATATACATTTTAAAGATTGTTTTGGCTACAATTTTCTTCCATTATTGACATTAATGATAAAAATAAAATAAACTTGAACATCAACACTTTTTTGTTAATTGAAATAAAGCTAAAATAAACTGCAAATATTAGTTTTTTTAAAACGTAGAAATAAAAAATGTTGTCTAGGCAACTAATAAACAACTTTTAGTAAGCTACAAGTACTAAACAACAAACTGAAATTAAAATAATTAAAGCTAAATAGTTTTTAAATAAAAATAAAATGAAAACTTGAATGATTTTTTCTTTATAATAAGGCTTTACCCTGGATGTCACATTGCAGCATCATAACCTAAAATATGGTATGGATAAAAACCACAGACATTTCTCAAAATGTATTTTTTTATATTCCACATAAGGAGAACACATATATAGTTAGTATTAATTAATAATATAAATTATATATTTGCTACATTTAAAACACGTTTGTCTTTCAATAATTAGTGAGTAGCCTATAGTTATTAAAGCCACTGTCAACTTGCCCCGGTGTCAGAGACGCACTCTCTTGTCGCGAATGTGAATGAAGGGAGGAGAACTGCGTTAAATGAAATATTGATGCGCGGTTAATTGTAAATGCTCATGAATGTAGTCAGCTCGGTGGCGCAGTATCGATTGTCAAGTGTTTGGGCGCTGAACGGGACCTTTGCGTTCTGAGGCGAGCGCGTGTGCCTGTCTGATAACACAATCTACGTGCTCGAGCTGCGCGCTAGCCCGTTCGACAGTGACCGATTTCAAACTTCATAATGTTCGCGTGCACACCACATACGCCCAAACTACGTACATGAGGTTCCTGTTTACAAGCCAAACCCAAGGTAAATTCACACTGGTGATGTCAACACCATGGTACAATTTAAAGCGCAAAAAGGATATCGTGACAGTCCAGACTGCTGATAGTAAGTGAGTGATTCGGGGAGCGCGAGCGAACGGACAGTCGCGATGGAGCAGCGCAGCGCCAAAAAAGAAATACATCACAGGTAAGAACAGGTACTTTTACACACTCATAAACAGATGAAAATAACCAGCTTAAACCCTATGGAGAAACACGGGTATCTTAGAATGCTGTTATTAATTCATATTTTAATCTTATTTGTTTGTGTTTTTATTTAAATTACGTCGCTATACCACTTCAGTAGCCTAACCCATTTTCTTTTCGTTGCAGTAATTCTTAGCAGTTGGCTTTATTCAATAGTTTTCATATATCAGGCTCAGTCATGGCCTGGGATTTTTGATTTTACAATAAGGTGGCATCCACTGACAGGCTTTGAGTTTCTTGCCTCTCATAGATTCACTCAAACCATTATACAACGTTACTCACTCATAAACCTGGGCCAGTGCTCCAGATAATATTTAAACAAAATGTAACATTTTCCAAAAAATAATAACACATTCACATGTATAGGCTACAGCTGAAGAAATTATAAAACAATATTTCTAGATTGTTTTTCTTTGTTTATTTAATTTCATTTTAAGGTGCCCATGTTACACTGTGATTACACAATGAATACTGAATATTCATACTTTTGGTTTAGGTTTAGTTGCTTATCATGCATCATTTACTGTTATTACTATATAATTACAGGTAATGTATTACAAGGGCACTAAATTAAAGTTGTATTTATTTATTCATTAATGGATTTATTTATTCATTCAATTAGTTGGTCCTGTTTACTCTTATCTATTCAAAGATAAAATACTGATTGTTTCTTTTCTCTGGTTGGCCACAGATGACAAGGCACTATTTTTAGATGTGTTTTTTAATCAAGACTTTGGACATACTTCAGGGGATAGTCCACCCAAAAATGTAAATTCTTTACTCATCCTGATGTCATTCCAAACCTGACTTTATTTCTTCTTCTGCTGAACACAAAAGAGTGATGACAGAATTCTCATTTTTGGCCGAACTATTTTCATGCGTGTCATCAAAGTTGTCTTTTCTTTAAAAAAACTATGCCAAGAAACAATGCATTTGAAATTGCAAACATATGACTATCACAACCTGTTTTACATCTGCAGTGTGAGTCAATGAGACATAATTAAACAAACTTTTTTCTTTTGTCAAATCAACTTATATTCACTAACCATCCATGAACCAATCCCTTTCTTTGTAACTCAAATGTTTAGTTTCAGTTAAACGAAAGCAATCATGATTAATTACTTTTTTACAGTTTATTGTGCTAGAAATTGTCCTGTGTATAGTGTTACTTATTAAAAAAATTTGATGATGTCAATTTGAATTTGTTTGTTTAAATAAAAAATACGTCATTCAGCTAATAAATTCATCCAGGCAACTACAGATTTATTTTTCAACAAATTTTATTTAATCAGTAGGATATATATATATACACACACACACACACACACACTGCCATTCAAACATTTTGATCTGTAAGATTTTTGTTTTTATGCTCATCAAGGCTGCATTCATTTGTATTAAATTAATTCCATGTAATATGAAATATTAAAATGTAAAATAACTGTTTTCTATTTTAATAGATTATATTATTTGATTAATATAAAGTTAAAAAGAGCAGCATTTACTTTTAAAAAGATTATTTTGTAACATTATAAATAGTGGTGGGCATAGATTAATCTCATCCAAAATAAAAGTTTGTGTTTACATAATATATGTGTGTGTTCTTTGTATAATTATTATGTATATATATAAATACAAACGCATGCATGTATATATTTAAGACATATTTTCATGTACATACTGTATATATTTATATAATTTATCTTATATATAACTATAATTATTTTATATATAAATATAACATTTTTCTTAAATATATACATGCATGTGTGTGTATTTATATATATACATAATAATTATACACAGTACACACTCATATATTATGTAAACACAAACTTTTATTTTGGATGAGATTAATCTAGATTAATCTATGCCCACCACTAATTATAAATTACTTTACTATCACATTTGATCAATTTAATGCATCCTTGCTGAATATTAAGTTATTTCCCAAAAAACAAAAAAAATGTATTCTTACTGACCCAAAACTTTTGAACGGTATACAAATGTTCCAAAAGCTTTCTATTTCAGTTAAATACTTTTGAACTTTCCATTCATCAAAAGTTTGTTTTCAACATTTATAATAATCATTAAGGTTTCTTGAGCAGCAAATCAGCATATTAGAATGATTTCTGAAGGATCATGTGACTCCAAAGACTGGAGGAACGATGCTGAAAATTCAGCTTTGATCACAGGAATAAATTACATTTTCAAATATATTCAAATAGAACAGTTATTTTAAATTTTAACAATATTTAACAATATTACTGTTTTTTTGTTGTTGTTTTTTTTAAATAAATGCAGCCTTGGGGTGCATAAGAAAACGAATCTAAAAACATTAAATATCTTACTGATCAAAAACTTTTGAACGGGAGTGTTTGTGTCTGTGTGTGTGTGTATACGTGTATATGTATATGTATATGTATATATATATTATTTTTTTTTACTTTTTTTTTTCTTTCTTCAATTTAGAATTTATACATTGAAGTCTGTGCAGTGTGTAATTATTTAATTCCTGTATATTTACCTGTTAGACCTGTTAACACTGAGCCCTGATATATTAAATGCACAGCTAAATGTGACATTTATTACAATGGGTTTATGTGAAGATTGATACATTTTTTTATATTTTATATTTTTAGCCTGTTAAATATGTTAAAAGGTTAAAAATTTAATATATCTTTATGTTGTTTCTAAATCAGGATCAGGAGGATCTACATTCAGTGTGAAAGTATTACATGTCATAGAGACATCAGTATCAGTATTGGTATCAGTGATGATACTACCCTTCATTCATGGTGTTTAGTTAAAAGATGCCATTAAAAAAATATTTAATATATCTTTATGTTGTTTCTAAATCAGGATCAGGAGGATCTACATTCAGTGTGAAAGTATTACAATATAATAATACATTAAAAACTTTAATGGTAGGTGTGATTATTTGTTATTAATTACAATTGCTTAGTCAGTACTTTCCATCATAAATATAAAAACGTGACTGGTTTACATTTGAAAAATGGCCAAGAAGAAAGAGTGCCAGTTGGCTGTTCCTTCACGCTACGTCTTTACGTCTTTTGAACGCTAGTTACCTCACGCCAGCTAGACTGATGTCATATGCCAGGGTCCTGATAAGAACAGACCTAAACTGCACTGACTTGATATATAGGACAGTGTGATAAGCACTGCATGTTTGAATAAAAACACTATGTAAATTAGCACTTTGTGGCGATATAGTGTTCTTGTTGCTCAGCTGGTTCTTGTTGTGTGGCGCTAAAGTGTAGTCAAGTTATCTTTATTTCTTTGGCACTTTATACAATACAGATTGTTTAAAAACAGTTTCAAAGCAATAAACGATCAATGATGCAAACTGTTCCAGCCGACCAATCAGAGCACAGTGAGCTTTTCAGAAGGAGGGGCTTCATAGATACAGGAACTAAACAGAGCGTTACTGACAGACTGGGTAGAGAGGTGCTGCAACAATGTCAAATACATGAAAATGATGTTTTTTCAGGATTCAAGCATGAAAACCTGTTCTAGTAGACTCTTAAAAAGGCATAATAGCTCCCTTTTAATGCAGTGTAAGTGTTCTGTGGATTAAAGTATGTGCCTAATCGATAACTGTAAGAAAGGTATGACCTATGAATCAAATAAATAACCTCCTGTCTTTCCCTTCAGGGTGTTTGTGAACCGCAGTTTGACACTTGAAAACATCAAGTGCTATGGCTTTGACATGGATTACACTCTGGCAGGTGAGTGCATTTATAGTGCCTTTGGGACAAGTTGTCAGACTATGTTTAAAGTGCATCTTTCACATCAACTCTCTTGTTTTCAACAGTGTATAAGTCTCCAGAGTATGAGAGTCTTGGCTTTGAGCTGCTCAGAGACAGGCTGGTGTCAATCGGATACCCACACGAGCTGCTGGGCTATTCATACGACTCTACCTTCCCCACACGGTAAGTGTTGCACCATTAATGGGTCTGGATTAGGCTATATTGGGTAAGTGAGCTTAGGGAAAGGCTTTTGTGGGTTTCTTTGTGTGGTAGTGCAAGCAGAACATTGACTGTGTTTACATGCACATCATCTACTTAATATCCAAATTGTGGTTCAGGCCACTAGAGTTTACGTTGCGTTACAGAACACTATTATTATTGATTTCAATGGGAATGGTGCATCAAGGGGGGAAATAGAAATGTAACCAAGTTAAACAGTAACAACAGTATAGAAGAGCACAGTGATTTTCAAATTATATAGGTCAGGGGAATCTTCACTGGAAAAAAAGGATTTTCTTCAGTATTTTTGCCTTATTTTTTTCAGTAAAAATAAGCATCCTTAAATTAAGATACAATTACTTGAGTAGCAAAATGAAGTCAGATAACAAGTGTTGGTTTCTGAAAAATATATCAAAATTAACTGGCAAAAATTCTACTTTTAAAGTTCAATTTTCTTACCCCTTGACTTAATTTTGAAAGTTTTTACATTTAGATTTTTAGTATGAAATAATTTGCAGTGGGACATGGTGCACAATAAGACAAGAAATGCATGTTTTATATGCTTCTTGTTTTCAATAGTTGTATTTTTCAAAGCCTTTTAATTGATTATTAATTATGCAATCAGGTTAACATGATACGCTATATTGCCAAAAGTATTGGGACACCCCTCCAAATCATTGAATTCAGGTGTTCCAATCACTTCCATGGACACAGGTGTATAAAATCAAGCACTAGGCATGCAGACTGCTTCTACAAACATTTGTGAAAGAATGGGTCGCTCTCAGGAGCTCAGTGAATTCAAGCGTGGTACCGTGATAGGTTGCCACCTGTGCAATAAGTCCAATCATTAAATTATATATTCCACGCAATAAGTCCAATCATTAAATTATATATTCTAAATATTCCACGGTCAGCTTTTGGTATTGTAACAAAGTGGAAGCAATTGGGAACAACAGCAGCTCAGCCATGAAGTGGTAGGCCGTGTAAAATCACAGAGCGGGGTCAGCGCATACTGAGGCGCACAGTGCTCAGAAGTCGCCAACTTTCTGCAGTCAATAGACCTCCAAACTTTGTGGGACCTTCAGATTAGCTCAAGAACAGTGCATAAAGAGCTTCATGGAATGGGTTTCCATGGCTGAGCAGCTGCATCCAAGCCTTACATCACCAAGTGCAATGCAAAGCGTCGGATGCAGTGGTGTAAAGCACGCCATCACTGGACTCTAGAGCAGTCAAGACGTGTTCTCTGGAGTGACGAATCACGCTTCTCTGTCTGGAAATCCAATGGATGAGTCTGGGTTTGTCGGTTTCCAGGAGAACTGTACTTGCCTGACTGCACTGTGCCATGTGTAAAGTTTGGTGGAGCAGGGATTATGGTGTGGGGATGTTTTTCAGGGGTTGGGCTTGGCCCCTTAGTTCCAGTGAAAGGAACTCTTAATGCTTTAGCACACCAAGACATTTTGGACAATTTCATGCTCCCAACTTTGTGGGAACAGTTTGGGGTTGGCCCCTTCCTGTTCCAACATGACTGCGCACCAGTGCACAAAGCAAGATCCATAAAGACATGCACAGAGTCCTGACCTCAACCCCATAGAACACCTTTGGGATGAATTAGAGCGGAGACTGCGAGCCAGGCCTTCTCGTTCATCATCAGTGCCTGACCTCACAAATGCACTTCAAGAAGAATGGTCAAAAATTCCCATAAACGCACTCCTAAACCTTGAAAGCCTTCTCAGAAGAGTTAAAGCTGATGTAGCTGCAAAGGGTGGACCAAATCCATATTAAACCCTACGGATTAAGAATGGGATGTCATTAAAGTTCTTGCTCATGTAAAGGCAGGTGTCCCAAAACTTTTGGCAATATAGAGTACACAATACGTTCAAATTTCTTAGGTTAGTAATATTTTTGAAAAAAGTATTTTATGCTCACCCAGGCTACAGTAAAAACAGTAAAATAATTAAATATTATTAAAGTTTAAAATCACTGTTTTTTTATTCCTGTGATCAAAGCTGAATTTTCAGCATAGTCACATGACCCTTCAGAAATCATTCTAATATGCTGATTTGATGCTCAAGAAACATTTTCAATTTTGGAAACAATTGTGCTGCATAATATTTTTGTAGAAAGTGTGATCCATTTTTCTGGATTCTTAGATGAACAGAAAGTTCAGAAATATAAGTCTTTTGTAGCATTATAAATGTCTTTAAAAAAAACTGACCCCAAACTTTTGAACGGTAATGTATAATAATTCCAATATGAATTGATCTCTCTAGTACAGGATGAAGACCTTAAGTCCACTCTAAATGTTTGTTGTCACTATTATAAACCATTCAACCACACAAATATAAATGTCCTGCATTACACTAGTCTCAAGGGTCTCATAAAGAAGTGTTGCTTGAGGTCATTTTTAAAACATGCTTAATACCAAATGCAGACAGCAGTGATACTGCTGGGGTAAAATATAAATGTGAATGAACTCTTGCTTTAAATCCTAAGAGGGCCATATTTTGCTATAAATTATTCACTTGCCTGAATGCTCCCAGACTCTTGTTCTTTCAAACGTTCTCTCTCTTTCTCCTTTCCTCCCCAGAGGCCTGGTGTACGATTCTATGTATGGTAACCTGTTGAAAATCGACTCCAATGGAAACATCCTGGTGTGCACTCATGGCTTTGAGTACTTGAGAGAGTGAGTGAGATAATTCATTGTGGCGCGAGTCAATGGTCTATTGAGTGAGAGTTTGCTCGCAAATCAACCTTTCTCTGACAACAGAAGATTTCAACAAAGTAGAATGCTGCGTGGGACAAAACATTCAAGGGAGGCAGGTTGAAAGCCAATAATCTGAATGTAAAGGAACTACAGGGTTGAGAGCTGTTAAAAACAGATAAAGAAATACAAGGATCTGTGTAGAGAGACTAGCAGCACAGTAGAGCATGGCAATTTTGTGCTTAACATCACAATAAAAAAACACATTAGCAGTAAGGGGGTTCGAAAACCATTAATTTTTAAAAATATGTTTTAGCCTTATTTATACATAACACAGTAGTTTCTGCCAGTCTCGTTTTAATCTTGAGTACCTATAGAGTAGTATTGCACACTTCATATCTCTGAAGAGTCTTTAGTTGTATCATATGTATAAAAGACAAATACACTGTACCAATTCTATCCGAAAACACACACACACACGAAATACGTCATGGTATTATCCTTGGATAACTTTTGATTCTATACATGTGTGTTGTTTACATTATATGCACTTATGCGCCGATTGCCAAAAAAACAGACATGTGATGCAGTTTCACTCACTGCCTGCGGTTTCCACTCATGACCAGCAACAAACAAACACACTTGCAGAACTCCATTGCTACTCCGGAAAAACAAACTGCATCCACTGTTTCCTTAATGCTTATTTAGGAAGCTGAACAATGTTATCTTTCCCTCACAACCAAAAACAACACACTTCTTTAGTGACATTGTTGATTTTGTGGTCTAAAAACAAAATGACAGCGCTGACAACGTTGATGGCCGTGCTCTCGCTCTGGTTGATGTGCGCATGCGCTCATCCGGGAGAAGTGCCCATACAAGGAATTTCCGACCCTTTATCCCGTCATACAGGGCCATACTCTAAAAAAACTTTCCGAAACTTATTTGAATCCTGAAGGAATACTCGGTCATACATCCAACTCGTTTTTTAGCGTTTTTTCTTTCATGTTTAGCACGAGAATCCAACTCTTTAACAGTGTAAATAATGCTCAGAATACATGAAATAGCTTTACACCCTCCCTTTAACTTAACTTCTTATTCACTCTGATTCATGAACAAATCTTTTTTCTTGAATCATAGCAATACAAACTTACAGAGACCAACTCATAATTGACAAAGAAGTTATTGATATGTTGACTCATCTGCAAACAAAGAGGGAAACATGCAGAACCTGATTTCACCAAGCACAACATGTTCCTGGATCAACATTTTTGTTGATCCTTGAACCACATTCCAATCAACCAAGCAATTTTTGTGAGGAACAGTTTACAGTATATGTCAAGTTTAGGCTTTCAACCAGAATTAGGTGCTTCTACATCAGTGTTATTCACCTATCATAGGGTTAGATTTAGAGGTAGGGATATGGTTAGGACAAAATATGTTGATCCATGAACTTAGCAAAATCAGCGTGCAGAAAACATCTAGATACATTTGTATATACGCCCTATGAACATGTAGCTTTCAGTAGAAAACAACAAATGTTTGGGACACTGCTTTACGTATAAAACACGGTTTTGGCCTGTTCCACCTCAGTATCCAAAAATGTTAATCATATAACAGTCTCATAATTTTTTTACCAAAGTTGCTGTGATAAAAACAATTACCTAAATATATAATAAATACAAACCAATATTTGATTATGGTAGATATGCTCTGTGAAAGCTTGATTTAGGCTAAATTGTTAAATAATTTATATATATTTCATAAGTTCACACTTACAAATAAATCGGATAGATTAAGTTGGTAAACGTATTTTGCGTGCTGTCCAGGGAGAGGGCTCTGAGCTTGGTAATTGTCCCAAACGCAGAGTATCCCACCCTCCTAGGCATAGGAATTAACCTGGTGAGTGAGAGGAGACGGGTGGTGGAGAGATTCTGAAGAATCCTTAGGTGAGTTTGACTGTGGTTATATATGGCTTGCCTTCGTGCTGATTGGGTAGATATGTTGATTACTGATTGTAGACAGCTGGTGAAACTAGAGTATTTGTTGATTACTGATTATAGACAAATGGGTAGTAGCTTATTTTGGGGACTTGAGTAGCTTATTTTGAGGTGTTCCTCCCGAACTACGTTAATAAAACATCATATTTAATAATTATATAATTAATGTAGTTTATATCTAGCCATTCAAACGTTTGGGGTCAGTAAGATTTTTTTAGGATTTTTTAGAAATTAGTGCTTTTAATCAGCAAGGATGCATTAAATTGATCAAAAGTGACTGTAAAGACATTTATAATGTTACAAAAGATTTTGATTCAGAATAAATACTGTTCTGTTTTAAAAAGTTTCAACCACAATTTTGTTCCATTTTTGTGGAAAATGTCCCATTTGAGACCCAACCACTCTATACTCTATTTCTAGACACAGATGATGTAATGAGCTCATATTAGTAGTATATTTATATCCAGCACCTGGCATAAAAGAGTGGTGTGTGGATTTGTGGTGTGTCAGGAGGTTGTTGGTTTCCTGGTACGGGTTTTTTAGATAGATGAAAGAGTTTAGGATAGGCGTAACTGGCCAATTTACTTCTGATTTGTACCTACATATTTCAGGTTTGAGTTCTAGTATGGAAGCCTGTCTCTCCTTTTAAAACATGCCACCAAATTTACATGTTCATCTCTGAAAAGATTAGAGAGCAGTGGCAGCATCAGGCAAGAAATCCATCTTTGTTTTTACTATTCGCAAACTTGAAGAAAAACAGAGCATGTGAGCATCCTCATGTATAAGACAGCATAATAAAGGGTGTTTCAGCAGGCATGGGGTATTTTGGGCACGGTTTTATTTAGCAGGGATCAGTTGTTTGAGAACAGTAGTTGCTAGCGTTCTCTCAGCACTGGCTGCCATGACACATTATGGGCAGCTCAGGGACAGACTGTTATTGTTTCGTCACAAGCTTTCCAACAAGTGAATGTATTTCCAATGCTTTTGTAAATATATGGTTTGCCAGGCAACTTATTTTGTTTGCTCATTAAGATGTGTGTCTGTTTGCAGTGAACAGGTTGATGAGTATTATCCAAACAAGTTCATCCAGAGAGATGACACTGCCCGCTTTTACGTCCTCAACACGCTCTTCAACCTATCAGGTACAATGACTGTTACATGCAAATGGTCGAATGAAAGGATAATAGATTCTATTAACATGATTTGTCTCTCTCATTTTCTCAGAGACGTATCTTTATGCGTGCCTGGTTGACTTCTTCACCAAAACCACCAGATACAAAAAGTGAGTGAATGTATTCTTAACTGCAACAGTTATGGCTCTTTTACAGCTTAGTCATGAGAATGATATTTATAATTTACAGTATTTGCTGAGGTAAGCATCATTATTACTCTTGTTTATGCTTAAGGCTGGAGATTTCAAACCATTTTCATATTCAGACTCTTCATATGGCAGACATTAAAAGCGGCCACTTTGAATACCATAGTAACTGTATAGCAAAGCTAGCCTGACGTGGTCATACTCAATTCTAGTCAGAATATGAGTTTGATACCGCTCCATTGGAGTATGAGGTCTCTGCAGAACTAGAGTGGGCGTTTCTAAATTAGTGGGTGTTTTCAAACTGATGGGTGTTTATAAATCACGCAATGAAAATGATCCCCTTCACCAAACCCTACCCACACTGTGACGTGGGCAAATCAGGTAACACAGTTGAAACAATCCCTATGTTAATGGCCACACCCACTGATGAGGTAACGCCTATTACTAACCTGCAGAGACATATACTTGGCTCCATTGGGCTGTGATTATGGGGCGTGTTTCAACCGAACCAGGAAAGACCTCAATTGGATAGACCTACAACCGATCAGAGCAACGGAGCGACGCGTAATGTTAGTTGTCAAATGTCAACAGAACTCAACTGCACTGTGTTGCCAAGTCCGTGTTTTTTCCGCAGATTGTTCTCCACGTTCGCGGGTTGAAGTGACCCCAATTATGTGATATATAGACCCAGGAATACGAATTTTAGCAAGCAACCTTGCCAAAATAACATATTTTTCCAACCAAACCATTTTTGTCCGGAGAACCCCGGAAAGCTATTGTTTTGGGCTATAGTTTTGAATAGCAATTGCGCGACATTGCAAAAAACTTGGCAACCCTGTCTGCACGCGCGCTGGATTAAGTAACGTTAGAAAAAAAAAGGTGAGTGTGAACGATCTTTGCCAGTTTTGTAAAAAAAAGAATTTAAGGATACACAGAGTACTTATCAACACGATCATCGTTTCTGAGAGAAATAGTGAAGGTGAATGCATATACGAACAAGTTCTCCGTTTAAGATAAGAGCAAATTCAACCCAAGCGCCTTTGATGACGTGGATGATTACGTTACTGTTGATCATCTGTCCATTATCGTCTAAAGCCCGCCCTGACAATTTCCCCCGAGAAAAAAAGTTGTGGGCGGGGCTAAATTCGGCTGGCATCCAGGCTATAGCAAAGCCCTAGCAACTCAAAAAGTATTAAAATAAATATTTAAAAATATTTAAAATAAAAATCTCTTATTAAAAAATTGCCATTCCATGTTGAGTATACAAAAAATGTATCTTACAGTGCTCCTGTTATGCTTTTTCTAGTGTAATATAGCTGTTTGTAAATGTTAAAGGTCTGCAAAGTTTCAAAGATGCAGGATAAATGGAGTTATCGTCTCCCAAAAGAAAGAACCGATTCTGAACTGCCTTAAAGTTGTCAGTAATTCCAGCCTTACTTCCTGCTCAAACCTATGTAGGTTTGTGACAAATTTGCATTATAGAATCCTGTGGTCTTCAGTGGCTGCCCACAAACAACGTCTACTTTGACCCTCAAACACTGTTGTTGTAGCTGAGGCCTTAAAGAGTTTAGCTTGTGTTGTCGACATGTTGAGAAGACGCTGTTTTCAACGCTCCGTATGCAAATCCACTTTGCATCCACTTACAAAGGAACTGTTATAGTTATCTGTGTCACAAGTGCTGAGGAAGCCTCCAGAGCTGAAATTCAGATATGGTCATTTAAATTTAATTTCCGACATGCGTTGTAAGTTGTAGACCTGTCACAACAGGCGGGGCCATCTGACCAATGGAGCAAGTATATGTCTCTGCAGGTTAGTAATGGGCGTTACCTCATCAGTGGGTGTGGCCATAAACAGAGGGATTGTTTCAACTGTGTTACCTGATTTGCCCACGTTACAGTGTGGGTAGGGTTTAGGGGTGGGGTCGGGTGAAGGGGATCATTTTCATTGCGTGATTTATAAACACCCACAAATTTAGAAACGCCCACTCTTGTTCCGCAGAGACCTCATACTCAATCAGAGCAGCGTAAACCAATCACAACAGACTGGACCATCTGAATAATCAGAGCAGAGGAATTGCTCGGAAAGGAGGGGTTTAGAACCGTTTCAGACCCTGTGAGAAAAGAGGTGATGCTGCAGTGTCAAAGTGAAAGTGTTTTTTGACCTCGGATGTATGTAAATCTATTGTAGGAGACCTCCAAAACTAAATGAGGAACCTTTAAATAGAATAATGGGGTAACTAAAGATGCTCAACAGATTTCTAAAATCTGTCTTACTATTCCTCTCCCATTTAGTTGCCTGAAAGGATTCAAACATGGTGACTTGTTCATGTCACACAGAAGCATGTTTCAGGACGTGAGGGACGCCATGGATCACATTCACGACACGGTAAACTTGACCAATTTCAATAACATTTTTGTGTAGAATATAACCACCCGATCACGCTGAGAATGAAAGTGAAGTGAATCACACAGCAGAATGCTATCGTTGGAATCACATTCAGAACGATTTTTCTTAATTGATGAACGATCAGCCAATCAGACGACAAAGCTGCTGCATGCGCTTCGAATAAACAGATTGTTATCGTTTGTGGATGCTAATATAGTTATCGTCATCCTTATCTTTATAGTTATTGTTAACAGGCCTTAATTAAATGATTTAACGTATTCATCCTTGAATGAATTAAATATATAGTTGCAAAGAAAGACTAGAATATAATCATTCATTACAAAAATGAGTTAAACACGTGTCCTTTGCAACTTACGATTAACGTGAATATTCAAATGCTACATAACATCATGCATAGACATTGTTATTTTTATCCTTCAGGGCACTCTGAAGGAACGAACACTGAAGAACCTGGATAAGTACATGCTTAAAGATGTGAGTAATAATTATATATTTTTCTCAAATTGCCTAAGGGGAAAAAAAATTATGCTAATCATCATTAATGCTATATGATTGTAGATATATCGGTAAGACTCATAGACATATGGTTTTGTTTAGCCTCGTCTTCCCGTGTTCCTGAGCCGCATCAAAGAGGTCGCCAAAGTGTTCCTGGCCACCAACAGCAACTTCAATTGCACTGAGGTAAGGAGAGCGCCAGCCCCCTAGAAATTATTTACACTTCCACGGACAGGCTGCATATCATTGCATGCTATCATTAATATTCATTATTGGATTTTAATCACTGTATTACTTTTTTTCTCAAATTAGGCAATTATGAAGTACTTACTGGATTCCCCAGCTGGCTCTAAGGTGAGCAGCATGGCTACTCGCTGACTGACTGAAAATGCTACTTGTATCATTTACTTCTTTAATATTGTTCGTGACTATTCTTAAATTGTTCACATGAAGATATTAAAATTCTGAAATTAATGTTGTCTAGAGCCCCAAGAAACCCTGGCGCTCCTACTTTGACCTGGTGGTGGTGGACACTAAGAAGCCCAAGTTTTTCGCAGGAGGGACAGTATTACGACAAGTCGACACGGTGGGTTCCTGGCGCACTGCTACTGTTCATATATATATTAATAATTTGATGTAAAAGTTAGCTGTTATACCCAACTATGAAAATATGGTTGAATCTTAAGACTGCCAAGAACATGTCTAGCTTCTATTTTACCCCAAATCCAGAAAAAAGGAAATAAATATAAACATTAGACTTTGGATAAAGAAATGTTTCAGTACATATCTCCACATTTCTCTATCAGTATCATAATATTTTTTCAGTTTAAAATTATCAGTAACATAGTGCGTTAACACTTGATTTTACAGTGTCCTTGTTACATGTACTTACATTGGTAACAGTAAATCATGCATTATTGCACCTAACCCTAATCCTACCCTAGCCCTATAGTAAGTACATGTAGTTAATTAATATTACTCAGTACTTAAATATATAATTACACTGTAACAATGACACCTTAAAATAAAGTGTAACCTAATATTTGTACCATTATGGTGGGATTTACTTTTATATTTGTTTACAATTTTTAACAAAATTGTGTCCAAGAAAAGATAATTCTCATTTTATAGTACATTTTCCAATATAGCTATACATGTTTGTCATAAACATTATATGTAATAATAATAATAATAACATTTATATTATAATCATCAATCAAATCCTTAAAAATGTATCAGTTTCCACAAAAGTATAAACATTGATAATAATAAGAATTGTTTTCTTGAGTAGAAAGTGTGACATTGAAGACTGGAGTAGCGATGCAGAAAATTCAGCTTTGCCTCACAAGAAATAAATAACAAAATAAATAACATTTTACAATATATTAAAATAGAAAACAGTTACTTTAAATTGTAATATATTTCACAGTATTACTGTATTTTAAATTGAATAAATAGTGACCATTTCAAAAACGCTAAAAAAATCTTAGATCCCAAATGTTTGAATGGCAGGATATAAATAACATTTTACACTGTATTATAGTTTTATTTAACATGAAGTCCTTTTATATTTAAAGAAATATAAGGAACCGTCTTGTTTGAGCTTGGCTTGTGCTAAACTTCTCATCATTTACCAATGTAGCTCACTGGAAAGCTGCGTATTGGCACATACACTGGAGACCTCCAGCACGGGACAGTGTATTCTGGAGGTAATGCCAGAGGAATATCATCATCATCATCATCATCATCATCATCATCATCATCATCATCATCCTGATCTGTTTGCTAGGCTTGCATGAAGGCACTCCTTTTGCTTAAGTCAGTTATCCTTGTTCAACCCCTTTCTTAGGATCTTCTGATATTGTCTGTGATTTGCTGGGTGTTAGGGGCAAAGACATCCTCTATGTGGGGGATCACATCTTTGGGGATATTCTCAAGTCAAAAAAACGTCAGGGCTGGAAGACTTTCCTGGTGGTTCCTGAGCTCGTGAAGGAGCTGCATGTGTGGACAGACAAAACCAGTAAATAAATCCCTTTCATTTTTTCATTCATTCAATTCATGGATTGGTTTTACAAAGTTTACAGCTAGGGGTAAAAATTAATCAAAAATATTGTCTCTTTTTATAGGTATGTTTCAAGAATTAAGACATCTTGACATCTTCCTTGCAGAGTTATATCAGTAAGTATGATTTTTTTCTCTGCTAGAATCAGTGCAATACTAGACATGATGGATAGATGGCAGTACAGTACTCCTTATATTTGCATTTCTGTACTCTAGTGTTGTTAGTTGAGATTGATTAGATTAATCATTAAATACAAAATATTTAGGCTTTTATTGTATAAATAAAGCCTCTTTTTGAACTTTTTTGTACTTGTAAGGGACATGTTTTGGGTACTAGAGAAAGCATTAAGGAGTCAAAAGGGGCTGAACATCGTTTTTCAGTAAAGTCAATGAAATACATATTTGTTCAGTAATATTTTTTATTCCGAGAGAATTTTATGGCACCAAGTCATATTTATGCAACAATTATCCATTTCTTTCCACTTTTTTTTTTACAATACAATTCATTCATCCACACATATATTTTTCAATAATTATGTACCCTTCAAAGGTTAGTTCACCCAACAATAAAATTCGGTCATCATTTACTTACCTCATGTCATTGCAAACCATATAGACTAAAAAAAGACGGACGACACGTGACACATTCAGCGTGATACAAAACACCGTAAAATGACAGCAACTGAAAAAAAATGTATTTGAAGTGTAATTTGATTGTTTAGTTTGTCTTTGTCCCATTGCATTTCCCGGAGGGTGCGCTTATGACCTGCAGGTGATCGAGATGCTTTGGCTTCAGTTTCCTGGACTCGTGCGGCAGGCTTGTTCCAAACCTTAAGACTTTTGTTCATCTTTAGAACACAAATGAAGATCTTTTTAATGAAATCTGAGAGATTTCGGTCCCTCCATTGACAGCTAACCAACTACCACATTCATAATGATATCATTAAACCATATGAATCGTGTGGTTTAGTCTAAATCTTCAAGAGACACAATCGCTTTTATGATTTAATTATTTTATTCACATAAACATTCATCAACTCACACATCATTTGTGGTAAACGGTAGCTCAAGCATATTCAATTGACATGCGAGAACCAATGAGGTTCATTCTCATGTGTTACGCAGCACGTCTGAGCTTCTGCAAGAACCAATGAGGTTCATTCTCATGTGTTACGCAGCACGTCCTGAGCTTCTGCAAGAACCAATGAGGTTCATTCTCATGTGTTACGCAGCACGTCTGAGCTTCTGCAAGAACCAATGAGGTTCATTCTCATGCGTTACGCAGCACGTCTGAGCTTCTGCAAGAACCAATGAGGTTCATTCTCATGTGTTACGCAGCACGTTTGAGCTTCTGCAAGAACCAATGAGGTTCATTCTCATGTGTTACGCAGCACGCCTGAGCTTCTGCAAGAACCAATGAGGTTCATTCTCATGTGTTACGCAGCACGTTTGAGCTTCTGCAAGAACCAATGAGGTTCATTCTCATGCGTTACGCAGCATGTTTGAGCTTCTGCAAGAACCAGTGAGGTTCATTCTCATGTGTTACGCAGCATGTTTGAGCTTCTGCAAGAACCAGTGAGGTTCATTCTCATGTGTTACGCAGCATGTTTGAGCTTCTGCAAGAACCAATGAGGTTCATTCTCATGTGTTACGCAGCGTCTGAGCTTCTGCAAGAACCAATGAGGTTCATTCTCATGTGTTACGCAGCACGCCTGAGCTTCTGCAAGAACCAATGAGGTTCATTCTCATGCGTTACGCAGCACGCCTGAGCTTCTGCAAGAACCAATGAGGTTCATTCTCATGTGTTACGCAGCATGTTTGAGCTTCTGCAAGAACCAATGAGGTTCATTCTCATGTGTTACGCAGCACGCCTGAGCTTCTGCAAGAACCAATGAGGTTCATTCTCGTGTTACGCAGCATGTTTGAGCTTCTGCAAGAACCAATGAGGTTCATTCTCATGCGTTACGCAGCATGTTTGAGCTTCTGCAAGAACCAATGTGAGGTTCATTCTCATGTTACGCAGCATGTTTGAGCTTCTGCAAGAACCAGTGAGGTTCATTCTCATGTTACGCAGCATGTTTGAGCTTCCACAAGAACAAATGATGTTTATTCTCGTGTTACTCAGCGCGTTTGAGCTGCAGCAGGAACCAATGAGGTTAATTTCCATGCAAGTTTAAGCTTCTGCAAGAACCAATGAGGTTCATTCTCATGCGTTAAGCAGCACGTCCTGAGCTTCTGCAAGAACCAATGAGGTTCATTCTCATGTGTTACGCAGCACGCCTGAGCTTCTGCAAGAACCAATGAGGTTCATTCTCATGTGTTACGCAGCACGCCTTTGAGCTTCTGCAAGAACCAATGAGGTTCATTCTCATGTGTTACGCAGCACGCCTGAGCTTCTGCAAGAACCAATGAGGTTCATTCTCATGTGTTACGCAGCACGCCTGAGCTTCTGCAAGAACCAATGAGGTTCATTCTCATGTGTTACGCAGCGCGTTTGAGCTTCTGCAAGAACCAATGAGGTTCATTCTCATGTGTTACGCAGCATGTTTGAGCTTCTGCAAGAACCAGTGAGGTTCATTCTCATGTGTTACGCAGCATGTTTGAGCTTCTGCAAGAACCAAATGATGTTTATTCTCGTGTTACTCAGCATGTTTGAGCTGCAGCAGGAACCAATGAGGTTAATTTCCATGCAAGTTTAAGCTTCTGCAAGAACCAATGAGGTTCATTCTCATGCGTTAAGCAGCACGTCTGAGCTTCTGCAAGAACCAATGAGGTTCATTCTCATGTGTTACGCAGCACGTCTGAGCTTCTGCAAGAACCAATGAGGTTCATTCTCATGCGTTAAGCAGCACATTTGAGCTTCTGCAAGAACCAATGAGGTTCATTCTCATGCGTTACGCAGCACGCCTGAGCTTCTGCAAGAACCAATGAGGTTCATTCTCATGCGTTACGCAGCACGCCTGAGCTTCTGCAAGAACCAATGAGGTTCATTCTCATGCGTTACGCAGCACGCCTGAGCTTCTGCAAGAACCAATGAGGTTCATTCTCATGTGTTACGTGGCATGTCTGAGCTTCTGCAAGAACCAATGAGGTTCATTCTCATGTGTTACGCAGCACGTTTGAGCTTCTGCAAGAACCAATGAGGTTCATTCTCATGCGTTACGCAGCACGTTTGAGCTTCTGCAAGAACCAATGAGGTTCATTCTCATGTGTTACGCAGCATGTTTGAGCTTCTGCAAGAACCAATGAGGTTCATTCTCATGTGTTACGCAGCATGTTTGAGCTTCCACAAGAACAAATGATGTTTATTCTCGTGTTACTCAGCGCGTTTGAGCTGCAGCAGGAACCAATGAGGTTAATTTCCATGCAAGTTTAAGCTTCTGCAAGAACCAATGAGGTTCTTTCTCATGCGTTAAGCAGCACGTTTGAGCTTCTGTCCATGATTTGTGTGTTCACATTGCAAGAGCCACAAAGTGTCATACCGTTCCAGTGTTGGGGTTACAAGTAATGTAATTATAATTAAAGATTACTTATTTGATCAGATTACTTTTTACAAGTAACTAGTAAAGTAACATTACTTTTTAATTTACAATAAAAAATCTGTTTTTTATTGTAAATTAAATAAAAATTACGGTTTCAAATAAGTGACTCAAGTTATTTTGTTTTCCCATGGACAGCTGTCCTGTCCACATGTTGCGAAAATTTGAGAGATGTTGTGTGCGCTGTCTTTTCTGCTGACCTTTGATGATCTAATTCAACCATACGCAAAAATGACTTTAGTTGAACATCCTATTTGTGTTTCTTTTTTGTTGTTGTTTTTAAGTATGCATGATGAACTTTCTTCTCCTGCGTCCTATTCTTCTACAATCCAGAATGGCAGCACAGCTGAAAGGTTTGTCCTCTACTGTACAGGCGTGAATTCGCATTTCCTTCAGCCTGGGGCTTATTTGCTTTTTTTCTTTGTTATTAAAAAAACCCAACAAGCAAGTCCGGACCAGATGAGAAAAAGGAATGCATAAATAACGTAACCCAACTTGTACCATTCTGATGAAGAAGAAAAAAATCGGTCAAAAGTGATCAAAGAACTCCAGAGGGTTAACACTGAATGACATTGAACTTTTCAGATGACCTCTCCTTTTATCCCATCAGGCATTTGGACAGTGCAAGTCAAGAGAGCCCGGATATTAGTGCGATTCACAGCAGGATAAAGGTGAGTTCTCAGTATCATAGTAAGCAAGTAACTTGTTTTGTATATTTTCTTCATGCAAAAAATTCAGAATTTTGTATTGCTCAAAATTGTATATCATATTTTCCCCGATATGCATTACAGATGGTGACATATGGCATGGATCTGTGCTATGGAAAAATGGGCAGTCTTTTACGCTGTGGTTCCACAAAAACCCTTTTCGCCAGTCAGTTACTGCGCTATGCGGATATATACTCTACCAACTGCCTCAACCTCTTAAACTACCCCTTCAGCTACCTCTTCAGAGCCCCCCACGTTCTGGTACACTTTCCAATATGGTTATCAAAATAATTATAAATAATGTTTAATTGAAAACTATTTATAGTACTATTGTATAGCCTATAAAGCTGCTTTAAAAAAATAAGTTAAAAAAACAACAACAAAAAACAGGTACTGATATTTCTGTCAAAATGTCCAGTCTGTGTACTGACCGATGTGTCACTCATAACAGTTGCCACACGAGGCCGCTGTGGAGTCTCAGACCAAGGAGCAGATCACAGAGCTGTCAGAGCACATGCTCAAAAGCACAAACATCAAGGTTTGAATGGCACTCTCACTTTCTGTTTTCTTTTTATAGCATAATTACCAATGTTTTGTTATATATTTTTAATATATTACACTTAAACATCACAACTTGCATTAATGTTTTAATTGCAACACTATTGTTTCCCGTGTTTTTGTTCTAAAATGGAGCTTTTTCTTTGCTAAGTGAATTTACATCAATACATCTTTTGCACACAGCGACAGTGTGAGTGCGACGATGGCGACTGTGGACAAGATGATAATTGTGCCCGAAATAGCCCAGCTTCATCCACAGAGACATGAGGACTGATGTGTTTTTTCCCCCTTATTGCTGTAAATATGAACTTTTTATTTAATGTGTATGTTGTACTTTCACAGTTTCCATTCCTGCCTTAAAACTGTGTATTGATACAGAATGCTTGTGTGGTTGATTTGTAGTTTAGCTTCAGTATGATTCTGCCAGAAAATTGCAAGTAAAGGGTATTTTGCTAAGTTTGCATTTCATATGGTTTAAGTTAACAGCTGTTGTGTAAGCTCATTATTTGTAAAGCAAGTGTAAAATCATTATTTAACCATTTTATATACCTTTTATAATCTATGTATTCTGTGTTTGTTAATTAAGAGCTTTGATAAAGTATTAGCATTTTGTAGCCTATGTCAGTCAAAGACATGAAAATTAAAGAATGTTTATTGACATTTATCATATCATAGACCTCATACAATAATGCAGACAATGATAACTTAATCTAGAAAGTAACTCTAGAACTGATTCATGTTCTGCCTCTAACTGGTTTAATATATTAGTATTATATATTATTATTACTACAGTATTAGCCTATATATTATTTACTTTTGTTTATCATATAGGCTAATAGACCTTATACAATAATGCAGGCAATGATACCTTTATCCGGAAGTTTCCCTTGCACTGATTTTATGTTCTGCCTCCATGCTTCATATGAATTGACAATTAAAGAGCTATGAACATATTCTGTTGTTATATTTGTTTCTAATTCGAGTTACCTCATAAATATTATTCAGGAAAGAGACAGACACATGAGAAAGTTAGAGTCTTGACCAGGTCTCCCAAGAAAAAGAGATCCTGTCACTGTGTGGGAGCCTTTTAATAGCTGAATGAGATTTTACAAATTCATGAAAACAGGTGATTAACTGCAAAAAAATACTAAGAAGAGTAAATAAACACACGGACATCTCCAGGGAAAAGATGTCCGTAAGATGGCGGCAAAGACTAGTCTCTGCGCGCGACTTCACAGGAGAACTTTAATTTAATCATAACCAGCTTCTCTTGGAGCATAATTAGAAAATTAGCCCGTATGCCATGCCTTTGTAAAAACAGCTCATTTATACCACACCGCTACTGTGTTCATACATGCTATTTTGTTTTGATATCCGCTGCGTCGACCTGAGGCTGAGAGAACTAAGTTAGCCTATAACCTAGTAGCTAAACAAGGCCTCTCTTTTTCTTTTCTTCGAATGACAGCAGATTTACAATATTTACTGCTAAAAGTAGATCTATCGGTAAAAAAAAAAAAAAAAAAGATTATCATAATTTTTTTTTTAGTATTTGTAAAGGTAAAACTGCTATTGTTGTAATTTACGGTGCAAATCAATACTGGCCTACTTACGATAAAACTCTAAGAATAGCGTGTTATTGGAAACGAAGTATTTCTATTCACATGGATGCCTGTAGTCCGACCCAGCCAGATTAATGCTCCTCAGGAAAACAAGCTTGCCTTTCCATAAGGTGTCCCATGCATGCCAATGAATGTCATGTGACTTTTTGTCTATAAAGCACAGCGGCACAAATCGCGTGTTTTTGTTGTGATAATTATTTTATATGTTGACACTGAAGTCATTAATGTATACAGTCTTTAACAGATTTTTTTTTTTTTTTTAATAAATAAAAAAATTGCATTCAACCCTGTTAGCCTACTGCATGATTTTACTTATATTACGAAAAGAAAAGTAACATCCCTAACGACGAAGTAACATTATCATTAAATAATATCCCATCTATTCTACTCAAACATTGTAAAACCAAACAGTTGTTCTAGCTAACTAACCCTTTTAGCTATATTTAACTACTTAATGTCCAACTTGAATGATATGTATATAGATTCATAAAACCCAAGTTAAGATTACTTGATTGGTTTAAGTACTATTATGTTAAGCAAAAGTGTTACTGAAGCAGGGAAGTTCTTAATATAATTTCCACTCATTTCCTCACTTCTGCAGTCATCTTGTAGTCGCCTTCACTAAATCTTGAATGTTGAATAGTCAATACAACTGAAAATTTTGAGGGAATATCACTTAAGTTGACTTCATAATTTGATGTTGATTTCCTTGTCACCATTAGGGTGATCAGTGTTCCGTGGGCACTTGGAACTTCATTTATATCACTAATTCCCTGATGCAGTATCTTGCAATCAACATTGTTTGAGTCACACACATACATCAACACGCATTAAACAACCATGTTACATAACCCTTCAATTTATAAAAAAAAATTACTCTCACATTTAAAAATATATATAAAATATATATATATATAAGACTCAAAAAAAATATATATAAGACTCTCACATTTAAAAATATATATATTCTGTCGTTAATGCTAATACTGAGGCAAAAGAGTAAATAAAACTGTCAAATAAAGCAAAAAGGTGCAACGGCTTAATTTATTCATGCCGCAATGCACTCTGGAGATCCCAGATATAATTAAATTAACAAAACTTAAGTAACTGTGGCTCAAAATAAGTAAGGAACAGATTTAATTAATTAGTAAATAAGGTTAAAATTATACTTGATACAATTAAGTTGATTACGTATATAACTAAATTGTTGCACTGTAAAATGAGTGGAAAATCCATTAGGAATTGCCTTGCCTAAAAAATATTTTACTCTTAAAAAACTCTTAACTGTTTTCTGAGTAACAAAAGCAAGTAAATAGACCAGATTACTAGATACATTCAAGTAAATTCAACAAATTAATTAAAGTTAACTAGAACAAGTTTTGACTGCATTTGTCAAGCTTCAACCCTTTAATATTACAAGAAAAATGATCAAACTAATATTCGTCTTTAACTTACGGGAACACAGGTCTGTCATGACCTATACCAACACTTGGTATAACAGACCTATAATAAAAATCTATAACAAAAATCGCACACAAATCAAGGTTTTAAACTGCCCCAAGTGTGGGTAATAGGGATGCACAAATCACAAAACCAGTCATAAGGGTCTTTTTTTTAAATAAAAATTTTGATTAAATAAGCTTTCCATTGATGCATGGTTTATTAGGATAGGACAATATTTGGCCGAGATACAATCTGGAATCTAAGCGTGCAAAAAATCAAAATATTGAGAAAATCGCCTTTAAAGTTGTCCAAATGAAGTCCAAGCAATATATATTACTACTAATGATACATTTTTTATATATATTTACAGTAGGAAATTTACAACATATCTTCATGAAACATGATCTTTACATGATATCCTAATGATTTTTGGCATAAGAGAAAAATTGATAATTTTTATGTATTGTATGCTATTGCCACAAATATACCCGTGCGACTTGTGACTGATTTTGCGGTCCAGGGTCACAAATGAAACCCCTGTAATAATTGAACATGTCCTGAGGCTAAGTACCAACATTTGTACAAGATTTTTAAGATTTTCTGACACTGTTTTCCAGGAAAGTGCCCGATTGAATACAATTAGATCAAATATGAGGTCTCAAACAGAAGACATTGAAGGCTTTGATCAGTAATGATGAATCAGGTTTTCTCTGAATAAATCCCAATGTGTTGAGCAGGAAGTCTTGTGTACTTACTATTCCTGTGCTCTTTGAAGGTAATGTGATCTAATGTCACACAGAATCAATTTCAAACAGATCCATCTAACCACATTTAAGTTTGCTATTAAGTTACTGCATCATAAATAACATAGTGCCCTTAAGACACCAGACTGCCTATATGGACAGTTTCATATCCACATTCTGGCAGCTCTGCAATCTCTATAAGAAGAGGCGAGTTAATTAACCGTTAACTCGATAAGCACAAACACTAGAGTGCAATTCAGCAGCTATTACCATGTCTAACACAGGCGTAACTATTAAAACCAAACACGCTCAAAAATCAGTTTTTTCTCCATAATCAAAAAGCGGTCGTGACATGCTTGTGAGAAGCGAAAGCACCCTGCGATGATTTGTCCCGTGCACCGCAGACATATCGTATCCCATTCCACACATTCCACTATATCCCAGCAACCTTTGCAAACGTGCCCCGACAAGTCGCATTCGTTACTGAAGTATTTGAGGTGCTCCAGAGTTTCCCACCCCGATGGATAAACAGGGTTAGCATTTAACCCGAGGCGTTTTCCTCAAATTGTGCTGCTGCTTTGGTGCAAAAACTTTGAGGAACATTTTTATCGCTTTAGAGCTGATAGCACGTTTATAGCCTTAACGTGTAGGGTTTCTTGTGAATTTATGATCATAGAGTAATCTATGCTTTAGTATTTTGCACTTCAAGTCAACAACAGCATATTAGTATAGATGTGGGGCATGTACAGACACCTCGTGTGTATAGGCCCGGTATGCATGATTCAGAGCCTATATAGGGTTGATTCGCTCAGTTATGTTAAGGACTGTCTCAGAAATGCCGAGAGACACGTTTAGCAGTTCTGGGCCCCTCTCCTGACCATCCCCCACCCCTATACTCACTACTGGACTTGCTTCCCTGCATTCCACTGAAAACATTCCCTTCCCCCTGCTAACCTGCGACAAGGGAGGGTCCGACCCGTGCACCTTTATTTCGGCCCTTTAGCTCCACACCAAACCTGTCGCATGGCGCGATGACCAAGACAAAATGGCATGGTTGCCAAAACAGATGATGGCTGAACTCAGTTTTAAGTTCAAAAAGAACCATTTTTATTTATCAAAGCATGTGCGTTACACTGGTTACAGTTGCAGGGTAACGTAAGGGGACAACCTGAGCAATCCGGCACTTGTTTGGCAGCATTCCATGACCGTTGAGCATATCAGAGGCTAAATGCTATGACAATACTATTGCACTGCTAATAGGATGGTACAGTAGTGCAACATCGTCAGAGCAGCTGACCTCAGCACATGGACAGAGGACAGCCATCTTCTCTGGCCAATGACTGTTTGCCTTCCACTCATTTGAAGTTTTACTGCTAGCTTCCACCTGATCATATACATCAAATCGAAATGGTATATATATAAAAACAAAAAAGAGAATCATAATAATGTTCAAATTACTTACAATTTTAAAATATTTTACATATGAAAAAAATATATATAAAATAAGATTATAATCTTACATTAAAATGCAGCCACAAAAACTAAAAATCAAGTAATATAATCAAATAACTAAAATATTATTTGCAATTATTTACAGTTAAATTGCTTTTGATTATATAGTAAACAGTCAAACCCAAATGTATTCAGACACCAGATATCATGTTTTACTTGTGAGTGCAGGACACTATAGTTCATTTATGTAAATGAGGATAGCAAAATAAGTAAACTGTGACATATTTTACCCAAAAATTCTTCATACAGTGACTACCAGTAAAATTGATCAAAATTTGGGACCAAATGATTCAGACACTTTGACCTGAACATGTTTTGCTGAAGTGTTTTTTTCTTTAATTGCTAATGTGACCTTTTACACCACAGACTGAACAAAATGAAGCATTGCCTGGTCATTGGATGACCAAAATTGTTATTATCTAATTGTGTACTTAAGTTTAACAGCTGACAGCTGATTGGTTGATTGTAATCCATTACATACCTTTCTATCAAAGTTATCTGACATTATCAAGAGGAATTTGTTCAACTCTGTGTTCTTGTCATATTTCATCACCATTTTAAAGCGAATAAACTGTGATAATGGAGAAAATGTTGAAGGTGTCTGAATAAAGTTTGACTGTGGTGCAGTCTATAATGATAAACTGATTAACAAAAATAGTACTTTCGTGAAATTGATTCAAAGCAAGTTTGTCAAACATTTATATAGCTAAACAAAATATATTTCCAAATTACATTAATTTACATTCTTAATAGGTATTTTGCAATATATATGTATATGAATAAATAAATAAAATCCAGCTACAACACCTCCAAACTAATAAAAACAATATATTACAATAATATTTATCTGTTTTTTTAGAAAGATAAATAAACCGCTGCTCCAAAACAAGCAATATAATAACATTATATATGTGATACGTAATAAGCATAAAGTTTGACAGACATTTCGAGTTTGGAATAAATGTGCAGTGTGTCAGCTTTTGTGTTTTTACAGGTTCCCAGGCATGTGTACTGACTGTAGCTCCACATGTTAAATAATGTCAAACCACGAGAGGGGTGAGAGGTGAAGGAAATAGAGGGAGGTGGAGGTCTCTGTTCCATCAGCCAATGCCCTTTTAATATTGCACTGCTCTTCTGATTGGCCAGTAGTACAACAGAAAAAGGGCAATGGACAAAACATGGCCAATATCACCACACAATCCTTCCCTCGTCGTGTTTGATCAATTATTGCATTCAGATGTCTGTGTACTTGATTTCTATAGAGATTTCATGCACTTCGGTAAGAAAATCAAAGGAAAGAGCAGTGAACTCTGAGCAGTTCATTTCTGCTTCATCAAAGTATTACTCATAATAACTAAATAATTCATCTACAAAACTAGGACTAAATAACAGCAACATCAGCTAAACAAATTTAAGAAGGCTTGGGAATTTAAAATCAAACTTTGACAGTAATATTTCACCACTGAAAGCAAATTTTTTCCATCTCTGCGAGGCTCTGCTTTACAATGAAAACAATGTTAGTGTTTTTGTTTAAATAGTACACTTAAATAAAAAGCTATCTTTTTTTAACCAGATGTCTCCTTGATCCTCCGGGAGTGTCTTGGGAATATGTCAGGACTTCTGACACTCTCAGTTTAGATATTCCTGAAACAACTGAAACGTGTTTCAGAAATGTTGAGACCTTGACAGTTGTGTAAGATTACGAGAAATCGAAACAAACTTTTAAAAAAGAGCCAATGATTACTTCAATTCAGGTTTCCCATTCCCCAGTGAATTTCCATAATTCTTCCATGACTTTTCCAAACTTTTAGACTGAATTTTTTTTTTTTTTTCAGTGTGGCTTAAAATTGCTTTTTTTATAACTTAAACTTTATATTGACTATAGATTTTAGCAGGCCTGGAAATTACTTTTGAAATATTTGGTTTTCCAGGACCCTGTAAGTTTTAGGAAAATATTTTATTTGTTTATTTTTAATATAAATAAAACACACATACAATTAAACGTATTCACTTAGAGTGGTGAGAGTTATAAAGGTGGGAAAACACTTAACAGGTTACTTTATTCGCTTTAACATTTTCCAAGACTTGTTGATAACCGTTATCAAACTTTCCGAATTACTATCAACCGTCATTCATTATACAATATTTTATATTCTCGTTAGATGCATTCTGATCCAGTTAATGATATATATTAAGTCGAATTAAGCTCCGTTTTACATTTTCTCGTGTTTGTTTTGATTCGGATTAAATGTAAAGCATCACTAGACCAACTAAACTTCAGCAGACAAACGAATTTACATTTAATAACGGTGGTGTTTACATAACCTCACATACATACCGTTTAAAAGGGTAATTCGTACCTGATCACACTATCAGCGCGTGCATTTAAATAGTGTCAATCCCCTCAGCCTTCTCAGACAGTCAACACCACGCGCATAAACGCTGCATACTACAGAAAAGAGCTCGTACCCCGGGTTTGATGGCACACGGTCCTGATGCGCATGAAAATGAGGCGAGTGGATTGGTCCCATCCATCCAAACTCTCCTTTACGCCCTACAGCTCCCGCCATTTCCGCCCAATCATCCCAAATGGAAGAAGAGCACATAGTGAACCCCAAATTCATGAATGGCAGCGAACCAAGGGAGGGACACTCCGTCAGAGAGAAAAAAAATGAAGAGGGAGAGTGAGAGAAGAGGAAAAGTTGAGTAAAAGGTGCAAAACCTGAACGTCTTCTTCTTCTTCTGTCCTTTTTCAAATGGTAAATGTATTAAGACTCTCCGTTTTCAAAAGCAATAAGTTAAAATTGTATCGCGAGGTTAAGCGAAATAAATGAGCAAATGTAAAGACGCGCGGCCTCACGGCCATCCAGCGTCAGACTCCATCTTTGACTAGTTGACATTCAGATCCAGCCGGAGCAAATGCCTCATTTGCATGAGCGGCGCTGATTGGTCTGCTGCTGCGCTAGTCTCTGCCGTGCGGTGGGCCATTGGTTGAATTCTCAGCTCCTCGGCGCTCTGACTCATGATGTGATTGGACGCAAAACGGATACCGCCGCTGCATAATTTAATTGAACAACAAATACGCGATGCACCGAGTCTCATTCACAAATTTCCCATCGCCGTCGACCGCTTATCCCGGATGATACAACTGCTGAAACACATACATTATAATAATCAATTAAGACAATCATATCTCATTTCCATTTTGTATTATCATCTTTATTAACAGTTTTACTGCAAAACAAAAAAACATGATATGGGATTAAAGAGTTCCTTAGGCCATTTTACCCTTTGAAAGATGATTCTTCATCTAACATATGAAGTGCACAATATTTACACTGTAAAACATTATATGATCAATAAGATGTGACAACATATGTTTTTACATTGCTTTAACTCATCAAAATAAGTTAAGCAATTTTCAAAAACAATTATAAGTTATGCAAGATTCAACTCTTTGAGTCAGTTTAATGTAATTGAAATTACTTAAACATCCAAGTTTTTACTTAAAAATATATGTTTAAATGTATGCATTATTAAGATTATTTTCAAGTAAATCATGTTCACATACTGTAAACATGGCAGTGGTCAACACAGACCCTAAGTAGCTGATTCACGTTATAAAATTGTAAAATATACATTTTAACTAAGTACTTTAAATTGAAAAAAAAAAATTTATTTTATTTTTTACATAAGGGAACCATAAAACAAATTATGGAAGATGGATCAGAGGAAGCACTTCAGGTCCAATCAGATTTTGTGGGCGGGGCCACAGTGATGGGCCGGTCCTGGGAGGGGCTTGAGTCGCCAGCGAGCTTTGATTGACATCTGGAGGAGGGTAGTGGGCTGTGAAATGTGGCATTCTTGGCCAAGGGAGCTGAAATAATGGTATTGTTTGGTGAGAAAGGGCCCATTTCCCCCCCTTACCCTCTCTCTGTCCCCCAATCTGAAGGGATCTGATTGTGCGCTTACTCTGTTTAAAGTGTTTGATGTGGGCAATGCATTCAGCAGGCTGCGAGGAAAACTAGGGATGTTCTGCCTCTGTCTTTCAGTTGGCCATGAGATGATAACTAACCTCGCCTTTTTGCTTTACCACACATTATCAGTAGCTTTTCAACAAGGCACATTCATTTCACACGCTTAAAAAAAAAAAACATTTTTGCATTTATAAATAAGTTATTTTAATCCATTCTGTCATATGTCACATTCTGTGAATCATTTGGACAATATACACTCTATAGAGAAAATGTATGTCCTGTAGGTGGATTCTCTTTAAAGGTTATGAGTTTATCATGTCACGCTGTTCAAGGGTTGATGTGCAACTCAAAAACATGCAAGTCATGATTGAAATCATATTGACACATTTTACAAATCTACATTAATCGAAACAATTTTTTTTGTCATGCTGTAAATGTGCTTATTAAAAGTAGCCTCTTGGTTTTAATTCAGTTATTTTTATGTTATTTTGAATTCTAATAGCATGTGAATCGTTTGGGAAAGTGCTATACAATTTGATTGATTTATTAATGCTATTTAAAAGATCAGTGGAAATGTATTTTGTATTTGTAATTATTTTGGAAAGCACAAAGACAGTTAAACGAAATCATAATTAAAAAATCAGCTGAATTCTTCCTCATATTTGTATATTTGATAACATGTTAAAAACATGATCAAATTAACAAAGTACAGGAAATAAAGTTATTTATTAAATAAAAGTATTAAATGTATGCATGTTATCTACCGTTTAATATGTAAAATATTCAGAGAATTAACAACAAAATGCTGATGTCATTCTCAAGGAATGATTTTAAAAAGTTTGTTAAAATGATTTAGAGATTTAATTCTTTTTAATAGATTTCACAGTACGAAAGACAGGCTATTTCCAGTACACATTTCTAATAACTGTGGTATTAATTATGTGTGAAACGAGGATAATCATAAAAGTGAAGTTTGTAACACACAAAAAAACTGATTTACACACAAACAAATCAACATTAAATTAAATATTTTTTATGTAACTGACTACCATGCTTCAAATTCGAATAGTAAATACAGACATTTATAATTAAATGACATATTTTAAAAAGATTTCCATTGGTAGAGAAGCTATTTTCCATTTCTCTGGAGCCAAACTGTCATTTTCCATTTATCATCATGTATGTATCTCTTCAAGGGTTTGATTTAATAAATACAAGCTGAGATAATTCATGTGAGCGCATGTACTAGTTGTGTTTTCAATAAGCTACCTAAAATTAAAATAAAAAATTCAGGGTTCTCATGATATCAATTGAATTTTGAATTCTTGCTAGATCATCAAAAAGGACAAAAACAAGTATATATACAATTTAAATTTGTTTTGTAAATTGCCTGTGTAAAGTTGAGATGATTCAGAAATCCTTAAAAGTCATTTTCTAGTTTTAAAAATGAAACTAATGTTAGCATTTCCATCTTTTAGTTGGTTGATCTGCAGCAGACAGTCGTACCTGAGCGCTGAATACCAGACCTTTCAGATCTGGGAGGTAAAGTTTTGTTATTGTTTTTTCTTCTCCCCAATTCCCTTCCTCCAAAAATGTTCCTCCCCTCTTCCTCTGCCCTTTAACCTTTCCCTGCCTCCCCTCTTCATCTCCATCCCTTGCCTCTCTCCCAACAGGGGAAAGCGGCGGCGATAGATAGTCATTGATAATTTCCCTGAGCCCAACAGAAGGTTAATGGATTAGCTTCTTCTATCGCCATCACAGTGGGTGGTGACATGGACGATGGGATGCGAATCCCTTTGAGATTCACCACTCTTTTTGGAGTCCCACCTCCAGTAGCCCGACTTTTCTCCCCCCACCCCGTTTTGCCTTAAGAAGTGCTCACTATACCCTTTCCACCCCGAGCTAGCGCATGCCCCGCATTCCAGCTGTGTGGGTGGCGGTCCAGAGCAGGGTGAGGAGTTTTCAAGCTGAACGTGACACCAAACATCACTGCGCTTTCTGGAGGGGGATTCCAGACGCATTCTGAGCATTCATGACAAGGAAGTTAACCTTCATTTTACCTTCCTTTACACACGGTCCTTATGGTTGAATATTTCAGTGGCCTAAAGATCAAGAAATTGCGAGGAAACTCAAAACAGCTATGAACTATAGAATGGATGTTTGTATTTTGAATGAGCATTTATACTTAAATATTATTCACTGCCAAACATCAAATTTTAGGGTCGGTAAGATTTGTTAATGTTTTAAAAAGAAGTTATGCTGGCCAAGGCTCCATTTATTTGATTAAAATGCTTTAAAAAAAAGAACTATTTTTACAATTTAAAATTAATATTTTCTAATTGAATATACTTTAAAATATATCTTATACTTGTGATGCAAAGCTGAATTTTCAACATCATTACTCCAGTCTTCTCCAATCCTTCAGAAATCCTTATACTATGATTTTGTGCTCATATGTTGATAATGGGTTTTGTTGCCTAATGTTTTTGTGTGGAAACCATTCATCTTCATCAGTCTTTTGTAACATTATATGGCTTTACTGTCATTTTTTAAATCAAATTAATGTGCACTTGCTGAATAAAATTCATACCTGATCATTTTTGTATTAGTGGGTAATTAAAAAAAATAGATATATTTATTATTATTTTACCTTATAACTAGTTTATTTTACTGGTTGTGCAATGTAAATATATGTGGGTTTTTATTATACTATATTTATTATATTATATTATAATAAAATGTATTTCGGACTTTTCTTTAAGTTGGTAATTAAAGAAAATTAAATTTTGTAATCACTGTTTTACCTTATACACTTTAAAAAATATTTTAAAATTAAGTTAACTGGTTGCCTTAAAATTTTGAGTTCACTGAAATTAAAATTTTGAGTTAATACAAGGAACATTTTTCAGAATTAACATCACCCTTAATTAAAATATTATTCAAATCTTTTGTAAACATATTGTGTAATTGTGTTTTATATGTTATAATGCAGTGAAACATGCTAAATTGTGCTATTTTCATGATATATCACTTTTTATTTTTTTATTTATGTGGTTCAGATACAATAATATTTTGAGTTTCTATTTATTAAACCACTTTCCTTCATTGTATTAACTCATGTTTAATTTAAATGAACTCAACATTTTCAAGGCAACCAGGTTACTTGCTTTTTTAAGTTAAACCAACAATATTTTACAGTGTTACTATTTTACTGGTTGTGCAATGTATCTATATTTTTTTATTATATTATATTATAATAACTGTAGGCTATTATTATGTGTGGAATATTGGCATTTACATTTCCTATAAATGCTTCCATGGCCACATTATGCATCAGCTACCCAAAAGTATTGGGCTTCTTACATGACTTTCAACACTGCTGTGCTCTGTGAGAGCCTGAGGTCCAAAGTACTTTCAAACCCATGTGTTCCTCAGAAGCTCCTCCAATCCATTAACTAAACTTCAGAGGAATTCCTCACTTCATTTCACAGAATACATGCGGAATGTACACAGGGGTCAAAGGGCAACGGGCTAGAGAGCCGCTCCACCCCATACAGGGGCGAGCAGACCTTATTCAAACAAGCCCTGAGGGTCGAGGTGAGGAACGTGGACGGTACTTTAAAGATAACCCATAAGACCTCCACGCATCACACTGAATCAAATATACTTGTTACTGATCATTTTGTGGTGCTGATTCAAAAAATAGTGTCTGTTTTGCACTAGGACGTCACAAAATATGATTTTGTAGTATTTTCGACAACCATTTGTAAGGTGAAGAAGTCGTGTGTTACTATAAGAAAAACTGACAAAGACATGATTCCTCTCTTTCTCTGAACCAGGCTACATCTATTTGTTCAATTCTCAGATGATTGTCACATTATTTTATGCCATTTCAAGGTTAGAATTATGGCCAGTGTTAAAAGAAAATGCAAACATAACCCATGGTTACTGCTACATCTGTTTTACTACATCAAAAACAGAGACGTTTTCCAACTAATGCATATCTAATCCTGACAAATACATTATTATTATTTGAATTATCACTCAGTGAGTCATTTAACCATGTATTGCTGTCTTTAAAAGGCTTTCCAAACACATTAAATGTAAAAAAAAAAATTCATACAATGCAGGGATTCCCCAATTGTTTTGTCAGCTGAACCTCTTTGACCTAATATATTTACTTGAAATACTGAGATTTTAAGTTAATACGTTAGGTCAATAATAAAAATTAAGTAAATAATAATAATAAATAAGATTAAGTTCACAGTTCTCAGATGTCTGTTAATGGTCACAGGTAAACAAATACAACTATTTTGTTAAAAAGTGTTTTTTTAATTTATTATTATTACACTCCCGACACCCCTGCAGTTCCTTCATGAACCCCAATTGGGGAAACTCTGTAATGTGATATGTAATGCATGTTCATCTTCCACAAAGAATGGAATATATTTTATTTCTCTTTGTATTTTTATATCAATATGGTACAAGATTATCGTATTCAAATCAATGTGATAAACGAGTTAGGTCAAAAGTAATCCGATTATTTTACCTTAAACATGTAAAGTAATGGATTACATTACTAACTACCATTTTTTGTAATTAGGAATCAGTAACTGACTATTTGACAGTTTGTAGGCTTAGTAATCTAGCACTGCTGATACACACATATAAATTAATAAAATAATAAATCTTATTTTGTCATCATCAATTTAGGTAACATTAGGCTTTTAATTTGCAAATCAGCAGAAATATTTTTCAAGATGCAAGGCTGTGTAATCAATACAGTCTTGCGCAGTTTCTCTACACCTATTTATAAGTGCGCTACTTACGTGTGTTTAAAGCATTTACTTTTGTACCATTAGAACCAAACAAACTGCCACTGCTACAAATCTCAGGCTCTATTACGGAATAAACTCATTGTCTTTCCTTTCATTTAATATTACACTTGCTTGTTTATATAAGTGAATAAGACATCTGCTCTTTCCATTCAACACACTCCCCGTCTGCAACACAACCATTTTTCCCACAGATAACATGCTACAATCCACACTGTCCCAGTGGAATCCTGCACGGCCACGGGACTTTCGAGCCTTTGGGTGCACTGACCAATACGTGAACAGGGGAGGACCCTAGAAATTCCACAGCCCCAGCGTCTCTCTAACACTTGCTTGACCTTATCAACCCCCAATAACCCCCCTCACCCACAACCGATGGCAAGCTGATACAATAACCCTACAAAGACTACTGTATCATATTTGATATACTCAACTCTAAATGATCAACGCAAAGCATGTACACTTACTGCCTTCTGTCATCTGATTAATACTTTTTAGTAAGTAAAAGGCATTTAAATGTCCACCTTTGTGGTTTGCGTGTCTTTTTGCAGTGAAATCTTTTTATCATGTAAACTATTTCAAGATGAACACACTAACTGGACTGAATAGTACAGATTTACTTGATTAAATTTTTTTTGTACAAGAAAATCAAATATGATATGTCAGGCTTCTGAGGAACGTTTACTTCTCAGTCATCATTTGTATTGCATTGTTTTGCCCTTCAGAGCTTTGATCACAAACTAAGCATTTAAATATCACATACTAAGACATATTATTGGAAGATATAAACTCAATTTTATGTAATTTTCTCAGATTTGATATAAATTGTCTGTGAAATCAATTTACATTACATGCTATAAAAATATATAGTATAAATATGCAATTGGTCAGTTTTAGCTCTTTAAGGTAACAGTTTTTACAGTGTATGAGGTATAAAAGCCTTATGTATAATAAAATATGATAGGCTATAAAACAAACTATAGGCCACACAACTGTTTTTTTTTTCTTTTTACATTTTCTTTTATATTTTGTGTTCATATGTCCATTTTTACAGGGTTGAATGGTATTTTTTTCCCACATGTCTATTTTTACAATGTTCTTATGAACTCTTCAGCGTAGACTAATGTGTCATTTTTTTATGTTAAACATTTTCCCCTTATACTATGCAGAGACATGTTAAGACGTCGATTCTTCCTAAAAATTCAATAATATCAAAAACTCAATTGAAAAGCTTTTTTGTTAGATTCGTGTTCAAACAAAAGCTGTGTAAAGAAACTTTAGACTAACCAGCGCTCATCTTCTTGTTAATCTTTGTACACGAACACTAGTGTGTAACCGAGAAGTCAGCAGAGCTCAGTAAGCCTCTCTTGTGTTTGCAGCACTAGCTGTTTTCAGCGCTCATCACATGAATGAGCGGCCATTTTCCCTCAACGCGTGTCTAGATGAGAAGAAGTGACGTCACGACCTAGCAGTCAAATAAATTGAACAGTTAATTATTAACGCCAGATAGGCGCTTGATTTAGAAGCATATTCGGAAATATTGTTTTCCGTATTCATTTAGGAGTTGTTTAGGTTATAATCTCAACACATATAAGAGTTTCCATATTTAAGTTTGGTTGATCACTAGTTTTATTTAATTATATTCTAGCCATATTAATCCCATTGAATAAACATTATGTCCACACAATCGTAAAATAACTGGCAGCTGTTGTGCCCACAGATATTGTGCATATACTATATCTATCACGGTAACAGTCGCTTTAGTGAGGTTGTGGTGCCACCTAATGGACGCAAAATGAACTTCATTAACGGCCTATCAAATGTGTGTGACTTCATCATATCTTAAACGGCATGTTTTAATGACTTCTAAACCCTAATGAGAACATTAGACAACCCTTTAAAAAGTTGTAATTAACTCAAAGACCATCCTGGACCAGGAACAAATACCACCTGTGTCCATTTGCATAAACTGAGTCTTAAAAGTTAGCCATTATTTATGCTTTCTAAAGTCATTTACATAAAAAAAATGGTCTAATTTAAATGGGAAAGGTGTGCCCCATTGGTTAACTGCTTTTGTTTATCAAAATAGTTCTTAAAGGTATAGTTCAACCTAAAATGAAAATCCTGTAATTTTTACTCACTCTCAGGATGTTTCAAATCTGTATGAATTTGTTTATTCTACTGAACACAAAATATATTTTGAAGAATATGGGGAACTAAACAGTTGATGGACCCAGTAGTACTAAAAAAGGGGGTCCATCAACTGTTTTGTTACCAACGTTCTTCAAAATATATTATGTTGTGTTCAGCAAAAGAAACAAATTCATAAAGGTTTAAACCAACATGAGAGTGAGCAAATGATGACAAATGTCATTTTAGGGTGAACTATCCCTTTGAGTCAGTCTTAGCCAAGTTTATGCAATACGGCCAGCTTGGACCATCTAACAGAAATCATACCAGTTTTCCCATCAGGACTGCACTACAAACATTAAAATAGTAAGTATATTTATGTACGGGAAGAAAAAAAAAACTGTTACTTAATTTCTTTTGAATACATCAATGCAATGATTACCAATAATCATCCTGGAGATATTATATGTTTTCTCCCCTTACTGGGGATTAATTACTTAACACATACAGTGGGTACGGAAAGTATTCAGATCCCCTTAAATGTTTCACTCTTTGTTATATTGCAGCCATTTGCTAAAATCATTTAAGTTAATTTTTCTCTCTCATTAATGTACACACAGCACCCCATATTGACAGAAAAACACAGAATTGTTGACATTTTTGCCAATTTATTAAAAAAGAAACACTGAAATATCACATGGTCCTAAGTATTCAGACCCTTTGCTCAGTATTTAGTAGAAGCTCCCTTTTGATCTAATTCAGCCATGAGTCTTTTTGGGAAAAATGCAACAAGTTTTTCACACCTGGATTTGGGGATCCTCTGCCATTCCTCCTTGCAGATCCTCTCCAGTTCTGTCAGGTTGGATGGTAAACATAGGTGGACAGCCATTTTCAGGTCTCTCCAGAGATGCTCAAATGGGTTTAAGTCAGGGCTCTGGCTGGGCCACTCAAGAACAGTCACAGAGTTGTTGTGAAGCCCCTCCTTCATTATTTTAGCTGTGCTTCGAGTCATTGTCTTGTTGGAAGGTGAACCTTCGGCTCAGTCTGAGGTCTTGAGCACTCCGAAGAAGGTTTTCATCCAGGATAACCCTGTACTTGGCTGCATTCATCTTTCCCTCGATTGCAACCAGTCGTCCTGTCCCTGCAGCTGAAAAACACCCCCACAGCATGATGCTGCCACCACCATTCTTCACTGTTGGGACTGTATTGGACAGGTGATGAGCAGTGCCTGGTTTCTCCACACATAACGCTTAGTACTTTCTGGCCTTAATTCTATCTTGGTCTCATCAGACCAGAGGATCTTATTTCTCACCATCTTGGTCCTTCAGGTGGTTTTTAGCAAACTCTATGCAGGCCATTGTGTGTCACTGAGGAGAGGCTTCCGTCTGGCCACTCTGCCATAAACCCCCGACTGGAGGAGGGCTGCAGTGATGGTTGACTTTCTCCCATCTCCCGACTGCATCTCTGGAACTCAGCCTCAGTTGTCTTTAGGTTCTGGTCGTCCCAAATGCCTTCCATTTAAGGATTATGGAGGCCACTGTGCTCTTAGGAACCTTAAGTGCAGCAGAATTTTTTTGTGTGATCTTGGCCAGATCTGCGCCTTGCCACAATTCTGTCTCTGAGCTCTTCAGGCAGTTCCTTTGACCTCATGATTCTCATTTGCTCTGACATGCACTGTGAGCTGTAAGGTCTTATATAGACAGGTGTGTGTGCTTTCCAATCAGTATAATCAAACACAGCTGGACAAATGAAGGTGTAGAACCATCTCACGGATGATCAGAAGAAATGGACAGCACCCGAGTTAAATATATGAGTGTCACAGCAAAGGGTCTGAATACTTAGGACCATGTGACATTTCGGTTTTTCTTTTTTAATAAATCTGCAAAAATGTCAACAGTTCTGTGATTTTCTGTCAACATGGGGTGCTGTGTGTACATTAATGAGAAAAAAAAGAACTTAAATGATTTTAGCAAATGCCTGCAATATAACGAGTGAAAAATGTAAGGGGGTCTGAATACTTTCCATACCCAAAGTATTTGTGAATTATGAGCATTTAGCCAGAATAAACACACGAATAAATTAATGAATTCTAATATACTTACCTCATTAACTTACCCAAGTTATTAGCGATTAGGAGATCGATTATGTACGCATGGTTCACGTGACGTCCCCTCTTTCCACGTCCAGAGAAAATAATTGTGGAATGGTTCATTTCTGAGCTCAAATGATGGACTTACATCATCAGCATACTTAAAATTGTGTCAGGTCTGTTCAGATCCTTAACCCGTCATGTCATGATAGCCTAAGCAAATAGCACTAATAATTAAAATATCTCGTTGCTGCACTCGGAAAGGAGACCACTTGAACATACAGTTAGAGTCATGTTTATTTACAGCATAATCCTGACTGAGAAGAAAGGGAAGGTTATGAGAGCTGAAGTGTTTTCAGTACAGCTCATTTGGATCCACATTTCACTACACTTTTTAATTTATTTATTCAAAATTTTTTTTATACAGAATCCTTTTGGCTGTCAATGTTGATAGCCAAACAGAGCTTAGTGCCCTCTACAGGCAGGGAGGACAATGGAGGGGAAAAAAAGACCCATAAAGTACAAAATAAAAAACCACAGCATTAAATGGGAAAGTTGAGAAAAATACAAACAATGGGATAAAACAAACAAAACAAAAAAAGCAATCTTTCATAAAAAAAATTAACATTTGAGTTCATTTTCAATGCAATCACCATGATCGTCATTTATATTGTTCTCTTTTTTTTCTTGTAATGTCTATAAGGGTGGCAGAGGGACAGTGAGGAGGTTTGTGGGTAAAACAAGGTCCGTGATGCTCAGGTTAACTGTGTCCCAATGCCAGGCAAACGTTCATACTGAATAATCAGGCAACGCACTGCCAATGTTTGCGCGAGGTCCACGCCGGCCGCGGGGGTCAGAGCAGCCCGGACTTGTTGCCCCTTCTCCGTTTTATGAATTATCTTGTGCGACTGTTTGTCCACGACCCCATGTCTGCGTCTCAGTTTCAGAGTGTCGCACTAGCGCGGTTGCCCTGAAAACGCAGCTCTGAAGAACGACACGCTGTACAACTGACATGCAAGGCCAGACGACTAACAGATTAAAAAACAGATAACAACTGGTTAAAAAAAAAGAAGAAAAAAAAGAAACAAAAAAGCCAGCCAAATGCATTATTTTCTACAACATCATACACACACACATACATACACACTCAATCCCACAGAACTCACTCCTCAATTCCAGTTTCATCATTACGGAGCCAATTGTGACAAAACAAATTAATGCTTGACATACTAGTGGGGGACAAAAAGAAAAAAAAAAATTCGGCCTTAAATAACAGAGCTTAGTACAATCCTTAAAGATTCCCTCCAGGAGCATGATAGAGTTCATCTTCAGTGGTCCATTCAGAGCCCATGGAGGTAATGGCATACATTCATACATAAACACAGACGTAATCACAAGCACACCCTTCTCTTCAATGGCCGACTTGCACAAACGGTCCATATGCGATGTTATGGAAGAGGATGTGTACATCACGCAAAAAAGTGACCTAGGCTGAGTTGTTAGACTCATTTATGGGGGGGAAAAGAGAGGAAACTAAAATATTTCCCATCTGCGTGTTCCGTTTATGACTCCGTTGAGATCTAAAAAGCCCTTGCCCATGTTCACACACACACGCGAGCTCACGCACACCTCGACATGATAAACCCTAATTCATGTGTACACATATATACATAGAGCTGTATGCCCCCACAATTTATAATGCATCATTTCTGTATATGCCAAGAATAAAATCTTTCTAAATAAAATACATGTTTCTGCGAAGGAAGGGGTGGGTTAGAGAGGGAGATGGGTGGGCGGGGTGGATGCGGGTGGGTTATTATCAGAAAGGGAAAGAGGAAGAGAGAAGGAAGGAAGGAAAACAACGCTGTCCTCTACTGTGTGCTGGTCCCTTATAGGGTCATCGTCATCCCAAGCTGTGGCAGAATCTACGTTCCTCGTCCACAGCTTGTTTAGAGCAGTAAATAATAAAGAAATCTCAGTCTGTAAATCCATAATGGTGCCAAACGGTACAAATGGAAACACACTTGGAGCTCAAAGGGGCTCCGGTCACGTCCAGACAAAGACCAATCCGGTAAAGTGTGGCCGAGTTCAGCAGAACAGGAAAGGGATGATGGGATAGAAGAAAGAGAGAAAGAGAGAGATATGGCATGACAAACATGGAATGGAGCCAAGAAAGAAAAGAGGAAAAAAAGACAGATACTGTAGTAGGATTGAGGAGTATAGAGACGTGTGGAGTGCATGAATCCATCTGGCAGTGAAGTCCGCGTACGTCTGTTCATCCACTGGCTGGAGGATAACAACAGGAATGAGGGATGACGAGAAGACGAGTGCAGTTCCTCTCTTCCGACCTCTCTCTCTCTCTTTCTCTCTCTGGTGGGTGGGTGGTAACCTGTGCTGGTCAGAGCAGCATCATACCTCCAGGAAGCGGGAGGTGCTGGCCTTGGTGTGGAAGGGCTCGGACCACATGCGCCGCAGGTCCCCCTGTGGAGCAACAGACAGAAACAATTACCACCAATCAATGCTGAAAGTGATGTCACATGACAAAGACAGCAACCTTTTTACAAGCTTCTCTCTCTCTCGATGGTCAGTTTTTTTACTGACACGATTTGCAGAAGATGCGAAATGTACAAGAGTCTATTTAAACGAGTTTGTAATTGTACGGTTTTGTTGTTTTTCTTTAAAGGAACACTCCACCATTTTTAGAAATAGGGCTTATTCAACTTCTTTCCTACATTAAGATATGTGGGCAAATGCATTTTTTTCTCAGTGCATGCATTGTGTTAGTTTGGCAGGGTCGCTGTTAGCTTAGCTTAGCATAATGAATAGAATCCTATGTTGCCAGCTAGCATGTCCCGAGTAAAAGTGATCAAAAAACGAACAAACAAAAAAAATAGCGATTTCCTAGGCAGATATTAATTTAGTACTATATTATAGGGAAGCACAGGTGAAGCACTGCTACTTGGGCGCAGAGATATCACGCAACACATGCACAACATACGCCAGTATGTTGACGGAAGTTTGGGGATTTCATGTGTTGTGTGATATCTCTGCGCCCAAGTCGCAGTTGCTTCCCCATAATAAAGTCAATATCTGCCTAGGAAATCGCCTAGTCTTAATCCGCATCGCTACATGTACTCGTTGTGAATACACAGGCCACAAGTAATTAGGTGGGAGTTCTTTTGTGGATAACTTTTACTCGGGACATGCTAACTGGCAACATAGGATTCCATTCATTATGCTAAGCTAAGCTAGCGGCGACCCTGCCAAACAAAAACAATGCATGCACTGAGACAAAAATGCATTTGCCCACATATGTAAATGTAGGAAAGATGTTAAATAAGCCCTATTTCTAAAAACGGTTGAGTGTTCCTTTAAGAATAATAGGCTAATGAACCCACCAAACAACCCGCCACCAAATCGGCGCTAATTCTAAACTGGAAATAAAATGCATTCATTCAGTCATTCTTTCACAGCCGCACTGTCTTTCCTGGTGCGTCCACTGGTGCATTTTCAGTTCACTCGCTTTACCTCGCTCCGTTATGAATGCCCGACCTGTGTTATCACGTGTAGATCAACCGGAATTACATTTTCCTCACCACCACATCTCTATTTTACATTTTTACGCATAAACTGTCGACCTATTGAACAAAAAAATTAGGTCAGTATTTTATTATAGTTGTTATATAATTGTAGTAATAATAGTAAATAAATATAAAATAAAATGACCTATTAAATATGTTGACTAGGTTGATATTTATACACAGAAATTTAAATTAAACTAAATAATCAAGTATAAAATATAACAATCTATTAAATAATTTTGTGGAATAGGTCAATTCTTTATGTGTTTATTTACACTAAGGGCAAATAGCCTGCCTTGTTGGCAAAGCCTATTTACATGAACTCCGCCCACTGACATCTGGTTGGGCCAGACAAAATTACAGAAGATGCTGGATTGTCAACCGCAGCAATAGTGTAGGGGTATGGCGTGTGGCAGGAGCCCAGTTCGAATATGCCTTTTGCTGAACTCGCTCTACTATTTATTTTAGAAAGGTATTTACTTTAAATAAAAATTAAGAAAATATTCAAAAAGTGGAAATAAAGTGTCTAACGTGTGCTTAATAATAAAGTGTTTAGTTTTTAAGGAGGGCATTTAATAATTTTAATATAATAAATTTACACTGTTATTATAGCATATCATGTAATATACAACATTGAGGAGCAAACAGTATCTGCCACAATTTTTACAGTGTCTATCGCTAAGAAAATATGCTATGCTTTTTACACCACCTTGTTTTTAATGCACAAAATGTAAATACAACTAAATATAGATTTATGTAATGAAAAATGTACAAGAAAATTATATTGTTCAAGTAAAAATAGAATGATTTATCTTCCTTGAAAATATACCTATTGTACATAATACGTAGCATTTAAAAATACAATTTCCCATCTGCTATATCTGGTCTGAAATGTGTTTGATTAGATTAGAAAGTACATTGTTTAATTCGTCTATGTGAATGGACTCATGCAAGTGATAAAAACATTCTTTCACAACCAAACACAATGTCCCAGTGTCCTTCATTTCTGCACACATTCATTTGACCCATTATCCAAGAATTACACTACGTGCACCAGAGCTCACAAACATACTGCCACACATTATTACAGTAAATGTCAGTGGGTCTGCGGCAGTATTACAGGAAGTTACAGATAATTGTGACATTTTGCGCCGTACACTTAAATGAGTCACGTTTGACAGCCAGTCTTATTATATCGTTATATTCTGAGTCACATGAGACTTGTGCATACGAAGAGGTTAATGCTACCATCAAAATTGTTCTTCTAAAATATGTCAATTGAAAACACCACAAACCTATGCGGATCAATTTACACACAATTTCGCCTATTCGCTTACTTCAACGGGTGTGTGCTTGATGAAAAAAACGTTTGTTTACTTTGCCTCACCTTCTCTACTGTGTTTGCACAGCCATCAATATTGCTTTTATGAATCCTATATGTTTTAATAATGTGTTAAATTGTGCAGAAGCGCTGATGAAAACGGCACAAACCTGTTCTAACATCAATGATTATGTGCCTTTTCAATCCATGAAGGTCACAACCATCCACATAAACCAAGCTCTTCACCACCAACAAAAGACCTGATTTATCTTCATACACTGTCATATTAAACTTACACCAATCGGAACACAGGGAAACACAATGTGCTAAACACCTACGTGGAAAAACACAGCTTCCTTTTTGAGAAGATGGGTTTCGAATCAAATTTGTTCTAATGCTAATTTGCTCTGCCCACTTCTGTTTAGGCACACACTATATAAGATTTTAAAGCAAAAGATTTAATCTTATTGATGGTTATCACACATCCAACAAGTACTACAACATACCTTGACACAAAAAAAAACATGTAGTATTTTAAATGCATGAACAATGGATTAAAATAATATGCCATGCATATAATTTAGCACGAGTGGTTTGGGTTTAGCATATAAATGAACGTTTGGACGATGTCATGAAGCTGGTCAAGCTCCATGTAGCTACTGTAACACCATTTCAACTACCATGTGTAAAAACGTCCCCATAATTGTTCGTTTCCATGGAAAAGTGAGGATGTTGCTATGGCGACGGCACTACACAGAACTGATCAGATTATGTTGCAACACACAAAGAACAAAACATCTGCCACAGTGAAAGGAAGCCGGCGTACTACAATTGATGCCTCAATAGAAGGAATGCGGAGGACCCGCAGAGACGTACATAGGTGTATGTGCTAGTGCATAAATAATGCAGCGCAGTGTCACGGATATGGCACACACCCTGCTCAAATAACTGCACAATGACACCATGTAGACTTCTGCATTGTTTCTGTGAGCAAATGGCGATTCCACGGAATGAAGTCGACACCGTTAGGACAATCTTAAATATGAGCCCTCTCGCATCCCTCTGGACTGTCTGATGTTGGTGCAATCTGACGTACCTTCAGGTATGCCATGGTGAGCAGAGGCAGCAGGGTGAAGGGCACCAGGTACAGGAGGGCGGGCTGGGCCGCGCGGTGAATACGAGAGGCCACCGTCGCGGTCAACAGACCTTAGAAAAGAAGAGAGAGAATCATCAAACGTGTTAAATCTACAGTGACACAGTCAATAAAATGACATACAGCACAACCAGAGAAGACCAACTGATTCCCAAACAAATTACTCTTATGAGCCATTTTTTAGTTAATAGGAATCATAAAATCCAAACAGGATAGTCAGGGCTTCTATAGGTTTTATGAAGGTACATTTAAGACGTTTTTAAGACAAAAGAAAGAAAATGTAGGGACATGTCTAAATGTCTAAGAAGGACACAATGAGTTGTATTAGCAACACTACATTTTCCAACAGTTCTCCATAACTTTTTAATTCATTCAACCAAAAAATTGCTTGAAAAGTCTGAGATAGAGATATTGTTTGTATCGATACAACATTACAAGATTTCTTGATTAAAACAGAACAAATATCTGCCGATTTCTCAGAAAACAAGACTTAATTTCTTCACTTTGCATCAAGTAAACGTATCTTGATTTAAGGATGTTTAGAAATTCTTACTGGAAAACAAAAATTCGATTTAGGGCTCTATGGAATCGGTTTTATTTATTTTTTATTTTATAGTTTATTGTTTGAATTTTTCTGGACTCCGTTTTAATGGTTAAATTACATTTAATTAATCAAAAAGCATGTATAATTAATTAATCATGAAACAAACGTAAAAAATTGCTGTTAAATTGTCTTACAAAATAAATAAATTTTAGGGCCCTATGAAATGTGTTATATTTTCCCCCTCAAATTCAAATTTTTGTTTTCCAGTAAGAATTTCATGATATTGAATTTAAGACTTTATGAACGAATTTAAGACATTTTCAATGCCTTAAATTGCGGAAGGTCAAATCAAAACCTGATAATTTCCCCCTCAAATTCCTTTTAAAAAAAAAATGTTTATACCAAATTCTGTTTTCTGTTTTAATTTGTATGTCCATTTTAATGGTCTTATTAAATTTTAATAATAAAAATCATGTCTAATTAATTAAATTAATTAAAATAATTTTATTTATTAAATTGCTTACAATAATAGGGCCCAATTAAATGTTTTTTATTCTGTGTTGTGCATTTTAATTGATATTTTAATCAAATTAAAATTAAATAAACCCTTTCATTTTTGTTGACAAATAAAGTGCTGCACAACAGAGGTTTTTACTGTTAAAATTAAAACATGGAAGAAAGTAATTTACTCAACTTCATGTCGTCCCAAACCCGTAAGACTTTCGTTCATCTTCGGAACACAAATTAAGATATTTTTAATGAAATCTGAGAGCTTTCTGTCCCTCCCTTTTCTGAAGAGACTTGATCGTTTTATATGATAAACGAAAGTCTTACGGTTTGACATGAGAGGTTTGATATGACATGAGGCATGATGCCTGACATGATCTATCCCTTTAAGTGCACTGGCCTACTTTGACAAATTCTGTGACATTCCACATTATACAGTGAACTCCTTTTTATGAATAAATACTGCGATTCAGTCCACGTTTACTGCATTGCGGAAATCATAGAGCCCATATTTAATGCCATGATATTGAATTTAAGATTTTATGATTGAATTTAAGACATTTTCAAGGCCTTAAATTGTGGAAGGTCAAATCAAACCCTGATAATTTATCCAATTGACGAACAAATGACTCTAATAATGAGCCTTTTAGTCAAACGTTCAGCTACTGTTATGTTGTTCTTAAAGGGATAGTTCACCCAAAAATTAAAATTACCCTTCTAGGTGTATATGATATTCTTTCAAATGAATTCGCTTCACTTCAGAAGGCCTTTATTAATCCCCCTGAAGCTGATGGATAGATGCACTTTTATGGATTTCAAAACACAAACAGCCATTCACTGCCATTATAAAGCTTGGAAGAACCAGGACATATTGAATGTCCAACTCTGATGTAAGAAAAAAATATCTATATTTAAAACTTTACAAACTCTCTAACTCCGCTAACTGTACGCTCGTTCACAGGAGACTGGCGTTCCAGCGTATGATGTGGGACATTCCGGTGAGAATATCCTAGTTCTCATGAGAACCAAGTTTTGTTTTGCTCTATCCTCTGCGGTTCTGTGCTTGTCACTGGAACTTACTCTACACCGGTGTCCTGTGTCATATGCTGAAACGCCGGTCTTTCATGAACGTGCACAGGACAGTAAGCGGAAGTTAGAGATTACATGTTGTAAATACACATAAAAAGTAAATGCACTTTTATAGACTTCAAAACAGTAACAGCCATTTACTGCCAATATGTTTATTTTTTGAGAAGACCTAGGATGGCTTGAGGGTGAGTAAATCATGGGCTAATTTTTGGGTGAACTATCCCTTTAAGGCTCATGTAGTTACTGGTAGTTCACATGGCAATGTTTAGTTAAAGATCTTGAGCTTCGTCAGTAGTATTTTATGTAGTAATTGAAAAATAAGTCACTTTTTGGTATTATTTAATACATACTTAAGGCCAGTAGTTTTGCCCTTATTATTTGTACAAGGTTTTGTACAAAATTTATCGTTTGGCAATGGAATTGCATTTCTTTTTTCCAAATATTTCTTCTTAGATTGATCAATAGACAGACGGACAGAATGATAGTCTGTCAGACTAGCACAATACACAGTTAAAAACAGGTTTGTTTTTTCTTTTTCAACTCAGCACACAAAGCGCAATTGGATGGTCTTGAGTGGGTAGACGCAGTCCGTATAGACTAGAGATTACAATGGAATTTAGAGGTGAGGGACCTACTTTTCAATTTATTCATCCAAAAACTTTGTGATATTCCACATTATACAGTAAATTCCTTTTCTAATAAGTTGTTTAAATCTGTGCCGATGAGTCAAATAATGAGGCTAATTTGTTATGGTGTTGCTAATTGACTTTGTTTGTATTGCAATAATTTACAATAACAATATAAAAAACATCTCTTTAAGGAGCTCAAAAACTTATGTAAGAATACATGTATGTAAAGCTAATAACTAGATAGAGGACAGCATCAATAGCGATGCGTCAAACATCACAATCGGTTCAAAATATCATACATGTTTTTATATCCTCCGACTGGATCGACTCAGTGTATGATGAGGTTTTTAGCTTCAGACTATGCGACATTTTCATTATAACATGAGCCGACCGGAAATGAAGAAAGTGATCAGCGTGATTAATATTCAAAATGGTAAGCAAGCGCTGCTTCATTTACAGTTTGTATATCTGCAGTCCTAGTTTCAGTTTGCCTTTTTGAATAACAAAAATAGACTACTGAACTGATACCAGCTGATATAGACCGATATTTACTTACACGCAGACGCTGAACGAAACTGCTATTGACAGCCTTTTGATCTGTTCAAGCGCAGCTTTTCGACCAAGACGTTGCTGACGAGAGGCAAAAACACAGTCAGCTTTCATTGCCGCTAGTTCTTTGACGTCGGCTTGGTGACGTGAGATTAATCGAAAACACGACGTGAGCATGCACAACTTCTAACCGCAGAACGCACTCCAGGCAGCAGCCAATCGGTATAAGCAGCAGGACGTCTGTCACGAGTGTTTAAAATACAGATATTTCTCGCTTTTCTGTTGGATTAAGTGCTTAAATTATGTTATATAAATGGCTACACATTGGACGCATTAAAGTTTTTATATGTTAAATGCAGTTTTGATGTGTATTTCATTGTGAATGGACTTGCTTTGTTTAAATCTTTATGAAAATGCTACTCTTTACTTTGGGCATTTGAAAAAGTTTGCATTAGTGCGGTATGACCAAAAAATTATATCACAGTATTTTTCTAAATTATACCGGTTTCGCAGTATATGATGGTATTTTCCCCCATGCATGACCGGGACATTGACCACATTTTCAACTGATTGAGAAAGAGGAAATACTGCAGCGGATTGACTTAGAATGCCTTATTTTACTGTCATGATGAATGAATATTGTAGAAAAATTCCACACTAGAATTAATACAAGTTTGCAAAGACCCACAAAATGATGCTGTGGGGAGACAACAACCAATAATACCTACTAGTAATCACTAATAACCACTAGACTCTAAACAAATGACACGTCAGGTTAACATAGAACGAATAAAGACATTTATCTTTGAATTTTCAGTCTATAGCATTGTCTTCTGTGTATCAGAATAATCCCTTGTGTCATCGCGTTCATGATCAGTAGTATCAGTGTCCTTATTTGCACACAGACACAAACCCCACCTTAAACCATCAGAGTGCTTGTGATAAATTCAGACTGCGATCTAAAGTGAATTATTTATTTATTTTTAAACGCAAGTGTGGGCAGACGTGCATTGCTTGTATAGTTTTCTAATAAACTGAATTCTACAATGCATCCCTCATGTAAGCATATCTCACTCTTTTGTTACAAAAATACCCCGAGCCGCATGAACACATACAGGAAATATATATCGTCACAATCATATTTATTTGGCTTCATGGTTCATCTGTAGAAACGTTTCCCTCAGCCATTTATGTGTGAAAACATGCGGCACGAGGAACGAGGAAATGAACACAATGTCGTCATTCGAAAGGATGAGAGTTATGATCACTTAATATGATTGACAGCTTTAGAGCAAATGAGCTCTCTGACTCATAACACACACGCACGAATGAAAACAGCACTCTGTACGGGGTTTAAAGCTCTTCAGATCGCATTATTCAGTGGAAAATGAATAGAAACGATAATCTGTATAAAGAACAATGCTCTCAGACACCAATGATAATATCCACTCTATTCTCTTTTCAGGAATACTTTTCTTCAGTGTTGACACAGGTTTTCAAAACAGCGCCATCTATTTCACACTTTTGTGCAACTAAGGCTAGGGTAAGCCCGAATCTAATCGAATGGCTCATTTCATTGCGGGGTGAAGGGGGACAAAAAAAACAAACAAACAAAAAAAACCTCTTTGTTGTGCTGTGATTGATCGAGCCTGGTGTGAATAGCTCCATAGGGATGTATTGTTTCGATTCAAGAGCGTCATTGTGTCATACATTCGTGCCGCTTAATCGTGCTCAGTGTGAAAGGCCATTAAAGAATACTTTGATACAGATTTCTGTTCATTCTGCCCAGCACTATGATAGACCGATTGATAAACTGATGATAGACTGACAGATAATAGATAAACAGAATGACAGATATCTATTGATAAATATTCTGCTGTAAATTCAAGCTATTATATCACAATGCAAATGTTTATGGGTGGGTGTGTTTGAAAGATAAAGTTGTGATACGCACCAACAAAGTAACCAATGAGGGTGCAGTGGAAGTAGGAAACCCGCTGCATGCGGCCAGACATGTTGGCAGGTCCGGGCACTTCTCCATTGGCCTGCTTCTTATAGTTGTCGTATCGGAGCACGAAACACAGCAGCAGGCCCGGCATGACGATATCGCCGATGCCCAGCATGGAGAAGTGGCTGCCGGTGGAGCTCGGGAACACCAGCTTGCCGGGCAGAGAGAGGCGCGGGACATCCCGTCCCATGCCAGGGCCCAGGTGCAGTTTGCGTGAGAGTACGTCAAGGGGGTTGTCGGCAGGTTGCGTGGCCACCTTCACCATCACATTGCTGTTGAAGATGTAGGCGGAGAAAAAGACCTACAGGAGAGGGAAGGAGATGAGTCAGAAGGACAGACCAGCTTGCCCTGCTGTTTTAAGACACTGAGAGAGAGTGATGTCAGGCTTGTGCAAGCGTGTTTGGAGAGATTTTCCACACTGACGAAAAGGTTTGACAGTCAACACCAGGGGGGAATGGGGAACACGTTCCAGGATATTTCAGGATTTGATGTACTAAGGTGGAGGTGTGATCTAGTGGTTACAATTCTGGATTTGCAACAGAAGTGTTCCAGGTTTGCACCCAAATGGCACTTAACCCCAGGTGCATTTTTCTAAGTAATAAAGAATCTGTTAAAGGACATGCCGACTTTTTGGAACTTTAGCTTATTCACCGTATCCCCCAGAGTTAGAGAAGTCCATACATACCATTCTCGTGCCATAACTCTGTCCGACGCACCCACTGCTAGCCTAGCTTAGCACAAGGACTGGAGGTAAACTGGAGCCTACTGCTCAATTAGTGACAAAACGGCAACATTTTCCTATTTACATGTTGTGATGAACATATATAGGAACTTTGCTGCCGTACCATGGGTGCAGCAGGCACAGTGATATTACACAGCGCCTGAAAATAGTCCCCAGCACACTCTCTGTGCAAGCAGGTTGTCACGGTTATGTTGACGGAAGTTAGCCAATTTTCAGGCGCTGTGTAATATCACTGCCCCTCTGCACCCATGGTACGGCAGCACAGTTCCTTGATAATTACGCAGGAATGAGAGTATAGTTCCCAGCCACATCGGTCTAGAAAATTTTTAGCCTTTGTACACAATGTAATTATACACATCAAAGCATGTAAATAAGAAAATGTTATTTTGTCACTAAATGAGCAGTAGGCTAGGTGGAGCCATTTACCTTCAGTCTTTGTGCTAAGCTAGGCTAGCGTGGGTGTGCGTCATGACACGCACGGAGATGAAAATGGTATGTATGGACTTATCGAACTCTGGGGGATACAGTGAATAAGCTAAAGTCCCAAAAAGTCAGTGTGTTCCTTTAAGTAAGTAAGTAAACCATATATACAGCATTCCATATTTTTGTAACAATCTTATGAGCTGCAATTTCAAATTTTACGACACCAGCACAGTGGAATACCATGTGATGATAGACATGTGCCAGTCTTAAATGGAGATGATTGCTTTACACTATTTGCACGCGAGAGTGACAAAAGAAACACGGAAGAATGTGAAAGTACAGAGCAGGATAACCAGTCCCTCCAGAAAAACGCTCCTTTTTTTGTGATTGTGGCGGGCAAAAATCCTTGAATATGCAGCACATTTCCTTAAAAAATGAGATGGAATATGCGGGATATTTATGCAATTTAATGCAATGAAACTTGCAAAAACTGCAGTTTGATGAAAAAGGGAAAAAAAGTGATTCCCCCAACACCCTGTCCTCACTAGGCTACAACATTAATGTAAAGAGTCATGTCTTATCACTTCCTATGATAAGCAAGCACTACATCACAGAAAGTGCTGGGAATATTTCAGACCTTAATAAACGCGTGGCTCAAACTTACAAAACATTTAGTCAAACAAGTTCTGTAGCTTTACAAAATGAATATGCAGCAACTTCTGTAAAAAATTATAAATTATATGCATTATACATTAAAAACATTATATGATTTAACCCATTGGTAACAAAAAAGTTCAATATTACAACTGTTAAGTTGCATCAACTCCTGAATGAAACTAAATTGCCGAAATTGCCCCCCAAAACCTCAATCACTATTCCCTACGCTAATACGCTAGGCATATTTTATTTAATTATTTGTGTATAAAAAAAACAAGCAAAATCCTTTAGATCAACAGGTTTATATCAACATGTCTAAGCTCTTAAGACTGGTAGTGTATATACGGCTACTGTGACATTTAATTACTCATGGTGCGATTTAAAGACACCCACACCAGTATGACTTGCTGCATTAATTGCTTACCCAGAACACATCATAGATGAGGAGGCCTGACAGCAGCAGGCATGACACCTTGAGACTAGGGAGCCGCACAAATGCGATCATGGCCACACAAAGACCCATGGCAAGTGCTGCAGGAAACAACAACACAATATTGAGAACAAAATAACACCACTCCATACAGAAAAGGTGGTAAAGAGGTAAACCAGATGACGTGTTTACATTATCTTCCTACACACACACAAACACAGAGTAACAGCATGCTGACGCACCGTCCATGAGCAGCCAGTGGCCTGTCAGCACCCAGATGAGAACCAGCAAGACAGAGAGAGAAAAAGACAGCAGCTCCGCCAACGTGAAGCGGCCACAGCACCCGAACGAGATCCTGGAGACAAAAGAGAGACGCTGGCTCACATGCTGAATACACTACCAACCACACATCGCTTGGCTGGTACATGAGGCTCATTTTCACACCCCAGCATCTGATTTCGAACACTGTTGTCCATTAATACACAAGAGGATTGTTCCACCCAAAGCAAAAAGAATAGATCATAGATTACATTGTGATATTAAGTGAAGGCGCAAGACACATCCCTACAAACACTGGAAGAGATGTGCAGCGTCACACATCATGTTGAACACTAGAACCGCCATGGGGTAAAATTTACCCCTTGCTGTTTTTCAAATGTACAAGACAGATTTTTCAATAAAATATCCAAAGCTCCCAGTCATCGACTTTTAATAAAATTGTGTTATTTACAATCCCCTGTTAAAAATTGTTTAGATAAAACTAGATTTAAAAAATGGGGCATTTATACTTAGAAGCGCCAGCGGGTCAAATTTATATAAAATATTTGAGCAACGTGTAAGCTTACTGTCAACAGTCCCAACGCACACTCAAATGAAGATGTTTTAGCCCATTTATAAATGTTCAAACTTTGGATTAATTATACATTTTAGTTTTGCAATTTTTATCGTGTATTCTTTGCTACGGTGTTGCTTTTTATCCAAGTCAGCCCGTTTCCTGAAAAATAATATTTCCGATCTATGATGTAATTAACAAAACATTTTCATGACTACCCCAAGTGTATTGGTGTCGTTCTCTTATTCAAATTCTAAATGATATAACTAAACAAATGAATAATTAATTAGGTAAAACTGTGCGCTTGAATTTGTCATTGCACATCATGCATCGTATGTCATCCTTTGTCATACATCCTATGCAGTGCGGTGAATTATTATTGCTCTTTATTGTTTATTAAGGGTATGTTAGTTCTAGTGTTAAAAATATAACGCATTGTTTTCTATGAGAGTACACATAGATGCAATGTACATACAAGATACTTTCACATATAGTGTTACATTCACAGCTTTACAGCTTGAACCATTATAATGATACGTTTTTAATCCAACGCCAAAATTCAAGCACTGTAACGCCAACAATATTCATCCAGAGCAAATGAAACGAGTGAGTGAAGGGAAGGCGGCTTCGTGCATCAACTCGCTGTCAGAGAGAGAAAGCGCAGCTGGTATCGTGTATCTATTCTGCAGAAATTCAGATATGCATCGGAAAAGCACTGACAACACTATATTGCACACAATTTATTATTTCAGATGCCTTTTTAAAAGACTACAAATGAAAAATGTATTATATGTAAAATTCAACCCACCAAAGTGGCTAGTAGTAGTGACTGCATTACTGCTGAAATCCACCCACATTTGGCAAGTTGGCGGGTGTTAATGTTAAGCCCTGCTCGCGAGTAATATTAATCTCCATTGCAGGTTCACGAGAACACCACAGTGCATTATTTTAAACAGCAGTATTAAATTAAATGTAGATGTAATATTAATAAATCTACATTTTTACTATTATTAATAAAAAGCTGTCTTCAGCTATTCATTAGACTAAATGGCTTTCCTGAGTGAATGTCAATCTGAATGCCAATAAGACATGTTTTTTTGACGTGAACTGAAGTAACTGCAGTTAAAGGCAAACCGCTCTGATGAAAGTAAACATTTCTTACTTGTTCTGTGGGGAGCAAGGTCTGGTCAGATACTGACACATCGGCAGCAAGAGGAATGCAAATGCAATCGTCGCTAGAACTGTTGAGGAAAAACAGACAGAAAGAATTACATAAATATTACTCAAGCTGGTTACAGCGCAGCGTATGAACTAGGTCAGTGTGTTAGAAAGGAGCGGTGGAAGGTCACTGGTGTGTTTGCATGCGGCACAAACCTGCAGTGCATATGGTGAACACCACCTGAACAGAGTCGAAGAAGAAAAACATGACGAGCAGAGACACTGAGGCTCCGATGGGCAGGAACAGTGCCTGTGTAGAGTCTATGGTCTGAATACCTGTGCAAACACAATTTTTTATGAGAGGACTCAGGTTCTGTTAAGAAGAGCATAATAACATACTACTACATGGTATAATGTATCCCACAATGCACTCCACCTTTCATTGCTAGTGTGATTAATGAAGCAAAAGTAATTATAGCTGTTTTTAAAAACACTTTCTTGGCTCATGACTAGGAACTAGTTCAGGACTCACTGTTGTTAGAGTTGGCATTGTTGAAGGAGCCAGTGGTGGTGGGGTTTCCATCCTTGTCTTTCTCCTGGTTCTCACAGTCCATGTTTAATGACCTGTGTGGACAGAAACAGTTTACCCACAATCCCCAAAACAGCGGACAGAACCAGGATGCCTGAGCTTTATGCTCGGTGTCAGAGGTTTTGACAACAGTCACAGATGGCATATTTAATTTGAAGAGAAATGAAAAGCTGTGAGGAACAGAAGTACGGTCCTTTTAATAGTGATGCACCAATCATGATTTTTCATGGCCAATTATGATTGCTTGGAATATTTCCAAAATTCCCCAGCTTAACCCTAACCCTAACGTGTCCATCATGGATATAATGCAAATATTTTCATTAAAACAAATAAATGTAAAATAAATTAAGATATTACAAGAAAAACAGCACTGCTAGATTATCAATAATGCAATGTTTTCGAAAAATAAACATCTAAAATGGAATATCTGCATGAGGTGAAGCTGAAGAATGAACGAAAACCAGTAAACTGAAGCTTGTTTTTTACGACACATCCTGAGATTAATTACATATCAGAAGCACAACATAAATATAACAACTTTTATCTGCACAAAAAGACACAAATGCAAATGAACTTGAACTAAGTACATGCTGGCCAGATAGTTTTAATGTTGTGGAAGTGCTCTTCCCGTAATGACGCTCTAAAACATGGGAAACTAAAGCACAAGGAATTCACAGCAGACTATAGTGTTCTCATTATGTTATGTACATGGATGACTGGCGCTGCACTTAACTGTATTTTCATGATCAAAGTGATTCCGGCTACACTTTTAAAGTCACTGTGATCCATCGTTTTCTTAATCGATCGCCGTGGTCACGTCCGAGTACTCGTGCACATCCCTAGTTTCTAATACTGGCTGTTGTTTTTTTAGTTAAAGCAAATATAGGTGTTCATATACGTGTTATGTGTGTTGTTATATGTGCACTATTACACGCCAAACAGGGGCCTATTGCACAAAACTAGGATAAGGGATTAAGCCGGGATATCTTGGTGATTCTGGCTCAATTTATCCACTAATATACAGTTCATAAACATCTTTCGTTATCGTTATTGTTCTTGTTGTGAGTGTGCCTTCAGGGTAAGTTTACACGACAGCGGTGTACTAAATTTTGCATATAGATGGCAAGATCATCAAGATATCCTGGCTTAATTCCTTATCCTAGTTTTGTGCAACAGGCCCCTGGTCTTAAAAAAATATATATATCTGTAGACATTTGGTCTATAAACAATTCAGTTAAAATCGGCAATGATGTGTGACGATTCAAGTTGGCTGAGCTGTAAAACGAACGAATTGCAATACACGTTTTAAACCGCCTCACTTCACAGGCACGATAGCAACAAGCAAGTTGTAGCTAGCGTTGTGCATGCACACTGGCGCGAAGAAGAGTGAAGTAAGCCAATGTTTTCAGTTCATTCACATGGAAGTTAGGCGTGAGTGTACCCGCGTAGTTTCCGTTGAGGTGGCATTTTGACTTTCCGAAGACTAATCAATCATCACCGTGAGCGGCTCCAGTCACCTCCGTCTGAATGTAAAAGATAATGGGCCAGACCGCACAGCACCACCACTCGCAGCGTCAAGGGCGATTGCCATGGAGATCGCAAGTTGCATCAGTGTTTTCACAGCAAAATATAGGCTTTTTTCTGTTTTCTAACTCTTGCAAGTGTAATGACACATAATAATTCAAATCTAGCCTTTATAACAATGTGAAACCCGTCACTGTTGTACTTAAAATATGACCTAGTTTACTTTTTTATTTCTGCTATTCCTCAGTGCAGGATGAGGATGAAGAAGCTGAAACAACCTCCTCCAAAGAAAACACCACTGGAAGATCTCCTTGAAGGGACTTTTTCATAGGGTTGGGTATCGTTCGAATTTGAATGATTCCGATTCTACTTATCGGTTCTGATCCTTATCGATTCCAATAAGGTAAAATAAAAAAATTATTTAAAAAAACATGATACAAATGATACATAGATATCATTCACATTTATTTTAAATCTTATTGTAAAACATTTCATAAGAGATGAATACCATGAAGAGAAATCAACAGGCTAAGAACACTTACACAAGGGACTTTTGCCTATGGTTTAAAAATAAATACCAGAGGGAAAACAACTAACTAATATAAATTTCAAGCATTATTAAAACACACCCAGTAATTTAAAAAAAGAACAAATAAATGATAAAGAATGAAATAAACATTCAGATATTCAGGTACAGAAACTGTATAATCAAATGTAAAATAACAGCAATTTATTAATAAAATATAGGCTATACATTACAGATAGTTCAATTATATTCTGTCTAGTAGTGATGGGGAGTCGACTCCTCGACTCTGAATAGTCCCAGAGTCGGGGGTCGACTCCCGCACAGGAATCGACTCTCGGTGTCGACTCATTTGCTGTGTCCGAAATCGCTCACTTGTTTACTGATTCTCAAATCCCTATAAAGTGCATGAACGTTGAATGCACTATAAGCAAGGTATTTTTTCGTGATTTTTCCTCTGTAAAATTAGGTATGGGCAACAGCTAGGTAGAAACGCTGATGGCCACTCAAGTCATCGCTAAATTGGACCAATTTGGATGGTCACGACTTTTAATAAGGATTTTAAGGCTTTGTGTCAGGCGGAAAATAATTTAATTGTGTAACAACTGCAATTGTGTCTTATTTCTGACCCTGTTTAGATGTAAAGTAAATGGAGTCGAGGAGTCGATTCCATAGACTCCTACAGTGGGAGTCGGGAAACGGAGTCGACTCCAAAAAACCTGGAATCGAACACCCCTACTGTCTAGAACAGCGAGTGAGTTCTCATTGTCTTTTGTTTGATTAATGTTGTCAGAGACAGCATCCGGAACATCTGCCGTCACTTTAAGAGCTGCACAGTGCACACAGATCACACGGATTACACATACGTTTTCAACTTTTCATGAAATGATCAAAATGATCACAATATCGTTGTTTATTGCAATTATTTTTTGGTCGATATATCGCAAAACAAAAAGTAGTTATAGTGACAGGCTTATGCACAGAACAAACGGATTACACATACGTTTTCATCTTTTCTTTTCTGTCTTAAGACATAACCAACTGTGTTTACGAGAATATTTTGACATATTTTGTGTGTATTTGACCGTTCGCGTGCTGTGAAAAAAGACAAGGAATGGTACTCAGTTCATTATCGCGAGAAGCCGTTCTGTGCACACGTGTGTGTGAATCGTGAATCATGAATCTTATCGCATCTTGAGTTGAGTGAATCATTACATCCCTAATCACAAGCCAAACAAAGATGCTACAAACCTGTAGTTGTTTTTAAATTAGATTGTATCATTTTAAGATTAAGAATTAAAGCAAAAACAGCATGGTCTGACTAGCTTCATGCAATTATGCAAATCCTCTCTGTCCGAAGATGGCGCTTATGGAACAACAGCGATACAGCGTTTCTGCACTTACAAACACTACTTTAATAGGCATTATAGTGAGGCAAGCGGAAAATAAACTTTTCTGAAGACAGTCACATTCATATTAAAACAACCACCCCCAAATCAATATTTATATTTTCTTCCAATATTTTGAGCATGGCAAACAGTGAGCTTGCTGTGCCTGGTACAGTATTTGCTCTGCTGGCAGATCTGTGCCCTCCACTCCTCTTTGAGTCCGTCTTCCACATGCCCCATTTCTGGCCTGTGTTAAAGTCCTGTTTACAGACTTTGAGATTATTCCAAAAAATGTAATTTGTGTTTGGAAATATTACGATGCAGTTTGCATATGCAAGTCTGGAACAGAGATCAGCGAAAATCCCAGCACCCATATGGCAGCTGCTATAATCACCCTGTAGCCCAAGACTAAGCAGGGCTGAGCCTGGTCAGTACCTGGCCAGCAGGGGGCTTTGTGTGGGTCCAAACGCCCCAGTATAGAGATGGGGACACTGGTGTGTGGAGAGCGCACTGGCGACTTTACTGTGGCTGCCGTCACATCATTCAAGTGGATGCTGCACACTGGTGGTGGTGGTTGAGGAGAGACCGCTGACATGAGTGTAAAGCGCTTTGGGTGTACAGTAGTACATATGAAAGCGCTATTTAAATGCCTCAACAACAAAAGAAGACAAAAAAATGGTTCTGTTGCAGATCGCGTGTTTGGAGCCGGTCGAACGGTGTATCTCTACTTTTTTTAAATGTCATACTGTTTTAACCAAATCTAACTTTCAGAGTCCATAATTATGAGAGTTGTCCTCTGAAAATTTAGAAAGATGTATTTTCAAGGCTTCAGATAAACAAATGGACACTTCTGTACCTCACAGCTTCATTTTCTTTCACAACAAATTAAATGTGTCATCTAGAACAACAACTTTGCCTATTGATTCATTCAATAGATGCTTAAAGGCCCAGATTCCAAGAGTAAAGATGTTTTCTGCTAACCCAGGCAAGTATTATTTTTTCACTTGACATGACAATTCATTGGCTACATAAGCATTTTTAAAATATCTACCAGAAAAAAAGAAAAAAACATTGAAATAAAAATGTATATACTTCCCCGAATAATGAACATTTGTTAAACACAGGTTCAAAAGATGTTTTAATGCTTAAGAAAGAACTCTCCTTTGCTCAGCAAGGCTGCATAGATTTGATCAAAAATGCAGCAAAAAAATGAAATATTTTAATTTAAAAGAACCATTTTCTATTTTAATATATTTTCAAATGTAATTTATTCCGGTGATGCAGAACTGAATTTCCAGCATCATTCAGTCTTCAGTGTCACATGATCCTTTTTTTCAAGATTCTTTGAGGAATTGAAAGTTCAAGCGATAGTGTGTGTATGTATATATTTGGGTTTTTTTTCCCACTCCCACAAACATATTTATTTTCATTTCCAATAATGTATGGAAATTATACAGTTTATATTATATAGTGGGCAAGTAATGTAACCTGTGTTGTGGCTGAACAGCGGTACCACCGTCAACACCAACTATCGCTGCAAGCCTAGTTTGTTCATGCAAAACATGCATGATAAACAAATATAAGATTGTGGCAACACAGCACTGGTTCAATCCTAATTGCTGAGCCGTGAGGTCTGCAGCAGAAGAGATTAGAGCTCACCTGAAGCTGCCATACACAATGAGGAGGATAGAGATGAGGAAGGTTGACACCTGGCTGGAGTCCACAAGGGAGTACGCCCTGAGGAGAGGAGAAAGGAAGTTATTGTTTTTCACAAAAACAAAAGGATAGGTACCAGACATAGCATACACTCACTACTCACTATTCACACCACCAGCTATTGACCCAAGTGTGTGGGTGAAACGCGAATCAAAGCTCAGCCTGGTCGAGTTGTTACAGAGCAGTGTAAGAGAAATATCTTGTGTTACGGAATTCTCGCCCCCCAAGAGCCGCACCGAGCATTTTTTGAGACCTGTGCTTGCCTTTTGTCTTTTAGAGAAAGAGGTCAGGCTGTACGCTGTGTGCTAAGCAGACTCTTAAAATATGATTACAGCGAGCAAGTGACAGTTTGTTTGCTGGATAAATAATGTGTGGCTGTGAACAGAAGCAGCAGATTTGATTGTGTGCGTTAATGAAGAATGTATGAATAAGGAAAATGAGAGCGAGAAAAAGTAGGACAAAACGCTGACCTTATCCTCAGACGACACGCTTTTACTATGGACAATAAATGGTTTGAAGAAAAGCCCATTAGTAGTCACTCACAGACCTAACCTCGACTGTATACGTAATGATCCGGAAACACAGAACAGACGTACATCCAGACCGTAGAAAGGACAAAAAGCGAGGCGAAGAGGCGAGGGGTGTTTGTGGAAGCGGGTGTGACCCTCAGCCTCGCTTCAAAGGCAGGCGTGAGGAATGTGTGCAGGATCTGTGCAGGATCAAAACACTATAAAACAGCTCAACTGAGCTCTGACTGACACAATGTTTCAGAATCACAAGTGCCCACTGGGAAAGAAAACCACACATGTAAAGCTTAAAATGTGGTTCCTTAGCCATTTCCATTAAAGTTGACTTTATTATCTTGAATTCCTGAGGTTAGATAGACTATTCACATAATTAGTGGTGTAAGGCAAGCATAGACTTGCATTGAAGAAAGGACTTGACCTGAACATTATACAGACTTGGAGAGGGGCTCTTTTGATTTAGGCTAGTAAGCCACCACCTACCAACCACCCAGAAACACCCTAGCAACTAAGAATCTCACATTTTCTTATGCAACGTGCTATTATTTTACAATACTCCTGTGTGTGACACTCATGAGAAGAAATACAAACAGACAAGCTCAACAAAAAGTCTATGGAAGTGTACTGTGGTCAAACTTTAGACATGAGTGCATATTCAATGTGAGCATCATCTTGGTTATTTGTGTTTTCCTGGTGTTTTATTACATGGTGTTGTAGGGTACAACATGTGCTTCTATGATCTGTCATTTTAAGATTCTTTATATTGTATTTCATGCACACAGTGTGAAGAAAAAAAAAAAAAAAAAGGTACATCATGACTATTTTACCCGAACAGAGTTAAAATAGTCTGTTGCCATGACGCCATTGACAGGCGACTCCCTCACGTCCTGGTTCCTTGGTTAAAATAGCAAATCTCTCACGATTTAAAAATAGTTGGAAACATTTGGGATACTGTAAGTACTCAACTGAACAAAATATAGAACACTGGCCTAGTGGTTTTTCGATATTTTACAGCAAAAAATCTTACATATTGCACCTTTAACAATGGTTATTTTAGTAGCATGAAAAACCAAATGGTTTTGAAACTTGGAATAAATTATATACAGAAAGCAAAGAAAGAACCTTCCCCATTACTGAAGTGGTCATTGATTTATGGTACATCACAATTCAACAATTAGTTTCAATGTTTAGGCTGCAAAAGTCAAGTAAATTGTAGATGCATAGCAATGTAGGGCATTATAGTTCATTCATCATGGGATAATATGGAAACCTGCAGGTATGAAATCAGTAAGGTTTTATTTATTTATTATTCATTTTTATCAATTTGTTGACAAGCCTAATTACTATTCAGTTATGTGTATCACTGCCACTGTTAAAATATACATATAAATGACAGGGTTTAAGCTATAAGGTTTTAGCCTAGCCCTAAGAATTTTACCTGAAAAAGTTAACTGAAAGTCATAATACTTCTACAAAAGACAATACTTCATTAAAATAATGTGAAAGACAGGTCCAGTAGCATGTCTCTTAGAACCACGTGAAAAACACTGGTTTATTTATTCTTATTTAGACGATCATTCATTTATTAATTTTAACAATTGAACAAATTTTAGAAAAAAACTGTTACAAGTAGCTGAAATATAAGTGTGATCTCATAGGACAGAGAGTGATTGACAGGCGGTGTCTGCAGACGTCCCTTAAGGGTGTGTCCTGGTAGATTGCACTTGCTGTGATTTACATGATTTTGTGTCTGAATCCTCCCAGACTTCATTCTTGCACCAGGGACATAAATAGGCCTTTTGCTCACACAAAAAGGAGGCATGCGCAACCTTTCATTTCGTGACACACTTTCAGTTTGACACATGACAAACATTTCAATTGTGATTTCAGGACACTGTTGCTGCTGTTCTGTTCGCTTAATCTAACAGCTGATTGCTCAGTCCCTGTAAATATACACAAGAGTGCTGGGAGGCAGAACACTGCTTTGTTGATTGCATTTTGGCTATCTATACAGTCACTGGAAGCCAAATCTGCAGAAGCTATGGGTGTTAAATTCAGTGAAATCACTAAATAAAATGCAAAATACTATGATTTATTTGATGATTTTTATACACACCAGTAAAACTTCACAGTTCCGGTTACCAATTTTGGTACCATAGCAAATATTTTAATAGCATTATTTATTTAAATTAGGCCTAGTTAATTATTAAAGTTTCTAATAATTATATAATATATTAACCCCCCGATTTCACAGACAAGGTTTAAGCCTAGTCCCAGACTAACATCCATGTTTGAGTGGTTTTAAATTGCAATGAGATCTTAAGGTGCCATTGTTTTGTCTCGAGATGCACACCAGTGATGTTTTTTTAAGATACTTAAATGTCTTAATTAAACTAAGGCCTAATCCTGGCTTAATCGAAGCCCTGTCTGTGAAACCAGGCCTAAAACATTAGCATGTATTTTAGCACAGAACTACTTTACATATCAGATACAGTTCCTCATTTTAATATGGTGGTCACTCCTAAAACAGTGTGTATTTAGCAGCATAAGAAAAGAAAAAAAAACCTGTGTTAACCTTAAACATTATAATAATGTGCAAGTAAGGGCTCTCTATTTAGTACATTATCAGCAGCATAAGCAGAGGGTTTTTTTAACTTAATTGAATAATTTAATTAATTTAAAGACAAAGACACCTTTTTTTGTCTTTTTTTTTACAGTAAACCAAAAAAGCACTCTACACATTTTCAAACAATGTCAGTCTATGCATTATTGCTAATGCGTGCTGTCTCGCTTAAACTACCTTTCAGAGCCTGTGAAAGATGCTCGGGACATTCGATGGGACGATCTCTTTCCTGATCGGGCCAGTGCTGAATCTTCATAAAAGTTTATAATTTGCTCGCGTTTAAAGCCTTGCAAAAAGCAGCGCACACTCATCTCAAACAGTGCACAAATAGGCCAGTGAATTTAATTTGACTTATTTTTGTGCTTCGGCAGATAAAGGTCTGCTGTGGTTTTGTATATAAGGAGAATAGAGCGCTATGAATCCTTCATACTGAAATTTAAACCTGTTAAAAGAAAAATAATAATTTGCTGCATAGGATCTGTGAATGTGTGTTGCTTCATGCACATCATTCTGCTCACGGGATGCGCATAAGTGCTTTGTGCAGCTCTGTATTGGAGCCTTTCATACCATAATGCTTTTGCACAATCAAAGAATATTAATAGCATACAGGTTTTTCCTCGGTCATATTTCTTGCCGCAACTGGCTGTCGACTAAACCCAGACAGGCAGTCACATGCTCAGATTACTTATCAGTGTCACATGGTCCTTCAATCTTTCTTATTTTATGATTTGCTAGTATAAAGTCATCTCAAGGCATTCCATAGCTAAGTGTGAAGGACAGAAGAATATTTACATTGTTACCGTATTTTCCGCACTATAAGGCGCACCTTCAATGAATGGCCTATTTTAGAACTGTTTTCATATATAGGGCGCACCGGATTATAAGGCACATAGAATAGAAGATACTGCAATCAAACGTTTGCGTTATGCAGCCACTAGACGGACAACTCCGTTCACTCCCATGATAACATTGTTCAAACGTTGATGTGCATACAAACAATATCTCCCAGCCTTGCTAACTTTTCTCCCAAACGTGGAGGGGAACTTTTCTTTAATTCAGTAAACACGTAGCCTAGTAAAAGAAACCACTAAATACCTCTATGGTCTATGGTCCCTAATAATGGTCTGATACCACTAAATCAAACGTTAGTGCATAACTCCACATTGTTCAGTTACGTATAACACGTAAAGCTCACTTTTTCAGTTCATTCCCCGTCCACGAATCCTTCTTCTTCAGTGTCCGAATTGAACAGTTGGGCGACTGCAGCATCCAACCTGCCCGGCTCCCTCTCGTCATTATCCGAAAGCACAGTACCGGTGTTTACTGACTACGGTAGCCGTAATTCTGCAGGCGGTGTGGCTTTGTAGTTTACCAGTCGTACTAAAAAATTTATTATTATTAAATTGTTTTTATTGGTTTTTCATACTGAAACATTTTGACAGAGCGCCTTGATCCATATATAAAGGCGCTCCGGATTATAAGACACACTGTCGTTTTTTGAAAAAATGAAAGGCTTTTAAGTGCGCCTTATAGTGCGGAAAATACGGTAAATTAAATTTGACGGAAACTCGTCTTCCCTCGCTGCATTCTGCGGCTGTCAATCATTCTCCGTTCAGCATTTAAACAGTGCGTCGCGTTCGGTGACGACAGGCAGCACGATAAAACCCTCTCCAATATGATATATTCCAGTTATAATACTTGATCTGTAGATAAAGGGTTGTGGATTTGCTTAAAATTACTTTATCTTAACGATTTCGTACTCACTAGCTGGTGACCACACAAGGACAATAACTGGAATTTAAAACTGAAGAAACAAATGATCCGTTAACTGTTAGACAGATATACATTACACCCCAGGATTTACACGCTCAACATCTCTCAACTTTTCAATGCTCACATGTGTAGCATTGCATGCTCTGACTCAATGTTGCTTAAAGCGCATCAATCTGCACCCGGATGCACACAAGCGGTTTGTGTCTCTCTGTTTTGAAGCGTTTCATATTATCGTGGTCTTGTGCACTGAAAGATTATTAAAAGCCTGTCGTTTCTATCATATCTTGTTGCCCCTTTAAAAAGCTGCACATTACGTTTACAATAAAAGTTTTTTAATTGTATATTATTTGTGTAGACCTATAATTATTTACATTCATATATAAATATGTATTTTATAAGAACACAAATAGTAATTTGTTATATTAATAATAAGACACTATAGGTTTAAGTTATTGTAACTTAATTGTAACTATTAAGTTAAATAATTTACAATGCAAAATTTAAACTGCAATAAATAATGTTATGAGATTGATGTTTTAAATTCTTGAATATACAAAGAAGAAAACAAATGCAATGATACTTTTAAACATGAAACTAAATCACCAATAGGTGGCAAGTGACCGTCTTGAGTGAGTCATTGAGACATTCATTCCCGCGATTTGTTCAAAACGGCTCATTCATTTAGTAACAAAACATCGCAGTGCTGCTTTCCTTTGGAACTATTTGTCTGTGAAACAGACAAAAAATATCATTACTGTTTGTGTCTAAAATGTAAGTAACGTAAAATTAACTAGGCTACTTGTTTATTGAACTATAAATTAAAAGTTACACAACACAATTTAAGTCCTTTAAAAAAAAAAAAAAAGATATTTGCAGCATAATCAACATCAGGGTCCAATTCATTCTACTCCGAGTCAGACTGCTCACTTAGAGCATGTATGCCTGAATGAATTAACAGCCAATAACCAGTAGATTGGCAGAAGTGGCACCATGCCATAGCGTTCAAGAGCAGGCATTTCCCTCTCTAGATCTCACTACCTCATTTATCTTTCACAGCGACACATGACCGCTGCGCAGATACCTTAAAATTTACGCAAATTTGAATATTGTATCATCTAAAAGTTAGGGATAAACGGCTCTAAAGCCTAGCACACCCTAAAAGACAAAGTTTCCCTTAATGCACTTTTAGCAAATTCATGAAAATTAGGTCATTCATGCTGACAAAACTGTCCGAAAAACCAGTAGGACCAATAATCCAACAGGCCATAACAAATGTATGGTGGTAAAAACTGATCTCTATTCAATGATATGGTACTTCCTCAATAGGAAAATGTCCTGGGCCAAATATACTGTAATATTACAGAAACAGACGTGTTATAAATGATCATAAGTATATAAAACCTGACATCGCAGTGAACAGGTTTTGTTTTTTAGAGGTACATCACAATTTCTCTTACACTATTAATTAACTGTATAACTCATTGAAGTTCATGTAGGCACCTCATTCATTACTTTGTACTTTTGTATCTGATTTACAGTACACCAACAGCAACTCCAGTCACCCTGGACTAATCTAGGGTTAAGTGCTTTGCTTGAGGCTTAAACCACTCAGCTGTCAGTCCACATCTTTCACTGTTAGATTTCCACTAGTTAAAGTCCCATTATGACTTGTCAGTTTGGCATATAAACATCTGAAAAGTTGAACTGCGTTTCAACATTCACACACACATGTATATATTTTAGTGGTGTCAGAAGTACTGCCATTTTAAAAATGTGACTATACTAGCTTTTCCCTCTAGCATTCTGAACGCTATTAAAGGGATTCAGTGAGACGTAATTTTACAAACAGCACGAGTGAATCACTGCACGCTCTCTCACTCTTTCCCACCTCAAAATGCGCAAACGGCTTTACATCACCACAACACGTCTGCACTATAAGCAAGCTGCATGCGTTTGACACAGGAACTGTCACTTGCACAATCGAGGCAGTGTTGCAAAGTCACTAAAGTTTATAATTTGCATTTCTTTTGAAGTCTTGCCAGTGGTTATGCCACTCAGCACTTGTACGCTCTCCTAGAGATGAAGTGCTCACGCACAAAGAGTGCGCACACAAGGCCGCCTCACAATCAGCTCACGAGTACCAAATTGAGCTTAAATGGTCAAATACACACAAATGTATTAGGGCTGCAAACTAATGATTATTTTGATATTCGATTAGTTGGCCGATTATTTTTCCTGATTAATCCGATAAAATGCCCTTTTTTATTTTATTGACAAAACACACTATTCCATATCCTGCCCAGTGCTGACCTTCAAACAAACGTGTCAGCTGAGTGCTATGAAAACATGCATAGTGAATATATCTACCCTTACAAAAACAAATAAAAAAAAAAACCACATTAACCATGGTATTGCTTCAAATCCAGTTTACCTATGGTATTTGTGTGTTTCTACAAATTGTAATCAATACACCAAACTATAAAACAATGGTTACTTTTGTAAGGGTACATTTGTGCTGTACATTGGGCCTCATTCATGAAACAACCGGAATGAATTTGTGTGTAAATCGTTCGTAAAGCCGCTCTGACTTAAATTTTCGGATTCATGAAAATGTTCGTATTTTCTAAATGTTAGCTGGTACGAAAGAAATGTACATGTGCGTAAAACATTTGAACATTTTGTGTTCTAATTTAGGCAAACTGATGACATTGCATTTTGTTGCACTATGTAGGGCAATAAGAATTGATATGCCCCATCTTTTTTTGTTTTGTTTTTACTATTTAACGTTGGGTAATAGGCAGCGCTCATTACTGTCATTATTTTACCAGGCAGTACAAATCACAATGGAACAGGGGCCGAACAAAACCTACACAGACCAATCATCCCACTTGTACACTGACTGAACTACAATAATGGAGAAGTTAAAGGGTTAGTCACCCAAAAATGAAAACTCTGTCATTTATTGCTCACCCTCATGCCGTTCGACACCCGTAAGATCTTTGCTCATCTTCGGAACACAAATGAAGATATTTTTGTTGAAAACCGATGGATCAGAAATGCCTCCAGTGACAACAATGTAATTTCCTCTATAAAGACCCATAAAAGGTACTAAAGACGTTGTTACAAAGTCCATCTCACTACAGTAGTTCTATATTCATTTTATGAAGCGACGAGAATAGTTTTTGTATGAAAAAAATTAACGTAATAACTTATATAGAGATGGCCGATTTTAAAACAGCTTCCTGAAGCTTTGGAGCGTTATGAATCAGTGTATCGATTCATGATTCGGATCACGCGTCAAACCGCCAAACTGAAATCGGCCATCTCTATATAAGTTTTTTAGGTTTTAAGTAATTAATGACAGAATTTTCATTTTTGGTTAAACCAACTTTTTAATACTGCTCTTTTAGTAATATTCTTCAAAATTAGATACTAGTATCACATTACTGCCATGGATATTCTGTATCATAGCAACCAAAGCATCTCAGCTGGAAAAACGCTACCCTGGCAAAGCGCTTTCAAACGCCACCAGCTAGCCGTTTCCAGAAGAGCACCAGGCAGGCTTTGGTGGTCAGACAATAATTTAATATTTATTGCTAGTCGTAAGGCCAATTATTATCTTTAGCATTTATGCAAAACACTTGATCCAAACCTGAGAAACAATTCCAGAAGAGTCCACAGAGTTCCTAGCCATGTCATTTGCAGTTTTAACTCATGGGCGGGGATTTTGCTAATTATGAATGAGTGTGCAAGCGCGTCCTATTTACAAATTTTTCGACTTTATTAATATGCACACGTTTAACTATCGAGTCACTGGTATTCGAAGCGTTTGTATATCTAGAAGATTTTTCGTAAATGTCCATTTTACGCGCAAATTACTCAGAATTTGCTCATATATTTATGAATATATTTTGCATTATGTGCAAAAGTTACTAAGAAAAAGGACAGTTTAAATCTTTACATTAAAATTATGTTAAAGAAAAACAAAAAGCACAAACTCAGTGTTAGCAGATAAGAGGAAGGTTCAACACACACACACACACACACACACACACACACACACACGCACACGCACACGCACACGCACACGCCATTTCTTAATCCTTTAAATAGCCAAGCCTGTGCTCTTTTAGTGAAGTTTAACAGACTGTCAGGGCGCGGTTTCATTTAAAATGGAATTACTCACATTAATAAGCAGCATTTACATGAGGATATAAATACTGTTCTCTATATAGATCAGTGGATAATATAACCTGTAAAATGAAAGTTTTGCGCTGAGGACGCACACGCATGTCAAAACGAAATGACAGGGTATGTTAAACGCTAATGCATTCACTTGAAGCTTAAAATACAGAATTCTCATGTTTTGGGCACTTGGATCCTGTACCTTTCCCGCAGCAGCTCACTTTGTTTCCACTCCAACGCCTGGAAGTTTCTAGTATGTCTACTAAGACCTTGCTTAGCTAGTTCAGGTGTGTTTAATTGGAGTTAATTGGAGCTGAACTCTGCAGGACAGTGGCCCTCCAAGAGCAGGACTGTACAACCCTGGTTTAAGCCATTAGTTGCGAGATTTTTATCATCTTGAAAAAAATGACATGTACTATACCTGATATCTACCAAAATTAATCTGTCTAGTCTTATTGTGCAATTTGTGTCAATACCATCTCCGCAAACTATCAATATTTATTAACATCACCCATTTTAAAATCACACTATAAGCTAACAATAAAGGCATTACAAAAAAAAGGGGAATGTCATTATCGCTTAGCCACCAATTTTACTTGGTATAATTGTCAAATCTGGTACTTGTAGTGCAGTGCTGGTTATTTACTCATCTGCCAGCCACTGTTTGGGTTGACCTGTAAAACATCTTGGATTTACATTTTATAAGAAACCAGATGTGTAGAAGCAAAAACTACTCGAAGTAACATTTTATTATATCTTGAAGACAGATGACTAAAGGCATCAACTTGCAAAAGGAGAACACACATGACGATTTCTTACATTTAGCAGCCTTAATATGGCCTACTACTGCACAGGTGTCACACTTTTGTTGTTGCAGTTATAAATGAATCAGACAGTCGAAGACATTTGTTAAGCTACGGATTATAGACGTATAGTAGGCAGATTGGTAATGCCGAAAAATAGGATTAAAAGAACTAACATATTTTAAAGATCAACCGAATTAAATGTCAAGTGCACTTTCACATGCTAAGCTAATGCATTCTGAATTTTTATGTTTCAAGTGTACATACAGTATTTCATCAGAATTAAGACCATACACAGCCTATTAAAAGGCAAAAGACCTTGCTTAGTTGCCATTACTCTTTTAAAAGGATTAGTGCACTTGTTCACATGCAAACTAATCATCTGATATTGAGAATTGTAGTTGTGTGGCCAAATATTGTGTTGTGTACATTCACTACAGCAGCAGGTACAAGTCAGTGTGAGAGATCAGAGATCTTCAACTACTTCTTTCAAGAGCTGCTAAATCATAACGGTTTGCTGTTTGGAAACTTCAACTGAACAATACCATGACTGTTCAGGCAAACAAAAGTCATTCAATGCCGCCCAGCCAAGGCATTAGAGATGCAGACGTTATGAACACCTACATGCCAGTCAAACTTCCTGGAAAGTCCTTTTCATCAACCAGGCCTATGATAACTAGATGATTGAAATTCATCTAATGAAAATAACAGAAATACTAGTATCAGCTACTGATATACAGACCTCCATTTGCCTTATAAATACAAAAGCGGCAATGATAAACTTCTGAACATGCCACATTTCACCTATTCACTTAGGGTACACCAATAACAAAATTGTAAATATTTTGTAATGGGCATTATGTTTTATATATTTGAATGATCTTATGTCCTGAATATCACACATATTATGCATATAAGGGTGCATAATATATGCACATGATTTTGCAAAAGATTTAAAAAAAAAATTTCAATATAGGGGCCAAAACTCTTCGACTTGGTGCTCCAAAACATGTCACATGGACCAGCAAAGTTGCTATCTCCAGCTATATCAATTCCTGGCCTGAAAGAGTCAAAGAATGAGACATGCTGACATTCATATTAACCCAGAGAATATTCGTCATGTATGAGCTGAAATGAGTTAAAGAAGAAATCAGTTCACAATGAGTTGAATATCTTGTTTACACACCACGGCCATGTTTCAAAGCCTAGTGCGCTGCCTACCTAGAGAGCATTTTAGGGCATCATATCCGCATTACATTTGGAACGTTTCACGTGCGTCTATGACGCCCGAACCGGTTGTCTAAGTAGTCAACTCAATAGGGTTTTAGAAACACAGCCTATGTCTTGCATATACACAGTTCTCTTCCTTAAAGACAGGATTAGAGCAGCTAATGAGCTAAAGCACCGCCGCCACGACCCCAATGTACGAATACCGGCTACTGATTCAGATGAGAAACGATGAAATAATGATAACATTAATGAAATTATATTGATTTAATAATGTTTCAGTTTGCATCGTTCGTGTTAGCACGTTAGCGCACTGCATTTCCCTTTGTGCCACTACTGAATCAACCGTATTACAAATAAACACACATACACACGACGGGAAATACGTAATATTAACAGCATATCGAGTGTAAATAATTCGTGAGGTGAAATAGATTAAATTAATTATGGTCGAATCGCGGTTGAGATTAAAACATCAAACCCGTATATAAGAGCTAATGTGCTACATTAGACACAAAATATCCCTCGAACCTTAACGGGAGCGTAATGCAGCCGTATTAACGGCAAAATCTAAGGTAAAATCACACCTTTCGGGCGCTGACAGTGGTCATATGCGTATGTTAAAGCGGGTTAAATGTCAGTGTTTTGTGTCTGAATGGTTATATATTGTTGGCACTCACCAGGAGTAGCTCTGCTCCGCCATGTCAGTCAGTCAGTCAGGCAGGCAGCGGCTGAGGACTGAGGTTCGGCTCAAAAGACGAGATTATCTCCTCCACACGCTCACGGTTTCGCCTTCTTCAATGAGCCCCCTCCGATAACAACATGGCGATGTGTTTCCTTCGGCAGCTCGCAGCAGAAATGACAATGATTGTGGCTGTGCTGCTAGCCGCGGCTAAGAAACAAAAGCAGTCCAAGAAAAAAAAACGAAACGTTTCGCTGACTTCAGTTGGCTGTCTGTCCTCACAACAGGCCCCGCTTTCAAAGGCCCTCAGATGAGCTGCAAACCCATCTTGGGTGTGCATGCAGAGAGAGAGAGCTGTGTGCTGGGTTTGCCCCAATAGCTGTAATGGAAGCGCACGGATAGCTTTGTTTTCTATGACGAGCGCGCGACTGTCGCCCCAACCAGAGAAGTGCGCGTGCACGGCTTTGCCCACACATATGAGATTGAAGGGACAGGCTCTTCCACTAGGTGAAATGCAGTATTGCAGTTTCGAGTCGACATGCATCTTAGCTGAAAAAATATAGCAGGGCCTTTACTATTCAAACCGGTATTAAAATGGCCATGGAGCTGCAATTAGCCTTGTGATGGCATGCTAAAACAGAGTGTAATCTCTTTATTTAATTTTCTATAAATGTATGTACATTTTTGCATATAAATAATACCACTATAAAAAGCCTCATATACTGTTATCCTTTAACTTTTTGGTTGCTGTTTTTCTAGCGAAGACCGGAGCTGTCAGTTTTTTTTACTCTATTGATCATTTCTCAAGGTAAATTTCTTTTTGAAAGTCAGTTTTTGACTGTACAAACACAACCCTTAAAGTCTTGCCAACAGGGCGATTGCATATTTCCGCAATTATTGCATAGGCTATAATACAATTATACAGTGCACTGAGCATGTGTTGCCGCCAAAAGCGGGGCATGTTGTCACAATGGAACCCGCCATTCTAAGCTTTTTAGCAACATTTAAAGGCAGGGTAGGCGATTTGTTCCAGATTTTTTTGTTTTGTTATGCTGGGTGAAAGTCTCTTCACATCTTGATAGCAATTGCTAAGTTAAAGGGCACTTCCTTCAGCGCTGGGAAGATAAATCTATATTTAAACTGGGTCATTTATGTAGTAGAAATGTGAAATTATTTTTTAATTTGGTGCCTTCTAGACTGAGAAAAGACAGAAAATGTATTTTTGTCTCATGGGGATAAAAGACAACAACTCCCAGATTGCACTTGCTTCGCTGCCTGAGGCCACTCTAGGAACGGCTACTGGATTACTGGATCACTTGCCCACCACGTTCATTTTCATAAAATCAGTTCAGTTAGAGACACTACAATTAAAAACTGAACGTGTCTGTTCAATAATGTGAGCGAGCCAATTGAGTGTCACGGCACAAACGCAGCAGGAGTCAGATTACATTCATCACATGAGCTGAGAGGTAAGAGCAGCCGCATTCACAGCGTGTGATCAGTCTGGCGCATTTTCAGTTCATGTCTTTGGAAGCTTAACTTTCATAGGAATTCATTTGAAAAGTTGGAACACTCACTTTGCTCTCCACCGCTCCGTCTCCGCAGCTGCCTGAGCCGAGTGCTGTGAGTGCGATGTTGAAAACATGTGGAAATAGCGCCCACTGCTGGCTGTAGTCTTTAGCCTCTGGCCAAAAAATCCTCCGATGACGCAAAATGACGATATTTGCGTCATTTGAGGATTTTTTCCAGAAATAAAATAAATAATTCTGTCGTCTCAGGGGGATATGAGGGGGGAAAGTACGATAATTCGAATATAGTTCCGATTTCTACTGATACAAAGCTTAATTCTAATCGCTGAAGTAACCCTTTAATAATAATAATAATAATGAATTTTATTTGTAATGCACTGTACATTTCTGCAATCTCAAAGTGCTACAGAGCATCTAGAAGTACAATAAAAAACACAGTTAATTAAATACAAAAAATAAGAAAAACTATTTAAAACTATTCAAGAACAACTATTTAAAACACATTCAGTGGAAAGCTTTAGTAAAAAGAAATGTTTTTAGGTTTCGTTTAAAAACATCTGTAGTCTGTGGGGCCCTCGGGTAGTCCGGGAGGGTATTCCACAGCCTCGGAGCAGCCGCTGCAAACATGCTGCAAAGTTTTGGTCTGGGAACTTGGATGGTGTTTGTGTTAGCAGAACGAAGTGTGCGTAGGGATGTTGGGTGGGTGAGAAGTTCCTGTTGGTAAAGGGGGGCATGTCCGTAAATACACTGGTGGGTGAGGAGGGAGACTTTATATTCCACTCTGAGCGGGACAGGGAGCCAGTGAAGAGATTTAAGGATGGGGGTGATGTGTTCATGCTTGCGCACCCTCATCAAGATCCTGGCCGCGCTGTTTTGGATGTACTGCAGTCGCTGTATGCTTTTGCCAGAGATCCCAATGAGGATTGCATTACAGTAGTCCAGCCTGGAGGAGACAAAGGCATGGACAAGCTTCTCTGCATCTGCCAGGCTGAGTGTTGGACGTAGTTTGGCGATGTTCTTGAGGTGGAAGAATGATTTCTTACAAAGGTGATTGAGATGGTTGTCAAAGGTAAGGTTTGAATCCATTTTGACACCCAAATTATTGACAGATGTGGAAAGGGAGATATTGTGGCCAGAGAAAGTGATACTGGTGATGGGTGAAGAGTGAAACTGATGTGGTGTACCAATCAAGATAGCATCTGTTTTGGAGCTGTTTAACTGAAGGAAGTTGAGCTTCATCCACGTCTCTATCTCCTCCATGCAGGTGGTCAGTGTGGATGTTGGAAAGGGAGCAGAAGAAGTGGGGGTTGACTTGATATACAGCTGTGTGTCATCAGCATAACAATGGAATGATATACCATGTCTGCTAATGATTTTGCCAAGGGGGAGCATGTAAACAGAGAAAAGTGTGGGACCCAGCACAGAGCCCTGAGGAACAGGTGACATTATGGGTGAGTGATTTAGCTTTACCCAGGCAACGTACTCAGTTCTGCCAGTAAGGTCTGAAGCAAACCACTCGAAGACACCCTTTGAGAGTCCAATGGTGTATTTCAGGCGGTGGAGGAGAATGTTATGGTCTACTGTATCAAATGCAGCTGTTAGGTCTAGTAGGACGAGTAGAGGTGGGGAACCAGCATCTGCTGCCATCAGGAGGTCATTGGTGATCCTGACCAATGCTGTTTCTGTGCTATGGCCAGGGCGGAAACCAGACTGAAACTTTTCAAACAGGTTATTGTGTTTGAGATGAGCTTGAAGTTGTGCTGCCACTATTTTTTCAGAACCTTTGATAGGAATGGCAGATTTGAAATGGGCCTGTAGTTGGAGAGAACATCTGGATCCATCCTTGTTTTTTTCAGTAGAGGTCTGATGACAGCTGTTTTTAACACAGATGGAATATCACCAACCAGAAGGGAGTGGTTAATGATCTTGGTGATGAACGGTGAAACAACAGAGAGGTTGGCCTTCAGCAGAGTAGAGGGAAAGGATCCAGGGCACAGGTGGACTTCATTCTCTTGATGACATCCTCCACCTCTTCCTGTGTGGCTTCGGAGAAATAGCTGAGGTGCTGGACAATCTCAAATGTTGGGTTAGCCGTTGGAGGGGGCAGAGCAGCAGTGGTGGTGAGGTGAGAGCGGATGTTATTCACTTTTTGTTAAAAAAAAGTGATGTGCATATTACACCTCTCTTCATAGTCTCAGAGTGGGAGAATACGGGGGGGTTTAGAAGGTGGTTAATTGTTGAGAAAAGTTGTTTAGAGTTTCCAGGGTTTTTATTGATGATAGTGGAATAATAATATGACCGTGCGGCTCTAAGAGCTTCTGCATAAGCCCTCTTTTGTTCCCTGTATGCCTGTTTGTGAACAGTCAGACCAGAGGCCTTGAACCGCCGCTCAAGGACATGTCCAGCCGCCTTCATCTTCCGCAGCTCGCATGTGTACCAGGGCGCTGACCGCGAGAATGAGACTGACCTGGATATTAGAGGGCCGTGAAGGTCCAGGAGACTGCTCAGGGACTGGTTATAAAAATCCACTAAGTCAGCAATGGAAGTTAAATCAGAAAATCCGGAGGAGAGATGTTGAAGATCCTGGGTCAGGACATCCGTATTGATGTTTTTTTAACTTTCTGTATTGGATCTGTCTCTTTGGCTTGGGATGAGAGGAAGGAAATGGCAACTCCATTGCCACAACCTGGTGATCTGAAACTCCAAGATCATAAACCTGTAGGTTACTGATGAGGGCAGAGTTAGAGATGACCAGATCAAGTGTGTGACCCTTTAAGCAGTCTAAATGTATTTATATGTATAACATCTGTGGAAGGCGTAGGAACATATGTTCGTCCAATCATTGCATTTGGTCAGAATGCAATGATATGTCCTTCCTTCCTGCCTGTCAGTGGCAACGTATGTATTTTGTTACCTCCGCGCACACTGTTCGCGCAGACATCACACATCATCAGTGTGTTTCATGCTATGCAGAGGCAGACAGACGACAGTCACAAAGCACCGAAACAGCAGCCACCTTTTACAGTTCCTCCAGAACCAAATCAAAGAGCTGTTAAACCTGGTATCAAGATTCGTTTTGGTCGATCAGATCACAAGTAGAAGAGGGAGACACATTTCCGTTTAGACCTGGTATTTTAGTCTCTTTTCTCTTTCTGTCCTGATTTATTCGAGGAGAGGGTCTATGGGCAGGTACATGTATGGGTTTTGTCAGATCTTTCCATATAATGGACAAAATAAGCTTGAGCAATTAAAGGTGCACTACGTTACTTTTCCGTCCGCTAGAGGACGCCTATTCAAAACAAAGGCGTAGCTTGATGATGCCAAGTTTGAGCGCAGAATCCTGGGACATGTGGTTTTCACCTCACAGCCGGTGGAAAAGAATCGGGACAGGACTCGGGCCGAAATCATGTTCATTGTTGCGGTTATTAACGTAACTGTATGAAGCAGAGCAGACCCGAGTGGTGTGGGAGCTGAGCAAGGCCACTGGAGCGAGTGTTACGCAACACACGGCTCACGAACAGTGGGACTTTTATGATGGGACACAGTCACCGGTGCCATTTCCGCTTTTCCGGTCATGAATATGAGGTAACGCAGCTCTGTTTATCATATTAGATACATTTAAGTGTGTTTAAAATTGTTATGACGTTACTCTGTGCGTTCGCTCTGCATCTGCTATGACACTTGTTCACACTGCAGTAAGAGTAAAGCATTTCTGCAAAATAAAAGCAGAAACCGAGGATTATGCAGATATGACGCCATTGACAGGCGACTTCCTCACATGTCCCACTTCCTTGGTTAAAATAGCTATTTTTTCATGATTTACAAATAGTTTTGGGATATTGTAAGTACTCAAATGAACAAAATATATAACATTGGCCTGGTGGTTTTTGGATATTTTACTGCAAAAATCCAACATAGTGCACCTTTAACATATCAATGCACCCGGAGACAACGGAAAAAACATACAGAGACCACGCTGAACGCGGTGAGTGCCTGTTAGAAACCAGGAATAGCGAGAGAAATTGTGCTTGGTACGTTTATCACCTTCAAACCAAACTTGGGCAATCAGCCGACAAAGTTTAAATCCTGCCTGGCTTGCACACTTCCTATGATGTTTACGCATTAAGTTAATTACACTATGAAAGCAATCCGATCGAATGGGTTTTCGACTACCTCTGAAAATGGTTGAAAGTGGACAAGTTCAAAATGTTTTAGGCCCTGTTTACACCTGTATTTAACGTCGTCCACTTGTGATCCGACTGACCAAAATGCACCTTAATACCAGGTGTAATCAGGGCCTATGCGGCGTTCACGCCATAGATAGTAGATACTGTAATTTTGAAAGAGATGGAAACTCGTGACGTTATACTTGGAATAGTTTGTGACTCGAATTTATGCATATCACAACACTGAAATGAATATGCAGCAGTCAGGTTGTACAGTCCAGTGCTCTTTAAGTTGTTTATGCTCATTATTATTTTTTTAGAAAACATGGAAACACCAGAAACGCTTTAATATACTTTATGTTTTATTAGTTAACAATATAGTTATAGTTAACAACTGTTTGGATACATTTATAGACAGAAAACTACACACAGTTAGTCTTATTGTTTGAATCTCATTTTCTTGATTGTACCATGTTTTACCATGCCTAATATCGATTTAGCTCACTGCAGTGTGCAACAAGTGTCTTATAATAGCCAGAGTAATGTTAGTATATAATTTGCAACACGCTCAAATGTATCTAATATGATAAAACAGCTCTGCGCCGTTACCCCACATATGCATGAGCAGAAGAAGCGGAAGCGGCAACTGTGGGATAATAAAAGCTCAGCTGCTGTTGAGCCGTGTTGCATTCATCTCTCATTAGCAATTGCTCCAGCAGCCACATTGCACTCCCACAACACTCGGCCCTGCTCTGCGTCATACTAAAGTAATGTTAATAATCTCCTCCATGAATATGATTCATGCCCGAGTCCCGTCCCGATTCTTTTCCACCGGCTGAGAGGTGAAGACGACATCACCCATGAATCCACGCTCAATCTCGGTGTCATCAAGCTACACCTTTGTTTTGAATAGGTTACCTCTAGCAGGCGAAAAACTACATAGTGTAAGGAATATTAGTATAGGAATATTAATACAGACATACTGTCAAGATGTATTGTAGAAACACTCATTTGAAGGACTTCAAAAAAGTTTTATTTCAATTCACAAACAGAAGACTAGGGAAACCCGCCAGCACGAAACAGCTTATTAACAAAACCCCAGAAAAATACTAAAATCAATCAGAAACCATTGAAACAAACAGGTAGAGATAGGAGGAGAACTGCACTAATTAACAGACTGGCAGATTAACAAAGAAACTCAAACATAATTCAAAATGTGACACATACTTTTTACTTATTGTTACCTATTTATGTATTTGCATATACTATTAAATGTGATGTGATTGTTATATGTTTAATAAGAAAGTAAATAGTAGGTTGTAGTAAAGCGCAAGCATCAAATTTTTTACTCATCATACAAAATGGGCCACAGATTGCATTCAGGCTTTTTTATTTATTTATATAATGCTATCTAATAAGAGGACAGTGTTTTCCACTATATGATTCAAATCATTCTTTACTTACAGTTGGTTTCATATGTATAATCTCTATTTGAAAATTCATGCTCATTTATCAGTACTCTTTTATTCTAAACACAATTTAGTTAATTTGTATAGCAGTTTTTTGGCAAGGGTCACAGGAAGTTTTTACCTTTAGTTTGGTTCTGGGTTTAGATGTAATCGGTCGCTATATGTATGGCAGAGGTTACACTAAACAGATGGTATACCAATTGGTTGTCCTTTCCTGAAAATGTTTTGTGCATCGGGTAAATAATCACTGACTCAATCAATAAGAGGATACAATGGCAATCTCCTGCTAATACCAAAGCCAAAACTACAGGAAAGGGCACATCATTGTTCTTTCTTCACAGTCCAGAAGCTCAAGTGAGTGTAAAAGAGCTCAACGGCAGGGTTTTTGTGTAAAAAGTATAGAGGTGTCAGATAAATCCCTAGGGGGGTTCAGCCTGGGATTACAAAAATCTGCAAGGAGCTGTTGTTCCCAGAGATTATTCCCAATCTGCCCTTGTAACCACAACAGTTACTTATAGAGGAGCTGCCCAGTGTCAGCGGCCCATTGATTCTTATATTATCTCATCTGTAGTTCCTCTGAGAGTATAACCTTATATATATATATATATATACACACACCATCTGTCCGACAGCTAATGCTTGGCTAAAATTGGGTCATACAACCGGACAATGATCCGGTGTTGCAAAGTGTTACAATGGCTCAGTCGAAGTCCGGACCTCATCCTAACTGAAATGCCGTGACAAGAGCTGTGCATAAACAAATTCCCACAAACCTCAGCAACTGAAACAATGTTGTAAAGAGTGGACCAAAATTCCTCCAGAATGATGTAAGAGACTGATAAATCATTCAGAAAATGATTACTTCATGTTCTTTCTGTTAAAAGTGGATCTACAGGCAATTGAATGAAAGGGTGTCCTAACTTTGTCACCCATGGTTTTTCCAGGTCTAGTCTGTCCAAAGGACATTGTTCTAGAAGTATTATGGTTTGTTCAGATGCAACTTTGCAAACCTAAGCCATGCTGCCATGTTTTTTTTTTTTTTTTAGAGAGAAGGGGCTTTCTCCTGGCAACCCTTCCAAAAATGCCATACTTGACCCATCTTTTTCTAATTGTACAGTCATGAACTTTAACATTTAACATGTCAACTGAGGCCTGTAGAGTCTGAGGTTTAGTTCTTGGGTTGTCTGCCATTTTTCAGAGCATTTTGAATGTCTTCCAATTGTGAATAATCTTCCTCACTGTAGAATGATGGATTTCAAATAGTTTCGAAATGGCCTTGTAACTCTTCGCAGATTAATGGCAGCAACAGTCGCTTCTGTAAGATCATTGCTGATGTCTTTCCTCCTTGGCACACACCTGAATACTCCACAACAGCAAACAGCCAAAACTTCTGATTTTATAGAAGTGATCAGACTTGCTGGTGATCAGTTAATCAAAGGCATTTGATTTGCTGTGCCTGACCATTACTTACCCTCTTAATTCCTATGTTAACAGTAAGGTTGTCCTAACTTTGTCACCTATGACTTTTCCATTTTGGCTTTATTTTTGCTAAATAAATAATGACACTGTGTGGTATGTCATGTGTTGTTGTTTATCTGAGGTTTTATTTTCCAAATTAAGATCTGCCAAGGACCAGATGATTTTATTTTATTTTATGAATTCCTGATACAGAAAACAATGGCATTCAATAGAGTGTCCTAGCATTTTCACATGACTGTATATATATATATATATATATATACATACAGGTCCTTCTAAAAAAATTTGCATATTGTGATAAAAGTTCATTATTTTCCATAATGTAATGATAAAAATTAAACTTTCATATATTTTAGATTCATTGCACACCAACTGAAATATTTCAGGTCTTTTATTGTTTTAATACTGATGATTTTGGCATCTGCATTGACCCTGCCCTTGATAAAACACAGTGGACCAACACCAGCAGCTGACATGGCAACCCAGACCATCACTGACTGTGGGTACTTGACACTGGACTTCAGGCAGACTCTGGCACCTTGATTTCCGAATGACATGCAAAATTTGAGGGACAGTCCAGTGCTGCTTCTCTGTAGCCCAGGTCATGCGCTTCTGCCTCTGTTTCTGGTTCAAAAGTGGCTTGACCTGGGGAATGCGGCACCTATAGCCTATTTCCTGCACACACCTGTGCACGGTGGCTCTGGATGTTTCTACTCCAGACTCAGTCCACTGCTTCCGTAGGTCCCCCAAGGTCTGGAATCGGTCCTTCTACACAATCTTCCTCAGGGTCCGGTCACCTCTTCTCATTGTGCAGCGTTTTTTGCCACACTTTTTCCTTCCCACAGACTTCCCACTGAGGTGCCTTGATACAGCACTCTGGGAACAGCCTATTCGTTCAGAAATGTATTTCTGTGTCTTACCCTCTCGCTTGAGGGTGTCAATGATGGCCTTCTGGACAAAAGTCAGGTTGGCAGTCTTACCCATGATTGCGGTTTTGAGTAATGAACCAGTACATTATGGAAAATAATGAACTTTTATCACAATTCTTTGAGAAGGACCTGTATATATATATATATATATATATATATATATATATATATATATATATATATATATATATATATATATATATATATATATATATATATATATATACATACATACATACATACATACATATATATATATATATATATATACATACATACATACATATACACACCGATCAGGAATAACATTATGACCACTGACAGATAAAGTAAATAACACTGACTATCTCTTCATCATGGCATGGCACCTGTTAGTGGGTGGGATATATTAGGCAGCAAGTAAACATTTTGTCCTCAAAGTTGATATGTTAGAAGCAGAAAAAATTGCCAAGCATAAGGATTTGAGTGAGCTTGACAAGGGCCAAATTGTGATGGCTAGACAACCGAGTCAAAGCATCTCCAAAACTGCAGCTTTTGTGGGATGTTCCCGGTCTGCAGTGGTCAGTATCTATCAAAGGAAGGAACAGTCGTGAACCGACGACAGGGTTATGGGCGGCCAAGGCACGTGGGGAGTGAAGGCTGGCCCATGGTGGTTTGATGAATCATGTTTTCTTTTACATCACGTGGATGGCCGGGTTTATGTGGGTCGCTTACCTCGGGAACACATGGCACCAGGATGCACTTATGAAAAGAAAACAAGGTGGCGGAGGCAGTGTGATGCTGCTTTGGGCTTTGTTCTGCTGGGAAACCTTGGGTCCTGCCAATCCATGTGGATGTTACTTTGACAAGTATCACCTACTTAAGCATTGTTTGTTGCAGACCATGTACACCCTTTCATGGAAATGGTATTCCCTGGTGGCTGTGGCCTCTTTCAGCAGGATAATGCACCCCGCCACAAAGCAAAAATGGTTCAGGAATGGTTTGAGGAGCACAACAATGAGTTTGAGGTATTGACTTTACCTTCGAATTCCCCAGATCTCAATCCAATCGAGCATCTGTGGGATGTGCTGAACAAACAAGTCCGATCCATGGATGCCCCACCTCGCAACTTACAGGACTTAAAGGATCTGCTGCTAACATCTAGGTGCCAGATACCACAGCACACCTTCAGGGGTCTAGTGGAGTCCATGCCTCGACGTGTCAGGGCTGTTTTGGCAGCAAAGGGGAACCAACACAATATTAGGAAGGTGGTCTATATCTGAAGGGTGTTATGTGTTATTTGCCCATTTAAAACTTAATTCCACAATATTAAGGTTTTGTAGGTGGTTGCCTGGACTTTGCTATGGTATTAATGTTTTTAAAATAATTGTTATCCTGTTTGTTAGGGTGTTCTGGGTAGTTATGGCGTTTCTAGGTGGTTGCTACAGTGTTAAATTGTTCGATTATCCATTAGTTAAAAATCTTAAATGCAATCTTTTAGAAGCACACCCTTCCTCGACAAGTCATTTGATATAAAGTATCATTGATATCTGAAGCACACAGTTACACTCCAAATCCCTGTCTCCAAGTGTTATAGTAACAATAGTTATAGTGCTGCTAGAACTGTAACAAGACATTTTAAACTGTCTTTGTCAAACTTGTTTGCTTGGGAAGTCCTAGCATTTTTACTGCCCCCTGAATGCTTGACAGAGTGCATGCAACACATTATATTGTGTGATAGTTTAATACTGTTTATTAAAACTGCTTAGGTTTTGACATATTTTGAGACATTTATTGTGTATAAAAACATGCACACTTCCTCTCATTCCTAATAGCATGTATAACCACTAGATGGCATGCCTGTGAAAGAGAAACTCAAGCATCAATGACCAGTGTGGGTGAATTAAACGATCATCATTGTCATAAATATATTTACACAACCTATACAGTGCATCATATTAGTAATTGGATCAAAATGACTTTTGATGTATTCACTCTATTGTAACTAGAATAATCACTAACTCAATATATGCAGTCAGATTTCTTAAAGGATCAGGATCATTTTTTGAGACGTTAAGGGTGTTAAACATAATGGAGGACAGTGTTTGCAGGGCTACATGATATGGGGAGAAATGAATTACAATATTTCTGATAAAAATGGCAATTGTGATTTGAAATATACAAAAAGAGAAGACAAAAACTCTTTTTGCTGTGCTTGTTTGCAGGGCTGCACAATTTGGCACAATTAATAATATTCATGTTATTATTATTATTAAATAAAATTAACCATAATAAGAAATATTACACCGACAGGGTCATTGGCGGCCAAGGCTCATTGATACACGTGGGGAGCGAAGAGACTTGATTTGGAAGAAAACCGCAGGGAGCCCTTAAAGTTGTGGTACTCTTCTCTTCCCTATTGTGACGTACTGTATATTCTAGTGAAATGGCTTCTGGAACAAGAAAAATGTAGGATGGGACTTTTGTCCATGAGGAATTGATTGAATGTTTGGATGCTTGTGGTTTGGTATTGGTGGATCTCGTGAGTGACAGGTCGTCCTGCCCTCCCGCCAGTAAAAGCATCATCAGAGAAAAGAGGTCGCTGCAAGAGGGAGAGGAAGTAATTTTCAATAAAGATTATGGACACATGAATTAAAAAATAATAATGATATGCATGGATAAATCATTTACAATAATAAAAAAAGATATCTCCATTTTGATTTCATGGTGACTTTAAAGCTTCTCTTTTGTTGACAACAGTGGGTTTATAAGCACTTTCATTACAAATTTGACCAATGGAATATACAGAAAAGAACTGATTCAAAATAGTGATTCATTTGTAAATCTTGATGAGATCAATAGGTCTGTTTATCATCGCTCTTTAGTTACATCTTCATGTTACTGTAATGGTGAATTTTAAGGTTTAAGGACATGCCGCATAAAAAAATACAATGAAATATATTACTATTATTTTTATTTCATTCAACAAAATGTTTTTTTCCATCAAGCAAATGCTATTCTGATGAATTGGAATGCTAACAGATTAGTTTCTTCAAGTATTATAAACCTCTTTGGTTTGTTCTGAGGCAGCATACATTAAAAAAAAAAACATGCACAGCTTGGTTGTTCACAAAATGATTATGCATTTAGAAAACAGACAGGGTGAATTTTATTTATTTATTTTTTATTATTCAGTTTTATGCGTGGTGCAGAAATACTGTGGACACATTGTTACAACTGAGTTACAGACAAAGTGAAAGTGATGGTTAAGAACGAAAGAGAATAATGTGTTAGCTGTTGCATGCTATCTAGGTCATAACTGGGGAGAGAGTGAACCTTTTCTTATCATGGCTTAAATAATGGATTTCTTTATAGCTCGCTGACAATGCGAGGACAAATGATCCTCATCTGAATCAACAGGCATTATTGGACATCCGTTCCCATTAGTACACTTGCACCACTGTCAATCTGGTTTAAGCCTTAAACGGAAAAAACAATGCTGATGGGATCTGATCACTATTAGTTGCTGAAACTGCAGAGAGAGATGGAGGAGATAAAGTCTCATCGAGGTGGTTGACTATCAGATGCTGTACTTCCTGTGCATGTCTGGGGCGCACCTATGCTCACACAGCCTTACTGATACAAAGCACCTGATAACAGATCACATGCACCTGCAAAATCAAGTGGAAATATAGCTGCAAGCAGCCATTGAGGGGCCAAGCACAAAGAAGGCACCATAAATTATGCCAGTAAGGCTGGGAGGATCAGACCAACTGCAACAATGAGCAATTAAAGACATATTAGTAGACTAGACTAGTAATGTAATTTAATGATTTATCACTTTTGACCAATAGATGGCGCTGTTATGAAATTGATGTCGTGTGGCCAGCGTAAAGCCTAAAGTATATTTGTTTTTTACGCGTGCGCGAGTGTATACGAACAGCCTACGCGTACACAGTTCGACACACAGTTTTGAGCAATCACTCGCCCCGAGTTACAACCTGTGTAAATACTGTAAAAAAAAAAAAAAAAAAAATGTGCATGTGCAACCTGAGCGTAAAATGTGATTCGAAAAATCCGGTGTTCGCAGGCCCTTGTGTATCAACTTTGTGAAAACGATTTTGTCTATTAACACAAATTTTTTTGTGCTGGCATGTTGTGAAGATGATACAATTTCAATCTGTAAACTTTATGAGTACAGCCAGGGCATGATGCCGATAACACTTAGTTTCGTAACATTTCCCCAGTGCGTTCTTAAACTATAGCCTTTTACGACATAATTAAAAATGGAAGACTCCCAAAATGGCACATATTGAAAAATTGGAAATCGTTCGACTCGGCATGCTGTAACCAAATCTTTTGTGATTTTTGGCCAAAACCTTCAAAACTTATAAGCAAAAACCTTCTGACCACTAGGGTGCCACTGTGCCGAAACTGTGCATGTACCCTCAGGTCATAGTTGACATAACACACACTAAGCTTGGTCAAAATGTGCTAAAGCGTTGTATGTCTGTATGTCTATCTATCTATCTATCTATCTATCTATCTATCTATCTATCTATCTATCTATCTATCTATCTATCTATCTATCTATCTATCTATCCATCTATCTATCTATCTATCTACCTATCTATTCTAAATAAAGAAATTAGGTCTGTTAAGCTCTGTGACAGGAAAAGTTTGGCCCATGAATGTGGCTCGTGGAAACTGTTGACATATAACAGATTCCTTTAAAACACAACAAACCCAAATGCTATGCTTAACTCATGAGATAAGATGTCTGGCTTTGCTAAGTTCACTTCCCTTGAGTATAAAGTTTCTGTCCATGTCAAATGGGCACCCTAGTTACCCGTCAGGGTATGAGATATCACTGTGCAGGATGTGGAAAGTCTGCATCCCCTGGGCAGGCAAAGCTACTCAACAGCAGACACTCAAAGGGTTTAAGACCAGCACAAAACAAACACCACACCTGCTTCAGCAGATATATATATTAAAGGAATATTCCTGGTTCAATACAAGTTGACCTCAATCAACAACTCAATTTTAATGTTGATTACTAATTAAATAATTTTGCCTTGGCTGTTTTTTCTTTAAAAAAAAGGAGCAGAAATTGAGGTTAAGTTGAGGCACTTACAATAGAAGTGAATGTGGCAATTTTTTTAGTATTTCAATCAGAAATGTGAAGATGATTTGTAATTTTATAAAAGCACGTACATTTTTTCTGTTGAAACGTGTATTATTTGTAAACCATTTTAAGGTTTTAGATATAATGTGTGCGAGGGTGTTTTTGATTCTATTCCGGAATTTCTTCATCGGTGTGATTTTAGTATATCATTGAGATGTTGTTTTCTGGATTTAGTTTAGTTTTAGTTGTTTTGATCTGCACTCGTCATGTGATTTTTATGGGGTCTTTATAACGTATAATAATGAGCATAATGCAAGTTGTGATGCATCATAAGGCCTTTAGGATGATGGTGCCTGGCCTTGATGAACTGCTGTCAGGAGCGCCTGTGCCAGGGCTCCAGGGTTCTGTGGAATCCGGGTGAGCTGACACCGAATCCACCGTTGATAAAAGAGCCTGATCAAAGCCGCCCTGTTTCGCCTGAGCGATTTTCACAGGATTACGGATTAGGGAGACAGGAAGCAGCGAGAGAGGCGCGGAGACAGGCAGAAAGAGAGAGGGGGAAGATGGAGAATGAGCGAGACAGACAAACAGAGGGACAGAAACAGCTATAATTATGTGGAATCAAATGCTGAATGCAGAAATGCTTAGTAAAATAGTTGTGAAATGTGTAAAACCCAAGACTAAAATTATAAACACAGAATCAACCTGTTACACCGATCAGGCATACCATTATGACCACTGACATGTGAAGTGAATAACACTGATTATCTCTTCATCATGCCACCTGTTAGTGGGTGGGATATATTAGGCAGCAAGTGAACATTTGTCCTCAAAGTTGATGTGTTAGAAGCAGGAAAAATGGGCAAGTGTAACTTGAGCGAGTTTGACAAGGGCCCAATTGTGATGGCTAGACGACTGGGTCACAGCATCTCCAAAACTGCAGCTCTTGTGGGGTGTTTCAGTGTTCTGCAGTGGTCAGTATCTATCAAAAGTGGTGCAATGAAGGAAAAGTCGTGAACCAACGGCAGTCATGGCAGTCAGGTCATGGGCAGCCAAGGCACATTGATGCACGTGGGGAGTGAAGGCTGGCCGTGTGGTCCGATCAAATAGACAAGCTACTGTAGCTCAAATTGCTCAAGAAGTTAATGCTGGTTCTGATAGAAAGATGTCAGAATTCACAGTTTGTTGCGTATGGGGCTGCATAGCCGCAGACCAGTCGGGGTGCCCATGCTGACCCCTGTCCACCACCAAAAGTGCCAACAGTGGGCATGTGAGCATCAGAACTGGACCACAGAGCAATGGAAGAAGGTGGCCTGGTCGGATGAATCATGTTTTCTTTTACATCACGTGGATGGCTGGTTGCGTGTACGTTGCTTACCTGGGGAACACCTGGCACCAGGATGCACTATGGAAAGAAGGCAAGCTGGCAGAGATGGTGTGATGCTTTGGGCAATGTTTTGCTGGGGAACCTTGGGTCTTGCCATCGATGTGGATGTTACTTTGACACATACCACCTACCTAAGCGTTGTTGAAGACCATGTGCACTTTTTCATGGAAAGGGTATTCCCTGGTGGCTGTGAGGCCTCTTTCAGGAGGATAATGCACACTGCCACAAAGCAAAAATTGTTGAAAAAAAAATTCTCAATGGTTTGAGGAGCACAGCAACGAGTTTGAGGTGTTGACTTGGCATCCAAATTCCCCAGATCTCGATCCAATCCAGCATCTGTAGGATGTGCTTAACAAACAAGTCCTTTTGCAGATATGACTGCTTCAATGCGGCGTGGCATGGAGGCAATCAGCCTGTGGCACTGCTGAGGTGTTATGGAGGCCCAGGATGCTTCGATAGCGGCCTTAAGCTCATCCAGAGTGTTGGGTCTTGCGTCTCTCAACTTTCTCTTCACAATATCCCACAGATTCTCTATGGGGTTCAGGTCAGGAGAGTTGGCAGGCCAATTGAGCACAGTAATACCATGGTCAGTAAATCATTTACCAGTGGTTTTGGCACTGTGAGCAGGTGCCAGGTCGGTCTGGAATCGGTCCTTCTCCACAATCTTCCTCAGGGTCCGGTCACCTCTTCTCGTTGTGCAGCGTTTTTGCCACACTTTTCCTTCCCACAGACTTCCCACTGAGGTGCCTTGATACAGCACTCTGGGAACAGCCTATTCGTTCAGAAATTTCTTTCTGTGTCTTACCCTCTCGCTTGAGGGTGTCAATGATGGCCTTCTGGACAGCAGTCAGGTCAGCAGTCTTACCCATGATTGCGGTTTTGAGTAATGAACCAGGCTGGGAGTTTTTAAAAGCCTCAGGAATCTTTTGCAGGTGTTTAGAGTTAATTAGTTGATTCAGATGATTAGGTTAATAGCTCGTTTAGAGAACCTTTTCATGATATGCAATTTTTTTGAGATAGGAATTTTGGGTTTTCATGAGCTGTATGCCAAAATCATCAGTATTAAAACAATAAAAGACCTGAAATATTTCAGTTGGTGTGCAATGAATCTAAAATATATGAAAGTAAATTTTTTATCATTACATTATGGAAAATAATGAACTTTTATCACAATATGCTAATTTTTTGAGAAGGACCTGTATATATTGTCAGTGAAAGGAGGTGCTTAGCCTGTAAACCTCAGGAAGTCATCCCAAGTTTTTGGTTTGAGAGCCGTTTTATTTTCTATTAATCTTAAAGGCCCACTGAAGTGCCTTGAAACGTGCAGCAATATTCAATGCGTTACGTAACTTCCACTGAAACAGGAAGACAGGACAGGACATATCAATAAGCTCCTCCCCTTTTTAAAATATTGCCCAATAGGATTTAGTTTATATCACAGCTCAGGCAGAGCCAAGTTAAGCTGCAGTTTTCTCCTAATCTCTAACTGTTTCTCATTCTAATATCCTACATTATTGCATAGCATAGGAGTCAAATGGGTCTGATATGTTTTGTGGTCTGCACTGAATCGTGCATTTGATCCGCTCTGTGCTGTCGTGGCTCTGGACCGGAGCAGACTGTGTGCACCTTGGGGCAGTCCACGTGACAACGTGAAACCAGAATGGAAAATTCCCCCCAATGGAAAGCATATTTACAATGTCTGAATTGTTCCCTATCCCCTATATAGTGCACTATGTTGTGCCATTTACCATGCAGAAAATGGTAAATGTGTGAACAAGTGATCGATTTTAGCCACAGCTTCTATTTGTAGGCGGGGCACTTTAGATTCTAGAGAGCATTTGATTGGACAGAAATCTGATGAGAAGCTGAAGTGCAGCGTGATGTCATAAAAAACATTGATCCATTTTGGTGGAAGTCAGAGATTGTAAGCTTTGAATGAATTTTCATGCTTTTAGAGCAAACTAACTTGTAGGCTAACATATTCATTCTAAAAGCCAAAAAAAAAATAAAACAAGGTCTGCAAATTTTCAACCATTACCAAAATGTCTAAATTGAACCCTGATATCTGTTGCAAATTGCAAATTAAACATGCATTAAGGTGACCATTTTTTCCCCTTACAAAACTTGTTAAATGATGTTTTAAGGAATATTATTTTTCATAATAATATTAATGATTTTTTTCAGATTTAAAATCAGATTAGCATGCAATATGACCACAGCTAATATTATGTTTTTGGTAATTATAATTACTTAATAATTAAAAATGATTGTAGTGTAATTACTTGAATGTCAATATCCCTTCCATCCATCCAGAGTGACATTCAATGTGTTTAAAACAAGCTACTTTTCATACTAGACTAATCTTACATTGATAATACTTTATAAAACATCTGTTTTCATAATGTTTGTGCCACTAATGTCATATTTGTAGAATGCACCTTGACGGTATGTTACGGTACTACAAAACAGATATTTCTCAATGTCTTTCTTAGCTAGGTTCGATCTGATAAGACACATAAGCCTGATGTCACGTCTTGCATCTGTGACATCTATTACCCCTGAAAGCCTTTGAATGCGGCCCTGTATCCGCCATACACACAGCACAACCGCAGGTTCATTAGGGTTGTGCTTGTGCAGTTGTATGCGCTCAAAGCTATTAAACATGGTGCAAGCAAACGAACACATGGGTCTTGAATAGCTCTAATTAAATAAAATGCTGAACCAATTGGAATTGAACCTCTAGTAATATCCGTGCAAAGACGGTTATTGTGAATTGCATCCCGGTGTGCATGAGCAGATTAGGCAAGCAATGTGATTGAAAAAAAACGAAATATATACAAATGTGGCCCACATGAATTTGTATGCCTTGTGAGATCAGATGACATGCAGTATTCAAGCAAAAAGACATTATTTTGTACATAAACTCATGTTACCTGCTCTCTCATGGAGATGTGAGGGCCAATCCGACACTGTTGTGTGACATGATGTTTTGCACAGCATTTTTCATATGCCAGACTTTTCCTTTTGCCTGCATGGACAGACTGCACACACATCACTCCTCCCACAGGAGAGCTGTTTATAGAAATGTAGCATCAATTCTCACCCAGAAGACAAGTATACATGCCCAACAACATGTACTTGGCTTGCTACAGAACAGCTCCTTATTCTTAAGGCCCTGAAGTCCTTTTCATTCTTCACTTAGGGGTAAAAAAGAAGTTTGAAATACTTTTGCAGTGATGTACTGTTAGCGAACATCCTGGCACCACCCACATTTATATGAATATGTAAATATGCTGTGCGGTTTCCTCTCAATAACAAAACAAACACGCAACAAAAATGACAGCGTGAGAAAACAGCCGTTAAGAAAGCATCTGATAATAGGGATGTAGATATGTTTGCACAAACTCTGCTATTCGGCACTCCAGTAAATAAAGTGTTCATTGTATGCACACTTCAGAATCTCGGCAGAAGAAGTAGGTCATCTGGGTACTTTTTTGCCTACTCTTTTATGAGTACTGTGAATTTGGACATACTTCTTTTGTAACATACTGTTTTTCTCTTCTATATAAGTATAGTGATTTTGTCGAGGGTCACACTGCTGAGAGCAATGGTTAGATGAATATTTAAATATGTGCTGCGGTCTTTCCTCTCAATAAAAAAAAATAAACACAACAAAATTGAGAAAAACAGCTAGCATTTTTTAAATAAGCATAAGAAAAGCATCTGATCATAGCAATGATATGTTTGAACGAGCTCTGCAATTCGACACTCTAGTAAAGTCACGATTATTTATATAGTACTTCATACAATAGATTTCTTAAAGTCAAATAGCTTTACCGTATTAAACATGAAAAACAGTGTATCGTTTCATCAGAACTACAACTTCATTTTCTACTATAAACCAGCTCTCCAGTGTGTTCATGTTTTCACTCGCGGACGTCGTCTGACCTCAATGGACTGAACAGTAGAAATGAAGTGGAAAAGATGAAAAGGCACACCTACCCCTAAATGCTGTACACAGCAACGTGATCGCCACAGACCAAACACATAGGTGTTTAGCATCCGAATCAAACTTTTCCGGAAAGTTCGCTTTGGCAAGCTGTCTCAGGGTGTACTCACACTAGGCGCCCGAGCGCATTTGACCCCCAAAGCCCATTTCGTTTAACAAGTGTGAGCGCTCCGTTCCGTGCCCTGGCGCGTTTCGTTTGGCCGGCCCTGTCCCGTTTGGAAAAGGTGGGCTCGAGCGCGGTTTGCATGCAGTGTGATCCCTAACCATGTCATCATTATGACAGCAAACACCAAACTATTACTACTTGGATACACTTTTTTATTAAATCAAGTATATTTAGGTTTATAACGGTCCTGGTTCTCACCTTATTGACGAACATGAATTGTAGTTTGTGAGTAAAGCTGCAAATTCCTCCATCAAAGTCAGTTGCCTCCGTAATAATCTTCTGATACATGCAGTGCAGTCAAGTGAAAATCGCTGCACAGCATAAATCATGAATCTATTATAAATCTATTAGGCAGTCTATTAGCGAAAGCGCTTTACATCCTGTCTTCTTCAAAACAAAAAGTTGCATCGTGAATGACGTAAGCGCGCTCCGGCCCGGTAAGATAAGTGCAATGTGAGTGCAGGCCAGCGGGGGAGTGGGGAAAGGGGACAATCATGCTTGGGCACGGTACAAGGCAACCGTGCCTAGTGTGAGTACACACTTAAACTCCTAAAACGAACTCCAACTGAAGTTCGTTTTGTCCTGATTTTGTTCGAAATGACATTGCATCAGTTCGTTCTTCGATTTCACTTGAAGCAAGCAATAGCTGTAATTTCACCGCCACGGTTAACCTGATATAGTCTGGCTATGAATAACCCACTAGCCAGAATAACCTTGAATTTGGTTCTGGTTTTTACCAAAATAACTTGCAAGACTATGCTATTCCATCATGTAAGCAAAGTCAACAGTGATTACAAGGTGTTTGGTTTCATTTCTTTGACATGTTCTATGTTTTGATAGTCTATTCTTGGGCTATGGTTAGACGTTGATTAAATTTTCACTGACCAAATTTTGCCCTTGTTTTAGCCTAGATGTCAGGGCTGTGTTTGGATGGCTTTTAAACGCAAAATTGCTTGCTGGGCTTTAGCATATTGCTTTTGCTAACAGTGTGATGCTCTTTGTAGCAATCAATGAGCAAAAACACATAGCACACAAAATGTTTATGATTAAATTAAACCATTTTTTGTTGATATTTTAAAATGAACTATATTTTTAATTCAACATTTCTCTCACGTCAATCCAACTCGGATGTTTTTTCTTTTTCAATGCACTATGGGTTTGCATTTTCCACAAAATATAATTTAGCCAAAATGAGTTAATCGAAGGAGGCAGAAAGGTAGGAGGCAGAAGAATGGTAAAACTGTTTGGGTGTCGATGATATTTCATATTAATATTTCCTGTTTCCTTTAGTGAATTATTCTGAAGTGAAATCATGTCGCTCTTGCCCGGTGTTGGAACGACAGGTTTGACAGCTGTATACAAGGGAAGCAACAGGGCAGCGGCACAGTCTGATAGGATCAGATGTCAGAGTTTGTTCATTAATCATCCACACATACTCACACATGACCGAAGACCTCAGGACAATCCTTGCCACAGTCACCTACAAAAGAGACTAACAAAAAGACCACCATGCAGGTAGAGAACACATTAGAATAGTTGCATAAGCACCCAGTTGTCATTTGTCAGATTATGATTCACTGTCAGAAGAAAAAAAAAAATGCAAAAATGTTACTTTTAGGGATACAACGGCTTGCCACTGCATGGCCAGTACACTTAAAGGGACAACTTTGTAGCTTTGATAACCTATATGTTATTACTTTTAGTGGTAAATGATGTTCAAAGTTACAATTTTGAGGGTGCTGCCCCATGGACAAACGACTGTACCCCTAAAGATAAAATTTTTTGCACATTTTTCTAAGAGTGTGTGACCCAGGGAAGATATTCTGCGAAAGACAAACATGTCTGCACTTCGTCAAAAGTCTTTTTACAAAGGCAAATAGTCATCAGTAATTATGTCACACTAAGAAATCAAAGACTATTGATTTTTACTTGCAGCAAGTAAAATTTCCCAAAATCATAGCTAAAATCATACAGTGCTGAAATGTACTTTAAAAAACAAGGATGGGTTGCACTTTTGTGTTCCCTACACCTCCTGAACATGTAGTGCAACCAAACGTTTGTATGTTAATGTCCATGAAGTGTTGTTTGGGATGCAAGGCGCAAACGCACTGGATGTGGTCCTCAGCTGCCTGGGGTGAGGCAGAATCTTGCCTCAACAGGGGCGGGAGGTGAGGGGTGGGAGGGGAGCATGCTCCAATCACCCACTGCTGGATATTTTATTTGTCAGCACATCTATCCATATAAGCAGGGGACCAATGGCTGTAGAGGAAGTGGTCCTTCTGTCACAGAAACAGTTGGCACAGAAGCAACATATTACAGCATTATCCAACCCCCCTCCTGGTCCCTTGCCGTCATCTCCTCTCTCCCCTTCAACTCCCTCCTTTGCCTCTATCTCTCGCTTTGTATCATTTTCCTGCAAGCTCTTTCAGCCATCAATGAAATCGCAACCAACCCTGCTGTGGACCGACTCTTGCAGCTGGCCGAGCAAACCAGCAGGGCTGCAGAACATCTGCCATATCTTGCATGCACACAGATAATTCATACCAGTCGTTCTTTGCGATACGGCTTGTATTTTCTCCTCCAGAGATCTCTCTGTACCCCGCTCTGCTTTCTCTTTTTCCTCAGGATTTAATCCTACTAGCTGTTTTCCCCTCTCTTCTCCTCTATCCCTACTGACTCCTCCCTCCGTTGCTCTCATACTCCCTCACTCACTCACAAACACACTTGAACACAAGCACACATACATACGCACACACACACCCTCCTCCCCCATCGCTGCAGTGTCTCTTAACTGCCTTGGAGCTAACAAGAGGGGAAATAGCACACCGACAATTATAAGAGGAGGAGAGAGCACGACACAACGAAAGAGTGTCAGTGAATGACTGCATGTGTGAGAGGAGATTCAGGCAGATCTGAGGATATTGGCGATTCAGGACTAAGGGGACGGATCGCGCGCTCCCTCTGCCTCCCAAGTGAATGTTTGTCTGCAGTGTTGCTGGTGAATGGAAGGCAAGCGGTGAAACGGTGAGGAAATCTTTTCCTTTTTTCACTCTTCTTTCCACACACCCTTATTCCTGTTGTTACACCAATGCTTGCTTCCCCGGTAGTGTCCTTGGGTTTGTTTTTGGCTTGGGATTGTGACCGTGTTTAGTACCTCGGGCAGGAGAATGGTATTTTCCTCCATCTCTGTGAGGTGATGCTCTGGGATGATGCTAAAGCAGCCCCTGTGGTCTATTTTTGAGGACTAAACATCTTTGGTTTCTTGCCCATGTATCGTACCTAGTGATTCAGCTTGTGAGCTGTTAAATGGTCACATATTATTGAATCTCAAATGGAGCGGTGCATTAGGTGTAGTGTGTTCATGCCACGCTCTGCTGGCTGGTGAATATGGAAGAAGATGAATAAGGTGCACACCCCGTGAAGAGACAGGGCTGCTTCTGTTAATATTCTCAGTTTGGCCATACTACGGCTGATCTTTGACTCCCACTGCTATATGTTAAACAACGACACATTTGCTTCCCATTGATCGCCGTCGATGTGTTGGCCTGAGCGTCTGCGTGTGCCAGAGGCGGGTTCGCGGTTCCCCCGTAGGCAGGCCCCCTTCCTGTCATTTGAGTGTCATTTGAAGCATTTTTACCCTATCTAAAATTCCTGGGATTGTTATTAGGGCAGCGGAGGGTGGTGTAGCCTAGTGACAGGGTTGTGCGTGCATGTGTGCGAGGAACCTGCACAGGAGGGGTTAGGTGGCTGGGGTGGGGGTATAATGGTGGAGAGATAGTAGGGGCAGAGGGGCGGAGGATGATGCAGTACAAAAAATGAAAGGAGAAAGAAAGATAAAATATATCCTAAGAGGGCTTTGCAAAAACCCGCCACAAGCAAGGGAACAGATCTACGGGGAGGACCATGGACCCATTACATATGAAATCTCATTAAAGTCTCAATTGTTTCTTATAAATAACAATGGGATTAAAGGGGAAGCAAATTGCCTCTCTTGAGTAAAGAGAGTTTGCTTCTCTTGAGTAAAAGACTCGGGTAATCTTGCACTTACATGTATAGAGTTTCTCAGCGGTGTCTCAAGCCTTGATTTGCCTAGATATCAAAGTCAGAAGTTTCAATATAAACTCAATTATTTCTCATCTCATTCCTCTTATACCGAATCATTTGAACTATGTTATCCACATTGATATTACTGATCTTACACTTAACATCTTAAAAATATGATTTCAAAAGGGGTTTTTCGAAGCAAGACCATATAATAATTATTGTGGGTTCTTCAAAGAAGCTTTCAGTGAAAATATATATATTTTTTTTAACAACCTAAAGAACATTTTTACACTCTAATCTTGTGCATTGGAAAGATTTATAGAAGCACAGATGCCAATAAATAAATTTAAAAAACTTATTTTTAAGAGTGCATTTTTGTTTCTCCAAAGGAACATCTGAGACCAAATTGAGACGTAAATGAAATGTAGCTGAGAACTCCTGAGCTTTAACCATTGAGCGGTATCATTTTCCTCTGGGGAGGTTTGGAAAGGCCAGCGAACAGTTATGCTAGCTAAGTTCACTTCATTACAGCAGTGTAGCACCAGTGTTTCTCAATAGAGTGCTAATACAGTAAAGATAGCGTGTTACTCATAAAGAAAGGAAAACACAGACACAGATACAAGCACTCCGCAACACCCCACACACACACACACACACTTACACACAACACAAACTGACCAAACTGCAGGATGGTTGTGCAACATCAGCTAAGTACCAGTTAATATTTGTACATCCTGTGCTGTTGTCTGATATGATGGCCGTTATGGGAGGCGTACCCTCATTTTGATTTTGCTCCTCATTTGTTTGTCAAAACACAGGCGTCAGTGTCAGTGATATTCAAACACTATAAACGTCCAAAATGATCACAATGAAAGCTCAGACCCAAATGATGGTTAAAAATAAACTTCACAGCTTAACTCGCCACACTTTGCTTGCCAGGTATAGCTCATTTAACTGTGAACCCGAAATCGTGGCGTAAACAAAACCATCTAAAGCACTGAACGTCGGATTGTTATGCATTTGGGTCATGTTTTAAAAATACCTGAGCTTGGCGCTTTGATAGCAAAGCATGGCATGCACACGGATTTCATTTCGATTTATATTTTACAAAAGAAAGTCATTACATTTATTATTAAACATGTTTCTGTCACTGAAGTGTTCACTGGAGTGTTTAATTTCTGGCTTCATACTGAGTCTGATGGAGACTAAATAAGTTATTGAGAATGTGCTGAAAAGAAACAAATGGGATGCATGAACATAATCGGGGGAAAAAAATGAGTCTAACATTGATGATGGAAGATTCTTGAAAGGGAAATGCCAAAACATACACATGCTACTTTCGGAGTGAATGCTTGAATGATCACAACTAGTTTTTGGCACTACAGAAGTGGTTTGGCAAAACACCTCGCTGGTGACCTTACATGCTCTGATAGCCAGCTGTTCATTAATGCTCACGACAAATCACACATCTGCCATTGAGGATACAGTTTCTAAAGGGTACTGCTTATTAAAACACTAATTAGTTTTATTTATCATTACTGACGCATTGTGTATTATTCCTGACTGTTTTGCAGTAAATGTGTGACATTTTTAAAGGTTCGCGGATTAGTCAGATCATTAATAGTGCTAAAAGCGAACGATGATTATTTAATAGCTCAAATGTGCAGCATGTTACAAGCATTTTAAATCTACTCTCAGGAAGTCAGTCAGTCTTTTTGAATGATGATGATGTGTGTAATTTGTTAAAATAATGTCTATTATCTCAGTTTAATGTGCAGAGTATAGGTTGAATAACGAGAAAAGTCTTCACATGTTGCACTTTCAACATTTCACAGTTTGAGCGTTTTGATATAGCAACACTGGCTCAACCAATGGTGTCAGTTTGGGGCGGGGCTATATGTTTTATGAACAATGGCAGACGGACAGAGTTTTTGGAAACTGATTTGAAAAAAAGTCATTATCTGGTGCCACTAATGGCACAAAAAATTCTTTTTTTCACAAATAACACTTTATTTTTACATAACAGATTGGGTAAACCCAGCCCAATCTGCCGGCGATTTGATTTCGCCCTACAGCTCAGGCTGGAAACCTGTACATATTTCTATCCTGCTTCTGTTACAATTTTGCAGGGACCAATCACAAACCGGCTTATCCACCTGGCGTGCTATTGGCGGGTTTAACACAATGATGGATAGAGAAGCAATGGATCGCTGGTCTGATTAGTCCCCATTCATTGTATTTCAAGGAAAAACACTGACCAATACATTCTTTCAAATGTTTCCTTTTGTGTTCCATGGAACAAACTCATATGGTTTTGGAATGACATGAAGAGTCTGATTGATCATTTCAATCCCACATATGACAAATAATAATCTCTCTTTCAGACGGTTTCCCTTTAAAGGCCTTTGCACACTGAGTCCGAAATGTCTGCATGCGTTTTTTCGTATTTGTGATCCAAAAAATTTGAGACGCACAGAGACCTTGCACACTGAGTCAGATGCGTATTAATGAATGCATTACGGCAAAAACGCAAAACAATGCAAAATGACGTCTTCAAGTAGTGAGGATGATTTTTTTTGTCCTCTCTCTTCTTAGAGAAAAAGAACGAGGAAATATTGGGTCCATCCACTCCTGGGATCGCGTAGAGAGGAAGGAGAGTTCCACCTCCTTAATTATCAAGGAGCTGTGGGATTATCCAGACCGATTCAAACTTTACTTTAGAATATCAGCGGCTCAGTTTGATGCTTTGCTAGCGATACTGGAGCCACATATTAAAAGAAGACCACCAATTTCTGTGAATCAATTGATCCTGAACCGAGGACATGTCTATGGACTATGGACACAGACACACATGGTGTGTATTTTCGATTTTGCCGTTCGCTTACGGTGTTGTCAAAACGTCTCTAAAAATGTTTTTTATGGATGCGAAAAACGCAGAAAATTGAACCTGTTCCGAATTTTTTTTTTGACAGACGAAAGTTTCGGAGGCAGTGTGCAAGCGTGATTGACATAACGTAAGGTCAAATTTATTTTTTGACGTTTGAAAATTTCGCATGCAAATTTCGGACTCAGTGTGCAAAGGCCTTAAGATATCATATTTTTAAAAATGCAGCGTGCATATTGTGCAAGACTTGTCTTCTGACATAGATTGGCCAGAATTGGAGTAGCTACTCTGTGAAGTGGACTGAAAGGGCTTTTCTCAGTGAGAGCATGCAAAATCCAACACTCTGACAAGTTTGGGGTCAGGAGGTGACCAGGCCCTTGTTTTATGGAAACACATGTGAGAGAGGCCCTTTGTTGAATTGAAACAAGTCATTAGCTACAATCAAGTGGTCTGCTTATAAGAAGCACTGTGGAATTCTATATGATATAGGTCGCATTCCAAGTCTTAAGTTGGTTGGTTCTGTTAAACATCAGTTTAAACATGGTTAGAAGAGTGCAAGAAGATTCAAAGTAAAACCTGGAGCTCATGCTCATATGGCCTGGGAAAAAAGTTGCATGTTGCCCATAAGTAGAACAGGCTTGACCTCATGTTACTGTGAACTAAACAAACAGGCCCTGCCAGTTTCATTCCCATATGAAGAAGGATAAATTCTTGGTGATTATACACAATAAACATACACTTATATAGGTGTTCTGAGTGATTCTTAACATGTTGTTCTGAGTTGCCTGATGATTGCCAGAGTGTTCTGGTTGGGTTACAAGTCAAAAGATGCAAGTAGACTATATAAACTTGACATTTTAAATGAAGCCACCCTCCCATTCGTGCTAAGTTTGTATCTGTATCATCTTTACATGTTGCTTATTGCTCCTTTATGCGTGTTCATTTACAAAGCAAAGTGATTTGGCATAAAAGCACAGTTGTCATGACATCAGCAGGATGAAATGGATCCGACTGTTAATTCAGTAGTCAAGATCACATTTCTCCTGATGAGTCAACTCAGTATTGGCTTTTGTATACAGTCGTTATCAGCAGTTTGTTCCACAGTGCAGTTTTGCATATCACAAAGAAAAGGTTTTCATAATACTGTATTAAAATGTGCAGAAGGAAGTAGCTTCGAGAGCTGAAATTACGTTCTATTTTGGCTTTTGCAAACAATGTTATCTTAGACTTTATCTGCAGGCTATAGAATGCATTCTGTTTTCTTATATATATATTTACATGAACTTAAAGCATTTATTAGTCTTAGTAAATTTCAACATTTACTATTACATTATTAAAATCAAGAGTTGTTAATATAATGTACCCGAGTTAACATGATCTAACAGTGAACTGTTGTGTTTAAGATTAATTAATAAATACTATACAAATGTATTGTTAGTTAATGCATTAAGTAATGTTATTAATCTGGGATTTCAAACTACATGCTATGTTTTATATATATATTAGGATATTATTTTAGAGCAGATTTAATGAAAAGAAGATTTTTTGTTAGTATCACCAAATGAAACTACAAAAAATAATGATAATATTAAACAGGTTTCCTGAACACTCCCCCTTCTGCCACTGGTTGGGCAAACAGATCCCGCCCCCAAATTCACTCCATTGGTTGAGCCAGTGTTGCTATGTTGAGCTGGTCGGAATTGAGAAACAGTTTGTACATTTTTCAAGGAAACCAACCTATGAATGGCTTACTTATAGTCATCTCTAAACATTAAACTGGAATAGGTGAAAGTATTTAAACATCAACTTAATGTACCTGTAAAATAGAAACTCATTTGCAAAGTTTATTTTCAACCATCATTTGGGTCTGAGCTTTCATTGTTATCATTTTGTTGATGTTTATAGTGTTTGAATATCACTGACATTTGAGCATAATGCTTGAAACTAAAGCCGGTGTAAAGGTGAACATGTTGGATGAGCCATTGGTCAAGCGTGGCTGTATGCAGCGTCTGGCTCTATCACTCGGAAATGGCACTTGGCAGGAAGAGGAGGCATGTACTCTTATCTAGGTCAGCAGGTATGGGGAGAGGGACTCAGAGGTGTTTGCATCTTTTTTGTGCACACACGCCACCAAGGGAAATGGTTTAGGGGCATTAACAATACCTGGAATAAACAATGGTTTAACAATACCTGAAAAAAAATCACATAATAATGTAATGCATCATAATGACATGTTCGATTATAAAATCCAACATATCAACAGTTTTTTTTAGATGAACTTATACGCGTGCGGTCATTTAATCACATTTTCTGCTTACGTGAACCACATTCAGCTTCAATAATGACGTAAAGCAGATTTGAATGTATCAGTCAGAGTTTGGTGAACTGAGAGGTATTTTCATACAGATTATACAGTAAGGGATTATGCCATTTGTATGAATGGATTAAGAAACCCTGATCTAAAGTATTGCCATCACACCTGATAGGAAAGAGATCACAAATATTTGCTATTTTACTTAAGTCTCCTGCTTTCTAACATTTCCCCCCTATTATTTTGTAATGTTATATATAGCCTACACCATAATCTCGCTCTATGTACACAGTTTGCATCTCATTTGCATCATTTGTTTTTATTTCAGCCTTATTTCTAAGCAAATTAAGGAGACTCATCTGAGGCAAAGTTGATGATTAAATGAATCATAACTCCATTAAGTCTCTCAGACTATGAAAGAACACCTCTGAGCCATGCAATTTTCTTTTGGGACTGCTGCGAAAACCGTCCTACAGTATTTGTGTGTGTGTGTGTGTGACCGAGCTTAGATGAGCTAAGAGGGTCCTCTTTTCTGTTCTCATTACGCACAGAGCATCATTGTATTCATCTGCATGGCCGTAACAGCGGTCATATGACTGAGGGGTAGGTGGAGGGGTGCCACCACCCCATGAGCTCTCCTTCAGTCATATGACCGCTGTTATGGCCATGCAGATGAATACAAAGATGCTCCACTGGATGCATAGGGTTTGAGTCAGTCTAACCTATTGGCTACCTGAAAATGATAGTCAAACTGCTATGCTAGCATATTGCTACATTTATGTTTTGAGCATAGGCCAATATTCCTGGTTTAATTTAAGTTTTAATAGAAATTGTTTGTTGTGTCTGTCTAGTCTTATATTTCATATGTTGTATGTTCCTATTGAAACAGGAAGTTGTGGTGGGACATGTTAAACAACTTGTCTCCCTAGGCTTTAGCAATGTCACAGCGGTGAAACATGACTTGCTACTTGCTAGTCAGTTGCATGTGGTATTGGAGGAGGGACATTCACATTCTAGAGAGCATTTGTTTAGATAAAAATCTGTAGTGCAAGAAAAGTCATCGATATTTTTCTCTGGTTTCCAGAGTCGGCATGATTCTAAATGTATGTTAGATCTTATTGTGAACGATTCATCCAAGCAAGGGATTTTTTTTATTTGTTTTGACATAATTTTTAATCAATATGTCTTTAATATGTTATTATAAATAGATCGTCTGGTGAAACCTCAGACTTTTCTCTGATGACGTATGCTGGCCTTCTCTATTCACTGGCGGAGGTCTGCCATCCATGTGGATGTGACTTTGACACATACCACCTACCTAAGCTTTGCTGAGACCATGTACAACCTTTCATGGAAACGGTATTCGCTGGTGGCTGTGGTGTTGACTTGGCCTCCAAATTCCACAGATCTCAATCCAGTTGAGCATCTGTGGGATGTCCTGTACAAACAGATCCGATCCATGGAAGCCCCACCTCACAACCTACAGGACTTAAAGAATCTGCTGCTAACATCTTGGTGCCAGATACCACAGCACACCTTCAGGTGTTTAGTGGTGTCCATGCATCAACAGGTTAAAAGCGGGAACAACACAATATTTGAATATTACCTGATTGGGGTGTGTGTGTGTGTGTATATATATATATATATATATATATATATATATATACTGTATATATATATATATATATATATATATATATATATATATATAATTGGTTTTACGTAGGCTAATATATATACGGTAAATAACTGTGATAGATCTAACCGTACATTTAATGTAATTTTACAGTAAAATACTGTTAAATTGTTAAAGGATAAATTAAAGGTAAAGGAACAATTTCATGCTCCCAAAGTTTGTGGGAACAGTTTGGGAATGGCCCCTTACTGTTCCAACATAACTGCACACCAGTGCACAAAGCAAGATCCATAAAGACATGGATGAGCGAGTTGTGGAGGAACTTGACTGGCCTGCACAGAGTCCTGACCTCAACCCGAAAGAACACCTTTGGGATGAATTTGAGCGGAGACAGGGAGCCAGGCCTTCTCATCCAACATCAGTGCCTGACCTCACCAATGCGCTCTGGAAGAATGGTCAAACATTCCCATAAACGCACTCCTAAACCTTGTGGAAATTCTTCCCAGAACAGTTGAATCTGTTATAGCTGCAAAGGGTGGACCAACTCCATATTAAACCCTATGGTTTAGGAAAATGGGATGCCATTAAAGTTCAAGTGCATGTAAAGGCAGACGTCCAAAACTTTTGGCAATATAGTGTGTATGTGTGTGTGTGTATATATATATATATATATATATATATATATATATATATATATATATATATATATATCTATCTATCTATCTATCTATCTATCTATCTATCTATCTATCTATCTATCTATCTATCTATCTATCTATCTATCTATCTATCTATCTATCTATCTATCTATCTATCTATCTATCTATCCATCTATCTACATGATCTGGAATTTCATGTGCGGATGAAGGATTTCCCCACACAGATTTTGCAATGAGTTCAATTTATTCCTGCAAATTTTCTGTCGACCAACAGAAAGCTTCGGTCTGAGCAGTGCTTCCTACATCACTACACTATTGACAACAGGCAATGGACATTTTTTGCCTGCTACATTTCGCTAAACATTACAGCATAATACTATCGGTTATTACTGTCAAAATATTGGTCAATCAGCAGCATTTGTGGCATAATGATTGATGGTTAAAATAATTTATTGCCAAAATGATTATAATAAACACTTTGCAATAACTTGTATCGATAGCTAGTATTGCACATTTCTTCAAAGTCAGGTACATTCTTGTCTAACAACCTTTCATAAGCATCATTCTGGCCAGTTTTGTGGCGATACTCCCCCTCACGGTCTGTGTTTACCGCGAATAGTGAAATCACACCCCAGCTAAGTGCAGCATAGGGCTAGCACAGAGATAAACCGACCCCTCCCTTCAGAAATCTGCTGTGCCTCAAAACGGCTCATATCTTATCAAAGCCTGAATTTGAACATTACACACATCCAAAGCAGTGCTTGAAGACAGATTAGCAACATGTCGCTCTTGAGCTTGATCAGACCTACTGTATTTTGTATTCCTTTATTTGACAGTATCTGAGGTTAAAAGGTTGTGGACAAATGCAGACTGTTAGGCTCAGAACTTAAAGTTCAACCAATAGATGCACCATTTCCCCCTCTTCAGTCTGGTTTCCCCTATATAGACAGTTCCCTTAGCAGCTACGCAAAAACATTCACAGTACACAGACATGCATTGTCAGGGCAAGAAGCACATGTGACTGAAAACAACACTTTTAATAGGGGCCAGGCCATGCCCCTACCTCTCATGGGACCCTTTATGACAAAAACAGATCTGCTATACAGTCGCCCACTATCAACGCCGGCCCCAGCCAAATCAAAAGTCCTCTGTTTTGGGGCCCGCTATTGACTGAAACACTGCCACTCATTGTTTCTCCTGATGTTTGCACTGTGGTACAACAAAGCTGTGTCCTTTGAGCAAGACATCTTGGGTCGGTTTTGGGCCATGAGTGTACAAAGCTTTGGACAAATGTGATTGTTTGTAGCTCACCATGTGACGCCCCCACGCTCATTTCCAATGCATACGATCCCTTCATCCAAAGGGGATGAAACGCATATGCCAGGAACGCTCTGAACTTCATAAACATGTTAAATATGCTACTTTCCACACCGCTTCGCTTCTTTTTGTATTTTCCATAGTGCGCATGAAAACCTTTTTAAAGACCTTGGCCAGAGGCCAAAATTAACATTCACAGATTGCCAAATGAGAGCAAAAATGCTTTTGGCAAATAAATAAAAGTTGCAAGTTAGCTGCATGGTAACTATCTTGCATATTATGCTGCGAGTGCAACCGAAAACATAACTATTTTACAAGGTGGCAATTACGTACAATGGGATTTGTGTATCCCTAAACCTACCCCTCAGTTGGGTGTAAGCAGAACCCACAAAAACGTACAACAAAGATTGTAAGAAATCACATGTATTAGCCAAAGCATAAAATATTTAGAAAGCGGCGAGTGACACGATGAACTGCATTGTTTGTCGCAAACATAAATGAAACAAATTGCTAAATTATTCCATTGTTAAATATCGACAAAATGTATTATTTAAACCCCACTGAGGGTTAGGTTTATACTTTGTAAAATAGTTTCATTTTCTCATGAGATCTGGTTGTACTCACAGTATACCATCTACCACAGAGCTAACCTGCAAATAACTTTTATTTGAGTCTGAAATGTTCTTGCTTTGTGGCCCCTGGACTTTCTAAAGTTAAGTAGCTTTGCTTATATATAGACATATAACTAATTGAGCCTTCAGTGAAGCTCAGTGGTTTATTGAGATACTGTGACTTCAGACGGAGATAAGAGGAAAAACTCTGACCTTGACTGATTTAGTAATTAGTCATAATGCAGAACGACTTCATCCTGATAACCCGACGCTGTGTCTCCTAATTCATTCTCATAAAGCTTTGTCTCATTTCTTTACCTCACCCTCTTTGCCAATCTTCACAACCTGTCATAATTAAAATCTTCTAAGCGCTATTACTTACAGTAAAGGGCCTCTATCTCTTTGTTCCCTTGATCCAGTACTTGGGCTGGACGTGACTCAAGTCTAAGCACTTGTCCCTTGGTAGACCTAGTATCTTGTCATAGCCAAAAGAAAGGAAATTAAGCAGAATGTGTGATAGAAAACGTATAAAGGAATGTGATAATAGGTTGTACTGGTAACCAGGCATGGCATTAAAGGAATAGCTCACGTACAAATCATAAATCTGTTATCACTTACTCATCCTCATGTCATTTTGTTCTTGGAGCACAAAAGGAGAAATTTAGCAGAGTGTTCATGCTGCTCTTTTCCATAAAGTGAATGGGGACCAAAGACTGTCACATAAAATAATGGCAAAGTCCTTATTCGCTGATAATCATTTATTATCATTGTAATTCAAAATGCTTTTTTTTTTCTTTTATTCCTGTACGTGACATGCAGGTTAGGAATTTGTTCACTCAATGTATTAATTAATTCCCTGGTTTATTGTGGCCATGATTTAAATTCATTAGGACAAGATGGCTATGATTTACCTAAAACGAGGGTTTCGTTTGGAAGTGATTTATTAAAAACAAGGGAATAAATGAATAAGTCGTGGGATCAGTCCCTGGACACCATTTACTTTCATTATATTGACATGAGACATATCCTGCCTAACTTCCCCTTTTAGTGATCCATAACATTAGGGGTACTAAATTACAGATTTTTCATTTGTATTACGCCAAAATGTTATTATGATGCTATTTGGGCCACATCGGATGTCTTGCATAATGTAAGGCTTTAAATGCAGGAGATCTCTCAGTCTGCGACCTACATCTAACTTGTTTCTGATATATAGGCAGTTTCCTGTATACCAATGAGTCAGAACCCCAGAAAGAGAACGCAGATTCCTGTCTGACCTGGAACACTATACGTTAGCCATCTCACCGTCTAGTGTCAGAGGGGCAATACTGTCACAGTGTGGTATGTCACATCATTGATGAGCGTGGTTTGTCGCTTGAAGTTTTGAGATGAAATGTAAATCTTCCCCTGTTTGCAATCTGCGTTTCAAATCTCAGAAAACATTCTCAGAAAACCCAATGACTTGCATCTCACTTCCATCTGATGTCGTTTCAGTTTTAGTCATTTCTGTTTTGCAAAATCTACCGGGTTGGTTTACCCTTTTTCGTTCATTGATAGCTCTAATATGGCCAACATGTTTCAGAGAAAGTCAAACCAGAAATTATTAGCATATGGGAAGCTGACGCCAAAGTCACCAGAAGAGCTATCTGACTGAACGAGACTGACACAGAAACTTCCCTGGAAAATTGTGAGTAAATTGTGAGTAACGCCGAGTGTGGTTTCTGAGTGTGGTGAAGCACCGCCTCTGCAGAAGAAGATCAACGCCTTCTTCATCACTGCCTGCTTAGCCCCGCCCACCGATTTGCGCATGTAACATAGGCCTAGTGTTAAACTAGATCGAGCTACCAAGCAATAAACATGCCGTTTATCATTGACTCAACAAGATTCAAGGAATCTCTTAACTATATCACGTTTGCACTGTTAGTGAAGATGAACGCATTCGTTTCGTTAGTGTACAGAAACTGAGTTGGAATGATGAGAATGCTTTCATGCGCTCAACATGTGTGTGATTGCTACAATGATAATCACTGCATCCTTTCATGCCATGATCTTAATTTAATGCCATAGATCTAAATATAATGCCATAGATCTAAATGTAATGCAACTCTTTTCACGATTAATTAACCATGAGAGCTGTAATAGTAAAAACGCGCTAAAAGTGAGAGTAAGGGCCCGATCAAACAGAACGCGTTTTTACAGCGAGAGGCTCCTTTTTGAATGGATTTCGGTTGGCAGAGAGCATTATGCGCGCTGCTTATGCACCCTGGGCGCCTCACGTTTTAACCGCCTACTGCGCCTCGTGTTTTTGAAGAAACGCTCTGAGCGCATGAAGTTGAAAAAAAAAATCAACTCTGAGTGAGTGGAAATCGCATTTTTTCCCCATTGTCCAATCGAATGAATGGAGAGTCGGGCCTTCCGTTGTGTTGACCATTACCTTGATTTGACTGACACGACAGCTGATTCAGGGGTTGCCTAGAAACATAAAAAAAAGCCTCGCGTTTTTGAACCTGAAAAACACGTTCTATATGATTGGGGCCTAATACTATGTCAAATGGAAAGACATTAGCCAATCACATCAGTGGGCGTTTACATTGAAGTCTCACAGCAGACACGCCCCTTAAAACAGAGCGTTCAAATCAGAGGGCTAAAATCAGGGTCGGAAAAATGTCTTTTTTTGTGGACAAAAATTTACTGGTGTTTGAGCCATTATTTATTTACCACCCACAAAAAAAAAAACAGACGCTACTTTGCACTGCTCTTTGAAATTATCTGGCTGCGTCTGTGTTCTTTAATTTGTGTGTCGTCAGTACTGCACGTCCCATCTGCACTTTTATGGGATTAGCTCTCAGACTAATTTTACCCTGTTTAGTGGCCCTAAGTGTATTGATGGTAAAAGGTATTGTGGAGCAGCTTTCATTAAAATTAGATGACTTGTCACTTCAGGCCGATTAGCGGACCAAGTTTCAAGCATGATAATTAGCCAATCACAGCAACATGCCTCCTTTCATGTGACTTTTTTTGGAGGCACTGCCTCAATTGACCCTTTGGTCAAAATGTCTGTGGTATCAGACTCTGATAATAGTGATTAGGTAACAATACTGATTCAATGACCATGACAGTGCTAATCAGTCATTGCTAACCAGATGCCAAGTGACAGACTTCCACAATTGCATTAGTTCATGCCTAGGTCTTATGTATATTGGTTTTATATATTTATGTATTAATCATTTAAGAAAGCAGTCCTTTTATTGCTTCATGGCTCTGGCACTAGCGCAGTGTTGAATGTGTTGCATCAGAATCATTAGCTGTAATTGTTGTTACAACTGTGGCAATCTTTAAAAGCTGACAAGTCATGCTGGGTGTGTGTGCTGCTTCTGGGGCGTTAGCGCTCTTCAGGGGTTTAGTGTACTTTCTGTGCTGAAAGTTTATATTGTGACATCCATTTGTTCATAATGAGCCTTCCCTGACATTGACATTATTGTTTGCTCTGCCACTTACTTAAAGTTTCTTGCATAAGAAAGTGTAGTTGATTTAGCTACATTAAGGAGAACTTCCACAAGCTTTCTAACTAAAGGCGCTGTTTTGTTATTTCAGGGACATCGACTTTACATTTTCACGCCCCTAAACATGATGCTGAAGAAAACGAAGTGTGATTTGTTGCGCTACATGTCATCCTCTTGGCCGGTCCTTGGCCAATGAAAGCTGCGAAAGGGTCCAGACCTTCTGCCGTCAGTCTGAAGGTCTGGCTACGTGAGACTACTTGTTAGCTACAGTGCTATTATGTTCCAAAAAGCAGATTGAGCTCTGTATACTTTCCCCGGGCCTGGGATTTTAATAATGTTTAAATCTAATTGATAAGCTAGTTGATGCAAATTGATGAAACTAACTACGGTCTATGGCAAAACTACCTGGAGGGATATTTTGTTGCAAACATTTGCCACAAGGGGCTCTATAGTGTTAAAGTTGCAGTAAGCGATTTCTGAGAAATGCTGTTGAAAGTGGACACTAGCCAATCAGCAGTAGGGGGCGTGTCCACTCATGATTGGGGAGGAGAGAGAGTGAGCAAGTGGGAGATTTGAAGAAAGACTGTATAAAGAGTATAAGTGTAAAGAGAGATAAAGGTTATGATCAGACGAGCTTTAGGAGCGCTGGAGAGACTGGAGCGGGAAGGCCTGAAAGCGGACACAGAGGTTGCGTTTCTGCTCCATACGTGAGTAACATTGGTCTTGCTGTTTCACAGAACCAAGATATGCTGTTGTTGTAATGTTAGATATATTAGCAGGACAGTTTTGAGTGTTTGTCTGGAGCTGGTGTGCTGCTGGCGACCAACAACCAACTCTTGTATATACTCTTGTGTACTGTATGTTCATTTTTTGTTCATCATTGTCGCCCGTTCGTCATCTTTGCTTTATTTTGCTTTGCTTCAGCTATGACAGACCCTGCATCCCAATGTGCATACTATCCACCCTATCCGCCCTAAATATCATTGAATATTACTAATGTCACATACTATTTAGGATGGATAGTGGAGATTCAGGCAAAGAAATCCACTCTTGCATTGCATGTTCGTGCATTTGGGGGGGGGGGAAGAGCAATGAAGGGAGAGGTGTGTTTGTTTGGGTTGATTTCAAAAATCAACAGTGTTTCAGAGAAATCCCTTTCTGCGATAAGGCTAGAAAGCACTGCACAACTTTTATAATCTGAAAAGTTTTTTAAACTATGTATCACACTCACTGACCTTGCAAATGGTTACAGACAAAAACTGAACATCATACACAAACGACTGAGGATCACACACCAGACTTTTAAATCGTTCTGAACACAAACTCGCACAGACACTTGAGTCTTGTTGTTAAGAGACGTGTGACAAATGAAAACAATGTGTTTTAAAATCAGCTCAAAATGTCAAACATGTATCCTCCGACTAGATGGAATCCTAAAAAAAATCAAGTCTGTGCCCATTATACCCTACCTGATTTTCTGCAAAATCGGTCAAACTCTGAGTACTCAAAATCTTCAGGCTGGCTCTTCTTTCGGCAACTAGGATAATCTTGTCCAGACTGCAAATCAGGGCAAAAATCTGTACAAAATCATGTAGAGCATTAGCGCAAACTATGTTCTCCTATGGTTCGTTTTCTCTTTTAACTCAACTACTGTCTTGGCAGCACAACGGTTTAGTAAATACAATCACACACACTTATCAACTGTCAGTATGTTTTAGCTAGCTACCAAAATGATGGCTGCGTCCGAAACCTGGAAAATGCTGCCTTCGGAGGACACATTTCAAGGCAGGAAGGCATCAAGCCACGTCCGAATCTAATGTTAGCTTCCCTTCCTGCCTCATGAGATACCTTCATCTGATCGATTTTTGAAGGCAGCATAAATGTATCCTTCACTGTCTTTGATATCCCACAATTCCATTCTGTGACAGTTGAGCTGGAAAAAAAAGATGACGTTCGAAAGTTGCGTATGCGGGTCAGTTTGTGTGTAAATGTAAGTTTTTTACCAACATATTACACTTCTGATATCATTTCTAGTTAGAAATTACTAATATAGTAATTTATTATGTGTTTAGTTCTCAGCAAAGCTCTCTCTATTTAGCTGTAGATCATTTAACTGTTACACTGCCGTAGAAGCCTGTCTAAAATTAGTTTTGTGAAGTTGCTTCATGCACAAAACGGTTCCTGCAGAGTCACTGTCTGATAAGGCGGCGAGGCAACGAGTCAGCTGCCTAGGTTTTCGGACGCAGCCAATGTCTTTTTTAATGACAAGCATTTGTTGGTAATTCTATCGCCCCCTTGAGTATAGAGGTTTGTTAATGCAAGAATGAATGTTTGAGTCATTTATGCTGAGGGAAAACCTGAGGGGATGACATTAATTATTTCTGTTCAACTTTGATTGAACCTGTATGTATAATGGACCTTGTGTTTACAAACCCCTGCCTTCATTGAACACCAATGAGTAGGGCTGCACGATAGAGGTTAAACTGATATTCATGATTATTAAAAAAAAAAATTACAATCATGATTTATCAATTTCAGAAATGTAATCAGAATTATTGCACTTTCACCTAAGCTCAAATCAAGAGATTGTCAAATCAGGTTTTGTTTAACCTCACAGTTTATTATATTCATCATATAGGCTACATTAACTCTCTACATTATGAAAACTGTAAAAACCGTACAAGGAGCTTCTCTCAAAAGCTAACATTGCCAATAATAAAAGTTTTTCTATTAAAACAACAAAAATACTTTTTGCAGCAACGTAAGCAATAAAGTCAAGATTCATGTTAGGATTTGTCAGTTTGTCACTAAGAAGGTTTGCTCGCAGATTTAGTCAGAGCAAATAGCACAAACGGCCTCATGAAGGAACACATATGACTTTCATTTGAACAGAATATCACAATGGAGATTGTTCATACACGTTTGTTGATGTTTTCCGGATAATTAACAGAGAGATCATGTGTGCATGGTTGCCAGGTTGGAAAGATTAAGTGAAACGCAGGGCAGAAAATTGAGATTTTCTGATTTAGGGATTTTAACACCTGGGAACCCCAATCATGAACGTTTGAAGGAGCTTGTTACCAATTAAAGATAATGAAAATGTTAAAAAAAAACAATGTTTTTAGGATAAATACAGAGCTGCAGGGATGTTGTATTTTTGTAGGCCAAAACCTGGAAACAAGTTCACATTCCGGTTCATTTATAGATTGTAGAACCATTGACACCAGGTTGCTTTTGAGAAGCGCAGCCCAAAAGACAATGGGTCTGAAATAATATATGTGTTATACAACATAAAATATCCTTTTGGGTTTTTGTCGAGGGAACCAGAGTGATGTGAACTTCCGGGTTGGCCCACTGGGCCAATATTGCAGACGTTTATACTTAATTAACTGAGAGAAGCAAATGATGATCACAATTGAAAAAAACAGCCCACAATTATGACTATGTTTGTGGTCTTTATGATCATTCTATAAGAAAATTAATTCAATTGAAAAAGATTGCAAATGTGTTTTTTCTATAAAAGCTACTTATCTTCTATCTGCACTCACTTGTAAAGTGGACTGCGCTGAGATTCTCAAGAATTAACTGGCTGATTTGAGTCATGCATGTTCAATTAAACTCTCTGACGTCACACGATGCAACTCAACAGTTTTCCGCTGGCCAAATTGAAACCCTGCGTCTTCAATCCAAAGATGAGAAGCGAAAGAAGCAAAATATTAACAGTATAACAGGAAATTCTCCCCAACGGCACTTAAAAACGATTGCAACAGCGGTCGTGAGGCATTGCAAATTCCCCTCTGATACACATCTCCTGAAACAATGATTGTTCTTGTGACGGATGGTTGAAACCAAGAGGACAAATTAAGGGAAATGGTATCTGATTCTAACATCGTCCGGTGAATTGTATGATTGTTCACTGTTGTCAATGTGATCAAAGGCTGAATCTGTTCTGGTTGGTATGTGGTCTCAGCTGCCCACTGACACAGTAACCCAGGACTGTTCCTCTTGTAGCTCAATAGTCAAAAAACACACCTATCCTGATGCACGATTTAAAAAGTAGCTTAGCGTGGCATGGATTAATAGCTTTAGAGTTTGTCTCAGACATATTAATGCTTTAGCATTTAGTACTTGTACATTTGACACAACAAATATCAGCAGTCGTTTTCCCTCAGGAATGCTCATCAGCTTCGCTCTCTCATGTGAATGTGGTTTCCTTTTCCATGATGCCTTATTAATAATACAGAAAGATGAGATGTGCTTTGATTTATGAGTCTATTTCATTAAACTGGGATACTGTATGGTTTCTGTATAACGTTCTCAAATTATTCTGCACTGTAATCCGTTAGTGTCTGTAACTGGGGCATGAGTCATTGTGGAGGAAAGACAGCGGTGTGATATATAGACAGCAACCCTCCCTCAATAGTGTGCCAGAATACCAAAGGGATGGAGGGTGGGTGGAGGGGGGAAAAGGACTGACGTCAAGCCGTCCACAACACAGATGGCAGTACTGAACTCTCTGGATCATTTTACTTTATAAAGGGGAGGGGAAAGGTCATAAGTTAGTGATTGTTTGTTTAAACGATTTGTTTGGGAGAATTTTTCTAGATTATATTTGACCCCCAATTTTTGGGGGGAGTATTAGGGATTATTTTCCTTCAAAATTTGCATCACACTGAAAAACAAATCACATTTTTCATCATAATGTCTTCCTGTAGCTCAGTCAGTAGAGCATGACACTACATTCTAAAAAATGCTGGGTTATTTTAACCCAATGTTGGGTCAAATATGGGTTGTTTTTTTACCCAGAATTTTTTAGAGTGTAACAATGCCAAGGTCATGGGTTTGATTTCCAGGGAAAGCAAGTGTACTTTGAATGCAATGTAAGTCACGTTGGATAGAAGCCTCTGCCAAATGCATGAATGTAATGCAAAGTAAATAAACAACAGTAATACAATTTTTTTATAATTTTTTTCACATTGCGAAATATAACAAATGCATGTATTGTACTGTAACAGAGTCATCGGACCCTATCATACACTCGGCACAATGTGGTGCCAGGCGCGACGCAAATGTTTTCTGCTGGTTTCATCCTGAGGCAGTTATCATTTTCATGTCATGCGCCACATTGTTTAAATAGCAAATGCATTTACGCTCATGGGCATGCTGGTCTGAAAACGAGGTGTGTTCAGGCGCACAGTTGGCATGTTGCTATTTTGAGCCAACTGAAAACGACTGCGCCATTGACCAACAAAAACCTGGCCTAAAGTCAACAGTGCAGTATTTTTTGTGTTATTTAAAGGGCGCCTATAGGTGGATGCGTACACTATGCTTGTTACACTCACAGGGACACGCAGCAGCACACAAACATTTTTAAATTTAAAAAATAAAAGGATTACAATGTAAAAGGTTATTTTGTACATAAAGACCTATTTCTAGTAATTACGAAGAAATTGTCTACTTATTTACCCAAGCGTGGCAATACACACATGTTTTTAAACTGACTCGTCAAGTTGCGGGTGTCTATTTTCCGGCATGTAAATAGCGAATCCGCCATGGTGCAAGCACAACTGGCTTTTAAAGGGAATGGGAGATTGGTTTGACTGGTTTATTGCACGTAATGCCCAAAATACACCCATGACTCATTAAGAGACTAGGTACAACCCTTTTAGACCATGTGCCAGGCACGCAGACCATTTTTCCTGTCGTTAAACTAGCAAAAGTGGATTCGGACACGCCCGAAGTGCAACTATGCGGTGCGCTTTAGACCATGAACTTAGATCATTAAAATAGAGCGCTTCGTTTATCACCTTTTGCCACCTTTTTTACTTCCATAATGTGATATATTTCTGAGTGAAATTGAAAATGAGTAAATTGATATTTGGCAATTGGTATATCAACAGGAACACAGCTGCTGGATTGACTCAGTTATTGAACGGAATTGAAACAACATTGAACTAAATTGAGCTGAATGATGACACTATTATCTTCTTTAGAGCTGCCTAGAACTGAAATTGAATTTGCTATATAATTTATGAATTTTACAAAATGAACCATTTTGTTTATTAATGTGAAGCTACTTTGAAACAATCTGTATTGTATGAAAGTCTATAGAAATAGATGTGAGAACTTGAATATTGTTAAATTGAACAAAAACATAAAGATCCAAGAGGTCCTTTCAAATCTATGCATCATCATACAATAACCATTGTATGCTTCATTTAATTTGACGCAGGTTTCCTGCTCTGTGAAATGTATGTGATATTTGTCAGACATATATGAGTTGGGCCAAGATTGTATCCCAGAGAGTTACAACTAGCAGGCAGCCTTACATAACACAAGCATTCATCAATAAGACAGAGATGCCATTGCGTGTTATATAACAATCTATTTTTATTGCACAAAGCTGGGTTTGTTCTGGGGAAAGGGAGTAGTCAGTAGTGGTCAGGGTCACATGGGTGACCAACTCAATAAAAAATATGACCTCAATGTTCCACAAAAAGCATTCATCTGACAGGTACACAGACATTTATTTGTTTCAGACTTTCCTTTTCCCAAACCTTTTCAGTGTCTCCAGAGGAACTGTCAGTATCAACAAAGTCTGTGTCTGTGCTAGCTGAGTTTGTCCCCCTGCGCTCAAGTCAACATGAAATCAAAATGTATACTAAGTCTAAGTCTTGTCCTACATTTTTTTTTTAATTGAATGTTTGTTTTACTCTGAAAAATGGTTATGGAGGTTATAAGAGGGTAGGGGTGTGCGATATTGCCTACATTAACGTAATAGTTGTTTTAACAATGTGTGATCTGACAGAGCATGCCCCTTACTTTGCAAAACCACGTCATCACGCATACACTGTGATTTAGTCTATAAAAATGCAGTCATGATCTCTGTTTGAACCATTTAAAATCCCAGAAGACCAGTTGCTGTATGGTTTGCATTTCCGTTGTGGTTCTAGTTCTCTGGTTTCTTTGTGTTCTGTGTTCCCATGATTTCCGTGTTTGTCTTTGGACTTTTGTTTTACCTTCTGTGTCATGTGCCAAAGTTTTAGTTTTGTAGTTTTTCAACTTGATTGTTTCCATAGGTTTTTCTTGTTCCAGCCACAGTCAAATGCTTCATTCCTGAAAGAACAATGAACAAATTGATTGAATGAATGACTCAGTCATTAACAGTGACTTGCCACTTCTGTGCCACCACCTCTGCATTGCAAAGACGGATTTTGTTAATACTGATTTCATTTTATTAGTAACAGCCCTGTAGTGTCTTATTATCCTAATTGAATTTGAATAAATATGTGAATTTGACAGGTTTGAAAAAAATTACCATAAGAGGTAAAAATCTATTTAAACTTATTAAACATAAAAAAATATTGTCTAATTATCATTGTCAACAAAATGTCAGAAAAGATTGAGATATCATATAAGGCCCTGTTAACACCTGGTATTAAGATCCATTTTGGTGGATTGGATCACAAGTAGACGAGGTAGACATACCTGTTTACACCTGGTATTTTAATCCGTCTCTTGTTCTCTTTCATCTTCTTCTGTCCTGATTTCTTCGAGGGGAGGGGAGGTTTTGTTTACAGATCTTTCGATCTAATGAACGTACCGAAGATGACGGAAAAACATACGGAAAAAGGACAGATTTAGTTTCTACTCTGATAGCCGCAAGACCATGCCGGAGAGAGTGCATATTAAAAATTTAGGAATGGTGAGAGAGCATTGTACTTGGCCTTCAGCCGACAAAGTTAAAATCAGACAGAACGCATTTTTTGCAGTGAGAGGTCTCTTTTTTTAAATAGTTTTCTATTGGCAGTGACGGATTTGCACGCCGTTTATGCTCCCCAGTCGCCTCGCGTATTTGTAGGATTTGCTCTGTGCGCCTGAAGTTGAAAAAAAATCACCTCTGAGCAGAAAATTTGCGTCATTTGCGTTTTTTTTCCAATCTAATGAATGGAGAGGCGGGCCTTCCATTGTGGTGACGGTTACCTTGATTAGACTGACAGACTGTGGTGTACCCATGCTTTTTTAAACCTGAAAATTGCGTTCTATCTGATTGGGGCCTAAGTCAGTAAGGCGGAGAGTATGCGTGTTTTTTGGCTCTTTGAACACTTTCGACCACATGAGCGTTTACACTACAAAAGCAAACCGGTCAAAATATGTTTTCGACTACCTCTGGAATTGGTCGAAAGTGGACAAATGCAAAACATTGACACCTGTATTTAGCGTCATCCACTTGTGAGCCTATCGAACAAAATGCATCTTAATACTAGGTGTAAACGGCCTAAGAGTGTAAGATTATAGAGGTAAAATGGGTTTCAAACTAGTTTTGTGTTAATTGTTTCTTGTTCTACATAATAAAACTGCACAACTCAAACATGAGTATGCACAAGAGTATGACACTGAGCTTCCCTCCCATGTGCAGCTTTTTGGATATCATTATAATATGGGTGCATTAATATCAGAAAAATGAGAGACCGACAGCAGCTGATCTCTGGAGGTAAAAGGGAGCCGTTGCGGTCAGATTACCTCAGTGCTCATGAGAAAAAACGAGTCTGGCTTAGTCGTGAGACCTCTGTCATTCTCCATCCACTCACACATTCGGTCATGGCCTTAGGACACATTTATGATACACATTGCCAATACATTTCTGATACACAGAACCAAGCATCACAAGCATAATATTTTGGTTTCTAGGTTACTGTTTTGACTGATATTTATGTCAAGCGACAGTGTTAGTTTAGACATCCTAGCAGGGTTGTGTTATAAAAGCGGAAGTGGTAAAACAAGACTTGGTCGGGCACATTCTGTATTTCTAAACCATTCCAGCTGTCATCCTTCTTCTCCAACATCCATTAAATTTAGCAGAATAATCAACTATCATAAATATACTCCAGTTGCCAGATTTCCTCTGAAGTAATTATCTTAAATGGTATTAAATCTAAAAGCATGAACGTTTGACTGATGTCATGCTGAAGTAGAAGAAATGCAGAAATGAGATCAAGCACGCTTTGAATATTTATGGCACTTTCCAAGAGCAGTGTACAAAATAAGGCCCTTTTTTATTTTTCAACAAACTACATTTTATCCTCAAATAGTTTTACATTTACACGTATGCATCTGAAAGTATTCAAAGTGACTCAAATTGTATTCAAGCTAAACATTTCTTCAATTCATCTTCTGGGAATTGAACCCATGACGTTGGACAGAGATGGTTTTATTATTGGAAGATGGCAGGGTCCATGGATTTATAGTCCGAAAAGTCCATTCAGGATAAACTTGATAGTAAAGAAAACTATACTATATAATATGAAGATGCTAAAGACTTTATGTAAACATATTGAAGCAAATGAAGCCAGGATTTAATTTACGCTAGGTTTAGAATGGCCCAAAGTATATTTTTTTCCGATAAAAAACAACAACAACAAAAAAAAACTGAAATGTTTTCTTACAATAACTTGGGTAACAGGGTCATAGGTTAAAGGGATAGTTCACCCAAAAGCAAAAAATAAATAAATAAATAAAATACTATGGTAGTAAATGGCTGCAGAGATCTGCTTGGTTACAAACATTCTTCCAAATATCTTCCTTTGTGTTCAGCAGAAAAAAGAAATCCATACAGGTTTGTAACAACTTGAGGGTGAGATTTTTGGGTGAACTATCCCTTTAAGCAATAGTGTAGTCGACAATATTTATTGAGAAATTAGAATTGGGTTATTCACATTCTTCCCATCATGCTTAAGAAAGTGATATCACTTCCACATGATTGTTAATTCTTTGGTTTCACAATGTTAAGAAATTTTATATTTTTTGAAATTGGGGAAAATCATGTGGTATCAGTCAGACACAGTTAAATATATATATATTTTTTGTGTGGTGAATTGGTGGCGAGTTTGTACAATTTTGTATAAAATTTGTACAATTTTATTAGAATGACGTTAACATTTAGAAAAAAGTAAACCCTTACCCCAACCTAACTTTCAATGGCGCATAGAAAACAGCAGATCATACAAAAGCGAACAAATGAGATGGTACAAATTTGTCAAAACATAAAATAGTTATGAATTGTCATGAGAGTGTGTTTATAGGCCTCAAGAGGTGGGACAAGCCAAATCGAACATTTAAGGACAAATATTTAATGTTTTATAAACTTGCTACTTTTTCTGTGAATGTGTTAATTGTACAATAATACAATAATACAATAATAGCACAAATATAGGGGTATTAAATCAATATAATGATTTAAAAAATGTCATAGGATGAAAAAAAAAAAAGTTTACTGTATCTGTAGTGAACAACTAGATGAATCACCAAGGGATTTTTGAAACATCCTGTGCTGTTAAAAGTGCCCTCCATATACATTCCTTTGTGTACGTTGTATTTTGCTGTGTCTTTTCCCTGTCAAATCTTGCCCCACAAATTTGTGCAATAATCTTTCCAAGAGCAGGATTCTGTCTGTGACAGATCTTGGAGATGTATTCTCTCTCTGTGAGACCAGTCTAGGAAATGTAATCTCTCCGCCGAAACTAGGCCATGGCGTGATTTCACATTTGTTACACCGCCAATAGCACACGGCCTGTCACAAAGAGCATCCATTTATTATGCTGTCCCTCAGGCACTTCTGTTTTAACAGATCACCTTTAGAGCTCATCTACTCCCCTTGAAAGCACATATTTCATTATGAATTGTTTTAGGGGTCACATCATATTAAGGGTCCTTTTATCCATATATTGTTTGCCGGGATGCTTTCCGTAATGGATGGCATGATACATTCAAATGGTGTCAGACCGAAGAATGAGGTGTTATGCAAGGATGTGAAAAGAATGACTGGTAGGGATTCTGGTATGGTTAACTGTGAGTGTTTAACTAAAAAATATTTTAAAATGTATTCTAGTATCTTTAATAAGAAATTAGATTTATAATTTTTTAGTGCTGTCAAATCGATTAATCGTGATTAATTGCAACCAAAATAAAAGTTTGTGCTTACATAATATATGTGTGTACTGTTAAAATACACAGACATTCAAGTATATTTAAGAGTGTATATATATATATATATATATATATATATATATATATATATATATATATATATATATATATATATACACATTCTTAAATATACATGACTATATAGATAGATAGATAGATAGATAGATAGATAGATAGATAGATAGATAGATAGATAGATAGATAGATAGATAGATAGATACATAGATAGATAGATAGATAGATAGATAGATAGGTAGGTAGATACATAGGTACATAGATACATAGATAGATAGATTAAAATATTTCTTAAAAATACATGAATGAGTGTGCATTATATATATTATGTAATCACAGACTTTTATTTTGGATGTGATTAATCGCGATTTAATGATTTGACAGCACTATTATTTTTATAATTGATTATTTTACCAGCATTTGAAGAATCACGATTAATTACATTTCTACATTTCATTTTTTTATTTATTTAAACAAATAGCCTAAATGCTGTTACACAAATTGGTTATTTAAAGGGTTAGTTGACCCTAAAATGAAAATTATGTCATCATTTACTTACCCTGGTGTTATTCTTATGCAGTATGACCTTCTTTCTTTTTCGGACCGTAAAAATGTTTTTTTTTTCAATTGTGGTCTGAAAAAGAAAGAACGACATTAGATGAGTAAATGATGACTTAATTTTCATTTTAGGGTAACTATCCCTACAATGGATTTGCAAGACATTCTTTTTTAACCAAATGTTTAATGAAAATTATAAACCAAAAAAATGTGTTTGTAAAAAATACTGACCCAACTGGGCCAGCAGAAAATAATTGTTGAGCCCTGCTGTACAATTATTACTGACCGTTTCTAAAGGGATTTGTTGCATTTATTACATTGGAATGAATTGCAGTAAAGCACCTGTTGGTCTGAGCCAGTTATTTTCCACCGTGACAGTAAATAAACAGTCCACCTGCTATCAGTTAGCGCAGTGGTTGGGGCTTGGGGAAAGGGAGAGCAGAATGGGCGGTACCTATTGCTTCAGGGAAGGACATTCATCTCACATCTGTTTCCGTTTCACACCCTACCTGCCTCTGCTTGTGTGTATGGATGTGTCTGAGAACAAATGTGTGTATGGGTTTTGTGTGTTGGATCACCTCCTTGGCAGACCTGAATCTTTGGTCGCAGAGAGATGCAGATGACAAGGGAGTGCGTGATGGGACAGGTTTACCATGGAGAAGGTTAGATTGTGAGAAAGCAGAAGTGTGCCGCAAAAGTATATTGTAGAGCTAACAGAGGCTGACTGTGATAATGACCATGTCTGTTCATCTTTTGCTTGAGTGTACTCGCAATTGATGAGATTTTTCTTGAGTTCGTGATGAGTATGCACATTTGTTTCTTCTGCATGTGTAATTCAAGTATTTTTGTTTGTTGAAAAGATTTCTGTTGTATGCAAGTCGACAAGACAAAGTCAACAATAAATCAAAATGGACCCTATTTACTTTTAAGGTTACCAAAAAGTTTGTCTTTGTATGAAACAATGATTTCACATCATCAAGGCCATGTAGCCAGTGACCAATTTACAATAGGCTTTGTTTAAGGGCACTACTATAGGTAAAACAGACACATTTTATTCCAGTTAACGTTAATGTAATTCAAGTTACAGCAATAATAACAAATAATGATAGAAGTCTTATCATTGAGATGCATTTAGGAGCTATTGATGGTGAACTTTACCTTCAGCTTGCATGCCCTGGTCAAAAAGTCTTCTTAAAAAAGGGGTGCTAGCAGTGTTTCATTCAGGTCTGACTCCATCCTGGTATGAAATGCTCACAATCCAATCAATTCCTTATGGACAAAATCAAAGAGTTTTTTCTCATTGTATATTTTGTTGCACTCAGAAATATGTCACAATTACGCAGGTAAAACTTGGTTATGAATGCATGTGTCATGTTGACTTTGAAGTTTAGAACTGTGAAGTGATTAATGTTTAATTTGGTGGGAACATCGTTAAATCCAGAAGGTCTAGTAAGGTTTTAGATCTATCTGATGGAAACTTAGAAAGGAGGGCAAGTAAAAAATAAGAATTCTGTTTCATGATTACTAATATCTCTCTCTTTTTTTACCTGCAGGAACGTGGGCCTTTAGCTGCCTCAGTGGCTTATGTAAGCAGGACGATCTAGTACACAGTCCTCAAGAACAAACGTCTGACATTCCATTGGACTGGAACGTGTCTGAAGAAATTTAAAGGAGGGAGGAGTTGTCTGCAGATGAATCAGTCACAGAAATACAGGGAAGCACACTGGACGCCATGAGGGAGGAGAGTGAAGGAATTTTACGATTTCGACTTTCTCTCGATGAACATTGACAAGTCCGATTAAAGCTCGCCGTGCTCAGGGGAGAGAGTCCCCTGATGTGAACCCCAAGTTCTTGGGATCTCGAAGGCAAATGCCCATATGCCAGGGCCTAAGTGGGTCTTCCATCATGTCATGGTAGCATTGTACGGCAAAAAAAAAAAAATTAACCCTCGAAAAAAAATCATAAACTGTAGATTTGAACAGGTTTCCAGCAAAAGCTTCCTCAAGTCTCCACTCAACTGTATTAACATATCTTTTTTACATTGCATACATTTTCCATCCACTTTCTCACTCCCTGGAATTACCAGCTCAAGTCCAGGTGCAGTCAACCATGGGGTGCCGGCAGAGTTCGGAGGAGAAGGAGGCCGCCCGGCGCTCACGGCGCATCGATCGACACCTCCGCTCAGAAAGCCAGCGGCAGCGGCGTGAGATCAAACTTCTGCTGCTCGGCACAAGCAACTCTGGCAAGAGCACCATCGTCAAGCAGATGAAGATCATCCACAGTGGAGGCTTCAACCTGGAGGCCTGCAAGGAATACAAGCCCCTCATCCTCTACAACGCCATCGACTCACTCACCCGCATCATCCGTGCCCTCGCCACCTTGAAGATCGACTTCCACAACCCTGATCGAGCTTACGACGCAGTGCAACTCTTTGCCCTGACCGGGCCTGCTGAGAGCAAGGGCGAGATCACACCAGAGCTCCTGGGGGTGATGAAGCGCTTGTGGGCCGACCCAGGGGTCCAGGAGTGTTTCTGTCGCTCCAATGAGTACCATCTAGAGGACAATACGGCCTATTATCTAAATGACCTGGACCGCATTTCTGCGCCAGAGTACATCCCAACCGTTGAGGACATTCTGCGCTCACGTGACATGACCACTGGCATTGTTGAGAACAAATTCACCTTCAAAGAGCTCACCTTCAAAATGGTGGACGTGGGTGGCCAGCGTTCGGAAAGGAAGAAGTGGATCCACTGTTTTGAGGGTGTGACTGCCATTATATTCTGTGTGGAGCTCAGTGGCTATGACCTCAAGCTTTATGAAGACAACCAGACGGTAAGGAGAATCCAATTTGGGGTAACTTTCTATGAAGCCTGTATTTATAATACATTATAAGGGAATTCTTAATGCATTATAACGCATGCATAAAACCTTATAATGTGTTGTATCATCTCATGAATAATCATAACAATTGTAACACTTACCTATTTGTGGTTATAACTATGATGATTTATAACACACAATGAACATACTTTTATCCACTTAAGTTATAATGGATTATATATCCCATAGTTTCATATCTTTTACTTTCCCAAGTCCCATATCTTGACATTGTTTACATAGTTTTATTCATAAAAACTGTAAAATTACAAGTTACATTTCACCAAATTTAACACATATGTAGTAATATAGGGGGAAAAAGCTTGTAGATTTAATAGGCAGCTTAATATTTATAAATACAAAAGAAATCCCATTTTAACAAACATTTTCTAATTATATTTAGAAGTGTTATAACACAAGTGTATGTGCAGCTAACTGTTATTTTTATTTAATTTTGTATTGGTTATTTTTGTTCTCGTCCTGAAAATGATAAGCAAAGATCCATTTAAATATACAATTCAATGTTTGAGGTGCACAAAAATATGTTTTATTTTACAGTCTGGTAAACCACATTCATGTATGTTGTATTTTCTAATGTCATGTGTAAGGTGGCCAAGAATGTGGTTCCTGGCACACTCCAAATGTTGTGTATAAGGTTGTTTATAAGGCATTATAATGCATTAAGAATACCATTATAATGCATTATAAATGCAGGCTTCATCTAATGTTATAATGCGTTGTACTCTTAAATGTATAACCACAAATAGGTAAGTATAATAATGAATTGTAACTGTTATGATTATTTATCAGATGATACAACATATAAGGTTGTTTATGAGGCATTATGCATGTATTATAGTGCATTAAGAATACCCTTATAATGCATTGTAAATACAGGCTTCATAGAAATGGTTAGCCAATTTTGTATTCAGTCATTGGTGCGGTGAGATAATGCAAACAGGGACACATAAAACCGATGTTATCTGCAACGGGCTACATACATCTCTACAGTAAATTCATCCTCTTTGTGGCACTGACAGACAACTGCGTTTTATCATCTCACTTCCACATTTCCTGTACAGAAGCTTTCAGTTACATTGAAACCATTAAGAGAACTAACACTATCCTGCTAAAGACTAACGCCCCATTCACACAGGGCGTAGGCGTTAACGCTTCTCATTTACTTTGAATGGGTGACATCATCCGTTGCCGAACTGAATTGTGGGCTCCGACACTTCGCTTGACTCGCGTTGCAAGCGGCAGAAGTTGAAGATTTCTCAACTTTTCAAGCGCTAATGCAGGCGTCATCCAATCAGATCGCCGTATGCAAATACCCTAGAGCAGGCGCTAGCCAATTGCGTTCATGCGACCCTAGAGCAGACGTGTGATTGGCTGTTGTCACTATAACGGCCAAGCTTCGGCCACGCCCTCCATCAAGCGTTAACGGCGAAGCCCTGTGTGAATGCAGCGTAACATAGCTTATCTTAACACTGATATTCTTACCAGTTGGGGACTAAACTAGCTTAACCTTCAAGACTACTTTGGTCAGAAAGACAATGCTGAGAGACCAGCTTGGCAGAGGCTAGGTAGTTTACCATCTTAATCAGCTTAAGCTGAATTGTCGGTCTTGGTATGCAGGTCTCGCAGCCTGTTGAAGCTGGTCTGTTGGCTGGTCTTAAGGTGATCATACATAGGGCAACTTTTGAAGCTATGATGCTGGGCAATATTGCTGTCAATGGGCAACCAAGTGAGGCACAGAGTACAGGACCGATCTAAAGTATCCAAATAGAATTTTGTTGCCCATTCTCATCGGGGAAGTGCCCCAGCAACTTCGCTTAGTTTTGGGTGCTTATCAGCAGGTTAGACTGGGAGATGCCTCAACTTCCAACTAAACACCACCTTGACCAGTGGTGCCTTTTCTGTACAGCGACTGACTAACAACTCACTGCCTAACTTCCATAATATAATGCATAGTTGGAGAAATTAACTAGCTAGTCATGTCTGTTTCCCGAAACCATAGTAACTTTGTCACTCATCCATCTTTCCAACCATACTATCAAGAAACTATGCTTCTAACTGCAGGTTGAGAGCTGTACAGTTCCAACCACACAACTTTACGATGCAGTTTGCAAATATTTGTTGATTTTGGGAAACACTGAACTATTTTGGTAATGACGGAACTTGCAACCATAGTTGGCTAACGATGCATTTGGAAAATACATCCCAGACTGGAAGACCACGGTAAACTAGCTTATAACAGCAAATTAGCTTAGGCTTTTTTAACCAGGGTGGACAACCACTGAAATCCATGCTAGCACAAGCTGGCTCCCCATTAATTAATAGCAAATGATATTTACAGAGTAAACCTGATTGTATTTGCCTCTGACGTTAATTAAAGGCGTGTTTGTGTTAAAATTCTGAATTAACAGCTGCCTAACTGCATACTTTCTCTTTCCATGTGGTAAAGCTAATTGTTATCAGTGAGTTCAAAGAGTGCATACCTATGTGCGCTACGTTAAACCTTTTCCCTCGACTCACAACAAGAACTTCCAAGTAGTGTATTAGCCTGGAATATCAATTAGCGTTGGGGAGTTAAAAATAAAAGTGTTCTGCGAGTCTTGGGGGGAGGTAAGGGAGGATGTACAAAAGTGATAATTGAGTTCACAGTGCAAGGTGTCAGGGTGTACCCGCGAGAATTATCAGATGTAGCACTGGGGAAAATCACTGATGTGATGGGGGTCAGAGAAGTTGCCTGCTAGAAAGTTTGAAACAAAAAGGAAGTAACAAGTCAAAGAGGAAGTGAGGAAACTGGAGCACGGAGTTAGTTTCAGACTAGGGGAGTGGCGAAAAGGAATATGTTGGGGGAAGGGTGGACTTCCTCCAATAGCCTTTGCGGATTTACCATTCTATCTAGTTGAAAACCATTGCAGCAGTTAGAGATAACCTGACGTCATCTTCAAATATGATTTATTACCTCTAGCTGCACCTGTTTACAAGGTGTGTTGCTCATTTTCATGCTAGATTTGGATGAAATAAAATGGCTTTAAAGTGTATTGTTCTTTCATAAAACAGGTTCTGGTTTTAAAGTATTCTGAATGATCCATCAATTAGCTTTAAGGTTAGAATATACTGAACATCCTGGCTCATGTTACGGAAGTAAAATAGCTGGCTAATGTCATTTAATGATGGTTTTAAGAGATACAGTGAATAAATATGATATCAGGTCATTTTTTCCTGTTTTGCTAAGTTTTTTGTTCTCCTTGATGGTCTAGGAAAGGCTCATGGAAAATCTGCTCCACAGGGCCTCACAACTTTTGTAAACATACGCTAACAGCTAGATGAGCGTGTGTTTGAGCTCCAGGGTCTGGGATGATCCTCTGAATTAGATTACTCAATAAGCACTCATCTCTGAACTGGCCCACATGTGCTGCAGCTTGAGTGCTGCCAATCTCCTCTGGTTCTGCCAGTAGAGCAGAATTTATAAAATGACACCCCTCTCCCTGCGAATTCACTCACTGGCACGCGTCGGATGAGGCAAGGGGGATCAGCGCGGTCACCGAATGATTGGGTCAGAGTGGCAGCGAAGGGTTTTAAGCAATGCTCCGTGGTCTTTACAAATGGGCTGTCAGCCATGGGGAGAAACACGAGCATTACAAGAGAAGTAGGGCGATGATGTTCTGAATGTTGATAATAGGAGAAAATCTTGGTGACTTGTGTGATAAATAGACAATGTTGACTAAGATGACAGGGTTAGGCTAGTGACACTAAAAGCTTTTGCGCTACAGCAATGTGTCTACAGCCACTACTGTATATAGGACTGATGAACTCAGTCATTATACAGGAAAACAGGGCACTAAAACGTCTGGTTAACGCAGCATATTAAACCAGAATGAAAATACAGCAACAGGCAGAAGTTCACTCAAACAGATTTTTGAGCCAAGTGTATTTTGAATGGAACAAAAAAGTCACAATAGTTTAAAACTGTGTGTGTGTATATATACACATATATTTATGTAAGGGTTAATCCGCTGTGCATTAAACGATTTTAATGCACGACGAAGTGCATTAAAATAGTTTCTGATTCATTGCTTTGAATCAGACAGAGGTAAAGTAGTGTATAAGATTACATTTATTTGAATGCATGAATTATGGCATTTATTTGAATTAGGCTAATTATCTAGAGAGAGAGTGAGAGATTTGTACTTTTGTCTGTTCAGCGCTTCTCTCCATTTAACAATGAAGCTATACGTTTTAATTACTAAAACTTCAAAATAGCGATGTAACCCCCTAGTTCCAGAGAAATATAATGTAGCGTTTCATAAGAGAAGCTATTTTATTACTAAACTTTGCAATCGGCATTAATCACGTTTCTGTGCTCCTCAGTGTTTCTGTGTGTGAGCAGCGCTGTTTTTTTTTTGTCTGCTTAATTCAAATGCATGTTGAAAAAGTGTCTAAAATCGTCCTCTTATTAAGGCAACAATGGAAAGATATATTTCCGGTCGTTTGCACAGATCTAATTTGATGTCATTGGTGTCATCATGTGTTTGATGTCATCAAAATAATGTATTATTTCTTAGCCTTGAATATTGCCCAACTGTTCCGGCCGCCATCTTGTTGGCCTTCCGTGCGTGAGCAGCGTGATCTCCACATTCTGTGTGCGAGTGACCCGGCTGTGTGCGCTTCAATGAAAACAGCGCATTATTATAGAACGGTGATTAAACTGGCGTGGAACTACCTGTGTTTTATTGCACACATTCCAGCCAATCAGAATATTAATGAATGCGCTTTTTTCATTGAAGAACGTGCCACACAAATACAAACATCACTCGCACACATTCAGGAGCACGGAAACTTTTCAACGCTGCTCTGCTTCTTTTAGTGATAAAATAGCTTCTCTACATTGCCTCCACGTCGTGCATTCAAATTGTTTAATGCACAGCTAGACGTGGATTACCCAATATATATATAATACAGAGCCCTAAAATTAATCATGATTAATCACATCCAAAATAAAAGTTTTGTTTACATTATTTATGTGTATTTTCTGTATATAATTATTATATGTATATATACACACACACATGCATGTATATATTTAGGAATTATATATACAATATATTTACATGCAAATATTTCTTAAATATATACATGTATGTGTGTGTGTATATATACACATAATAATTATACACAGAACACACACATAAATAATGTAAACAAAACTTTTATTTTGGATGTGATTAATCATGATTAATTTTTTGACAGCCCTAATATATATATATATATACAACCACAGTTTGAACTCAGGTCTTATTCTGTTCTAATAAAGTCTAAAACTACTATTAAAGTATTGTTTTTTTTCTTTGGTCATGTCTTATCTTGCCTAGGGCTCGATGTGAGCAAACACTGCTGCCCCCTCAAAAAATAAATAATTAAAAAATTGCTACACGATGCCCCTGGCCACATGAAGATGCTTGTAAGATGTTCCACGGCAAGTTTTCCACAACGCTGCAAACACAGTACCTTCCCCAGATAATAAATTATCTATGTATCCTCGCCCTTGAAAGTCTCATTTCCAGCTGTCATGAGCTTTGCAAAAAGCAGTTTCATTCAGGCTTAAGTGGAGCGATATTTTATAGATTGTGGTTGACCAGAATTCTGCTAAATTTTAGTTACCGCATTTAAAATCCCACCTAATGATTTGCACCAGGCAAACTGACTAAAGCTGACTAAAGCTTTGAAGGCAGACCATATTTAACCAAGAAATACTGGCAAGAGTCCTTTCAAGTCATTTTTTACCTAATGAAAGCAATTCTACAATTTAATTTGCTAAAATTCAACAAATTTGTATTAGAAATAATGTCCTCTCTGCTGTAGTCCCACAGTCCCTTATTAAGGGAACGCAAATTGCTGCACATCTGTTACAAAAGCTTTCCAGTAATTCAGCGCCTGCTGGGGACTTCAAGCAACAGTTGTCAATTTTGTGGCCTGGCGCATTTTATCTTCTTTTCCCCCTTAAATATCCCTTTCTACGTTCCTTTTTTTGACCCAACCCTCCCTTAAAAAAGGTTTCCATGGCGACTGTTGCCAAGCAACAGAGCAGTCAAACGCTCCTAATCCTGTGCTGTTGACAATGAGCTGTGACCAGGAGAGGGGGGTTTACGTGGTGCTCGGCAACCGGAGTGAGGGTAGACGTGCGTTCGTGCAAGCGGCGGAGAACGTGTGCTTGTGCCGAGAAGGATAGTGCGAGAAACTGCATTGCGCAATAGTCAGCCGAAGCAATGCAGCTCCGGTGCCAGTTGGCTGGGAGGAGTTGGATAGAGACTCAAGATCTGGGTCATGGGAGGGATGCTTGGCCAGCATGGAAGGCTATATATCGGCTTTGATGAAGTTCATTGATGGAGATCTTCTATCATCTCTCATCTTATATGTGTGGACCAGCCACTGAGGCACATTATTTACTTTTTTCTTTTTTTTGGTCTGATTTTTTTTTTTTTTTTTTACCAGACAGATCATTTTAAAACCTGTAATCATTTATTTGCACTCATGTTGTTGCAAATCAGTATGGCTTTCTTTCTTTTACTGAACACAAAAGATTTCCATACAGTGAAAAACAAAGGATTGTTTGGTTCCCAACGTTCTTCAGAATATATTTTGTGCTCCACAGAAGAATGAAAGTCATACAGGATTGGACATGAGGATGAGTAAATGCTGACATAAAGGTTTGTTCAAATCATTAGTTAACCCAAAAATTAAGTATTAAACTTTAGTGTGTAACTCATCCCTCATTGTGCTACAGACATGAATTGACTTGTGAAGTAAACTTTCCTTTGATAGGGAAGTGAGGATAAGGATGAGCCACGTCTTTTCTTCCCTATTGTGATGTATATGAGTGAAACGGCTACTCGAACAAGAGCAAATGTAGTCTTGATTTTTAATGGAATTTGATTGGATGGTTGTGGTTTGCTATTGGTTGATTTCATGTTAGTGACAGGTTGCCCCGCCCTCGCGCCAGTAAACACATCATCAGAGAAGAGATGTCATTGCAAAAGGAGAAGATATTTAGATGAAAGATTATGAGGCACATGAATAAAAAAAATATGTGTACAGTTAAATCACATATAATAAATACTGCACTATTTTCATAAATAGGATTTGTACATTTTGATTTCATGGTGACTATAAACTTTAATCAGCATTTTGACACCAACCCGAAATTACAGTGCAACTCACTAACTAACCGATTTTGACTGAGAATGATCATAAAAAAAAAGGCAACTGCATAGCAACCATCTAGAACCCCAGCCTAGCAACATGCTAACAGCCAACTCAGAGGGCCACGTAAGCCACATTAGCTGAATTGACTCATATTACGATTGTGAACACATGAAGTTGGTAACTAGTTTTGACAATAGTTTCAGAGTGAGCTCCTACTTTCATAATTTTTTATGAAAATGGAAAAACACGCCTCTACCAACACTAAAAAAAAAACTCGAAAATGTTCTGGTAATTTTCCGTCAGGAAGTTATCTAGTGATTTTACGGAAATTCCCGTTAACCCTTCAAACCCAACCTAATACAATGCGTAATTCAAAATACAGGTAAAACATCTGTAAAAAACGAATACGGAAAATTCCTTCATTTTTTATACAGTACATTGTGCCCTATTTTTACTTTCTTTTTTTTTTACAGTGTACATTTTCTCAAAACTCTAAAAACATACCTATACACACAGTTCACTGCAGTTTCCAGATCAAAAATATTAAAGCCACTAGTGGCTTTAAAACACTAACAACTTTTATTCCTTACAGGAGCAGATTATTGATTAAGAAAGACTTAAATTCACACTGTTCCTTGCAGAATACTGTTGTGTTATGATCTCAAAACACTTTTAGAGCATCATTTTGACATTTGCATCACATAAACAGCTTCATATGTGCAGCTTTTCTGACGTAGCAGACTTGCTCGGTATCTCACCTGTTACAGCATAGCAATGTGGAGCGTTGACTATGAGTCCCGTGAGAAGAAAGCTAAAATAGTATGGTTGCTCCAGCAAATGCATTTTTATCTCTTTATGTTTGCTTTGCTTAAAGGGATACGACACCCAAAAACCTGTCATCATTTACTCAGGTTGTTCCAAACCTGTATGAGTTTCTTTCTTCTGTTGAAAACAAAAGGTATTTGTAATCTTGGTAATCAAACAGTTGACGCTAGCCACAGTATTATTATTATTATTTTCCTACTATGGAAGCCAATGTCTATCGTCAACTGTCTGGTTCCAACATTCTTCAAAATAGCTTCTTTTGTGTTTAACAGAAGAAAGAAACTCACTTTACAGGTTTGGAGCAACTTGAGGGTAAGTAAATGATGACAGATTTTTCATTTTTGGATTAACTATTCCTTTAACACCATCGTTATGTTTATGTTAGGGTTTAGTGTCGGTGTTATCTTCAAATGCAGCAGAGCATTAACCTTTTAGCGCCACTAACCGGACATTTTATTTCCATACTACCATGATATGTACAACAACCAGCATAATACAGCGTTGCCAGTTTCACGTTCTTGTTTCGAATAAAAATGAACATGCTTATAGCGTCACTCACTGGACATTTCACTTTGAAAGTGTTGCGAAACATGCAAAACCCTTGTAATCTCATTTTGCAGAAATGTCGCCACAGCCACATTTTTCCAGTAAGCCCTGGATTGTGGTTCTAATGATAATTTAATAAAAGAACCGATCACTTGGGGTGCTTCTACGTTCTAATACAGCTAATCTTTGTATAATGTTCTTATCTTCAACAAAGGAAATGGGAGCGGGGCAGGATAAAGAGAACAGAGACAAATGTGAGATGCAAAGTGTGGCAATTACGAGCAGGTATGGTGTAAATGTACTTTACAGCTCTCTGATTGCTGCTGGGGCTATTAGAAGACTAGACAAGAGTCGTTTACACTCCGCTTCAACAAAATGGATTTTCTGGAGCGAGACGTCTCAATTCAACAGTTCTTATTTACAGGAAACAAAGCATTAATACATTGTTGAACCTCCTTATTAATATTTAAGCCTAATGACGGCTTGTGTCTGGAGTGTGCAGGGAGAGGCCAGGCGTCACGCTGCGCCGTGTGTCTCAGCAGGGGTACCCCTCCCGCTGGCTTCCTGTCTCCTTCTCTCTCTCTCTCTCTCTCTCTCTCTCTCTCCTCCTTCCATCTCTCCCACAATTGGCTCTGGAGAAGTCTGTAGTTGGAAACACCCTGAGCTTCAACAAAGCACTTCCACCCCATCCCCTGGGCTGCCCAATTGCTTAATGGACACCTTAAGATCTGCAGAGACGTTTGGCTAATGGTGTGACCTGATTTCAGAAAGCACAATTCAAGGCCATTTGAGGGCCTCTCTCTGCAGGAATATGAGTACACTCTCGGGCCTCGGCGCGAATCGCAGCGCCTCGCAGTCTGACAGCAAACTACACGTTACGGACAAATGTTTATCTGTGTTTTCCAAATAATCAAATCTATGTGCACTATTTGTTAAAGATTACATTACAATGTCATGGAGGATTACTCACACTTTCTGCCCTGCGTGACCAAAAAAACCAACAAAATTATAGATATTCCCCAAGCGCATGCTTTTTGTTCAATTATGCAACATTTGTTCTTGGTCATGGAACAAATTTCCTTCAACCTTATACCTAACCTAATAGCAGGTAGTTAAAACGATGATGTCCCCCTCGATTGAAATCGCAATCAGAACGTGAATAGAGTTTCTAGCTGAACTATTCATTTTAATTGTATTAAACATCTAACTGCTCACTAATAGGGGTTTGAAAAAAGACTAAGTGAATATTTTCCAGATTATTTAATACAATATATATATTAACCGACAGAGAACCTTCATTGTAAACATACGCTAGCCGGACCCTTTATGCTGCTTTTTGGGGTGTCGGCATTAATGCTTCTCATTTACTTTGAATGGGTGACGTCATGCATTGCCGAACTGAATCGTGGGTTCCATTGCGTTGCGTCACTGGCGTTTCAACTTTTTAAGCGCCAAAGCAGGCGTCAGCCAATCAGATCGCCTATGCAAATAACTTAGTGCAGAAGCGAAGTTTTCCAACACTGGAAAAGTAATATGATTGGCTGTTGTCACTATGATTGTCGCGTCAGCACCATATTCAGACAAGTGCTGACGCCCCATGTGAATGCAGCGTTAACCGTTGCAACCGTCACGTCCTTTACAGCATCTCGCACCTGACATGGTATTTGAATCGTGCATGCAACACAAAACTGACGGGAGCCACTTCAGTGAAGAACAGTGACTGGACTCGAACCTTCAGATGAAACACAGATGAAGAGATAATATCTCTGATGCTTTAAGCTACCAAAAGCGAAACCACACACAAAACCCCTCAGCAGAGCGACTCTCTCACACTGTATGATTGTCCAGTGCGGTTCCGTTCACAGCACAGGTTTTCTGAGAATGCGGTTGTCACTCCCGTAAATACCTGTACTGTGTGTGTAAACATAACAGTCTTAACGACTCAAGTACAGAACTGACAAACGTATTCTGCTGCTATGTGAACGTGGCCTAAAAAAATCTTAAACCTTAAAGTTGATATCTGATTGGTGGATGGGAATGTTGCTTCAGGACCAGCAGGAATAACCTTGGTGCAGCACTATAGCAAAAGGAGACAAAAATGATGAAAGAGCCCCAGTGATGAGGTCTTTCTATATTTTCTTCATCACAGCAACTATTCCTTCATCGTTTTCACATAGTTCACTGATTTTACTCATCTCTCTGTGAAACCCACTTACACTCTCTCATAGATGATCTTGTGATTTGCTTAAAGCACGATGATGTTTTGTGTAACCTTTTAAACAGCGACCCAGTCTTCGTATCAGATTCCTCCCTCGGTCACAAGCTGCTTGTCCCAACCACGTGCCCCCAACCATTGCAGCTCACACTGGGAGGGGGCGGAAGGGTGGATCCACCCGCACACACTCCACTTACACAAAATGTGGTAAACGCTACACACTTAGGATAATCGATAACTGCTCTATTTGCTATCAGACATGCAATGACTTCTAGTAGACTTGATGTGATCTTATAGTCTTATAAAGCTTAAGTAAATTATGTAGTAAATTATGTTTAGTAAACACTATCACCTTTGAAATATTGGCAGAAAGCACATTTTCGGGGATTAAAATGCATTACTTGGATGGATGATGGTATCGTAAAAGGCTCAGCTGATGTCGCCAGCAAAATGGTTCTGCGCATTTCACGGGTGTTATTTACACCCTGTCCTCTGCCTTTGTTTTATGGGCATTACCCTGACAAACACAGCAAGGTAATTGAACATGGGCAGGTGACTAATTGAATTAGATAGGGAACTCAGTGGGGGCTAGAGAAATAGAGGTTAATAACCTCGGTTGGCCATATGATGCCTGCTGAAATCAACATGACTCTGTGAGCTGCTTGTTTCTCTTATGGATTTTGTGGTGTCTGAGTTTTTAATTTCTTTAATGTTTAGAAGCTTATTAAAACATTTAATGTCCAGAATAGAATCTGATTCTATTGTTACCTATGCTTATGTCTCTATGAGATTATTGTTCATCAGGTCTCTTTCAATGCACCTGTTTTATTGCCTGCCATGGGAAAATTGTAATTCTGATGGCTTAGAAAAGCAATAGCACTCTTTCCCTCAATAAGCCACACAATTTGAGGTATCATTCATGTCTATAGAACAAACAATTCTAGATAATACTTCAGGTTAGAGGCATGTTCAAATCCCTTAAGTATGCAATAGTTAATAGCGAGTTTGTGGGAGTTAAACCACATCATCTGTATTGCCACAACAATGAATGGCCCTGATGTAATGATTTGTTGTCCTCACATTGGGTCATCTCTATTGACATTCAGCCCATCGTCTAGATCTAGAGTGTCTCTAGGAACTTAATATGTTACCCTGTTTGCTCTCTTCAAGGTTAAAGGCCACTGATTTCATCAACTTCAGAGGTTTTCCCCCTCTAGGGAGCCAGATCCCTTTTGTTAGTGCTTCAACTAACCATTTCTTGTTTTCGGTTTCCCAACAGAGCCGTATGGCGGAGAGCCTGCGTTTGTTCGATTCCATCTGCAACAACAACTGGTTCACCAATACCTCGCTCATCCTCTTCCTAAACAAGAAGGACCTGCTGGCCGAGAAGATCAAACGTATCCCACTGACGGTCTGCTTCGCCGACTACAAGGGCCAGAACACCTACGAGGAGGCGGCTGTGTACGTGCAAAGGCAGTTTGAGGACCTCAACCGCAACAAGGAGACCAAGGAAATCTACTCACACTTCACTTGCGCCACTGACACCAGCAACATCCAGTTTGTGTTTGACGCGGTGACGGACGTGATCATCCAAAACAATCTCAAGTACATTGGATTGTGCTAGGACGAGGGGACGGGGGAGAGGGGCGACAGGCGCGGCTAAAGAAAAACCCTTTGGCGAACGATGAGGCTCGCCTGCCGATCGATCCGGGCGCTCTCAAAAACGTTTGTTGAAACAGGAAACTCAGATAAGGCCCAGAGGAAAGGGCTATATGCTGCCATCCTGCTAGATTTATCAATGTCAAAAACATAAAGGTCAAGAAGGATTTTACAAGGTTGGTATAAATGTGTTTGCACTGAACATACGACTATGTAGACACACACACACATCGTTACGTTTGTTCACACACAACGGACTTTGGGATCAGTTGTCAAGCACATGTTTGACATGGAAACACTGGAAACAGATCTCCCCGCTCCTCTCTTCCCTGATAAAAAACAGCAGGAAAACTTTTCCATCCATGAAAGGGATAGTTCACCCAAAAAGTCATCATTTACTCCTATCATTCCAAACCTGTATGACTTACTACTTTCTTCTATGCAACACAAAAGGAGATGTTTAGCAGAATGTTCATGCTTCTCTTTTCCATACACTAAGAGTGAATGGTGTAACCATAACTTATGACTTATGTGCTTATTATTAAGGAAAATTACCACATGTACATATTCAAATTTGGTGCATAGCAATTGGTTAAGATTCACACTCACATTACAGTTCAAATTATAATTATAATGCATTAGATGTGCTTTAGTATTAAAGTCAAAACATCAAAAAAGTACTTCTTAAACGTCTGAAGAAAGGTTATTGAAAAAATGTTGAAAAAATACTTTAAAGTAAAACTTTTAATTTGACATTACAAAGTGCACTTTTTAAAAGTGTACTTAAGTGTGTTAAGTAACCTAGTCATGAAAGTGTACTCTCTTCAAGCAAAAGTGCACTTAAGTGACCCTTAATTTTATAAATATTACATTATCTACAAGTACAGTTTTTAAAAATAAACAGTTAAGATTTGAAGTACACATTCAATACAATTAGCACTACTTTTTCACAAGAGAAGAAAAGAATGATTCACCGAATCGCAAATTTTAATGTCATCTGAAGAAAGTGGTTGGTTGTTAGGGTATTCTGGGAATTGTGGATGGTTTCTTGGTGGTTTCTTATGGGCAAAAGAGCCTATAACCCGATGTCTCTATTTGTCCCTCAGGTTTCTCTTTCAATGCAAATCAAAGTTTTGGCCTATTTTGTTGGCTACCCAGGGAAGATTGTAATTTCTCTGTCTTAGAAAAGTAACACTTTCGATATAAAATATAATAGAAAAGCTATATGCACATACTCAAATTTGGTGCATCGCAATTGGTTAAGATAGAGACACACTCAAGTCAAACCTGTCATGACACGTCTTGATGTGCCATATTTGAACATACGTGAAAATGAATACGATCATTGAATAACGACTTGCATTTCAATGTTTTCCTCACACAAATCTATTGCATGACTTCATAAAACTTGGAATATAGATTATGGACTGCTTTTATAGTACTTTTTGGCACTTAACGGCCCCATGTCACCATTCACTCAGTCATTGTGTGGAAAAGAACGGCATGAGCATTCTGCTAAATATCTCTATTCGCATTCCACAGAAAGAAATGAAGTCATATAGATTTGAAGTGACATATGGGTGAGTAAATGATAACATTTTTATTTAAAGATGAACCATTCCTTTACATTTTGTCTTTCTTTTTTTCTTTATTTTCCCTGATTTAAAGGGATAGTTCACCCAAAAATGAAAATGTTGTTAACATTTAGTCTCTCCAAACGTGTACGAGTTTCTTTCTTCTGTTGAACACAAAAGAAGATATTTTACCTACGATATCGATATCCTAAGATATCTTCCTACTATGGAAGTCAACGGCGACCGTCAACCATCAACATTCTTTAAACTATCTTCTTTTGTGTTCAACGGAAGAAAGAAACTCATGAGGATGAGTAAATAATGACAAAATGTTCATTTTTGGGTGAACTACCCCTTTAAGTAATGCTGCTTTTGGTGAAGATATAAAGAGTTTATATGAACGTATAATTGTATGTGAGAGGTTAAAAGTGTCCTGAGAGAAAGAAAACAAAATTAATAACGATGTCATTTGGTTTTGCTTCAAAGGTGAAATCTGCCGCTGTCTGAATATGGAGTCAAATGGCTTTTTACTCACATTCACACTGTACTTTATTTTTGGATGTCTGACCCCTAGGAAGTAATCTATTTTCTTGTTTCTTTTTGTTCTGTTTTCCTTTAGCCTAAAATAGGATGTAATCCAGAGTTTTTAGAGCAAGCATCCTTCTTTCCATGAGAGTGTTGCACTGAAGTGAGCATTAAGTGTTTCATAACGATCATTCCAGATTCAAAGAAAAATAAACAGTGCCAATATTAATGTAAATAAAAAAAGGCCCGCCAACCATGTTACTTTTTTGTTTTTTATGGACAGAAAAGTATATATATATATTGAAACATTAAATATGCATGATTTTGTTACTTTGGGATTTTGATAAATTATAATTTGATTTGCTTTCTTATATTTTTTGTTTAACTAACATTCTCCAAAAATATATCAAAGTCAAACACTGTGTACGATTGTACAGTTGTTTCCTGCGAGGTATTTATTGAAAAGAGTTTTATGTGCAGAAAGAGTCATTTTACGTCCAGCACAATCTAATCTCAGCACGAAAACATCAAAAGAGGATTTACTAAAATTTTGTCTGCAACAGAAAAAGAGTGGAAGAGAGAGAAAATTATATCTATAAAAGAGCAGAATCTTTTTATCCTGGTGTCATTTTGAGCGGACGTGGTCCGCTGTATGTGTAAATACTATGTGAGGTACACTTTGTGAGACAATGGGGGAAAAAAAAGAAAAAAGAAATCCCTTTTTAAGATGTAGGGCTGATTGACAGATTAAAGGGGTCCACCCCGCGCCAGTCCTCCTCCTGTTCTGCTACGACGATGTACAACAAACCCAAATAAGGGCTTCAGGATTGATTTTACAGGATGTCCACCAAAAAAAGAGAAAGAAACAAAGAAACAAATAATAAAGTATAAAAGAACAATAATAGTGAATAAAAACAATTATGCAAATGTTGTTTGTGCTGCAAGGTTTGTTTCTTGTGTTGGGGTGAGTGAGGCTTCAGTAACTCTCTGTAAATCAAAGTTACACATAACTGCTTGTGTTTGACACGTATAGAATTTTCTGCAATGCAATCTAACAGTTCTGTGTAATACTGATATTTTATATTTATATTTACAGGCATTAACCAACCACACAAATGTCTAGGTCATATTTCACCCAAAAATAAACAAATAAATAAAGAATAATTATAAGAATAAAAAATATATATATATATATTTTAGAACCATTTAGACTGTTTGCATTGTGAGATTATTATTGATGACAAGAATTTTGACATATGACAATTAAAAACACCTTTCAGAATTTATACTACTGTAAGGCAACAAAATATATTCAATTCTAATTTATCTACAGAGCACCTTAAAGTGATAGTTCACCAAAAAATGAAAATTAGCCCATGATTTACTCACCCTCAAGCCATCCTAGGTCTATATGACATTCTTCTTTCAGACGAATACAATCAGAGTTATATTAACAAATGTCCTGGCTCTTCCAAGCTTTATAATGGCGGTTAATGGCTGTTTCTGTTTTGCGAAGTAAAGCGATGCGTTTGTGTGAGAAAAATATCCATATTTAAAACTTTACAATCTGTAATCTCTAACTTCCGCTGACTGGTGTTTCAGCGTATGATGTAGGACGCAGGTGTAGTGTAAGTTCTGGTGACAAACGCGGAAGCGCAGAGGATAAAGCAAAACAAAACTTGGCTCTCACGAGAACGAGCATATTCTCACCGGAGCGTCCTACGTCATATGGAACGCCATTCTCTCGTGAGCGAGCGTACGACAGTTAATGGAAGTTAGAGATTAAAGTTTGTAAAGTTTTAAATAGGGATATTTTTCTTACACAAATGCATCGCTTCACTTCAAAAGGCCTTTATTACCCCCCGGAGCTGTGTGGAGCATTTTTATGAGGGATACATGTACTTTTATTGACTTCAAAACAGAAACAGCCATTCACTGCCATTATAAAGCTTGGATTAGGGCATTTTTTAATATAACTCATACAAACCTAGGATGGTTTGAGGGTGAGTAAATCAGGGGCTAACTTTCATTTGTGGGTGAACCATCCCTTTAAGGGACATGGTGACAAAGTTGCTGGGAGAAAAAAAATATGAGATGGGAGATAAAATTATATTTCAATGCTTTTGCATTCTCTCGCAAAACTATTTGATGTTTTGAAATATGATTTTTCCTTCCATCTCATATTGTTTTTGTCCCTTTTAGGGGCTCCGTATAAATCTAATTGAAGTATGCTACAGTATTTTAATACAGTAACATGATAAAAATATTATATATAATGACATCGACACTAAGAATAATAGGAATTGATGAAAGGCTCCAGACACATGCTTGCTTAATTTATTTTCTTTTATGGGTGAAATTCACTATATTCACTGATATCTGTTTATATAAATTCTAACTTTTTGCTTGTACTTTACAATAACAGCCTTTAATACTTTAAAACATAGATAGGCCTATAGTATACTGACTGCAGTGGAAAATATAAACCATGATATTATTTTGCTGCCAGCTCTGACCACTAATGCAAAACAATACCAATACAGTCACCGATATGCATCCCTCTTTTCTATATGCATGTTTTTCAACAGCATTATCAGCCTCATTAAATATTAGCAGCAATAACCTGGGGCAGCTAAGATGACTGTAGTGAGTTGCCTCAATGATAAATCATTTGCGCACACATGTATTTAGTACTGTCACTCTAATTCAATGGCATATGCTGCAGGGTTGAGGCATTGCATGTAATCCATGAGGAAATTGTTTCTTCCTGCGTGACTGTTCCTGGTCATCAGATTCTAGGAAATGTCTCCTCAGATCAGTCCGGCAACAGTAGAAGCTCAACGCTGCTTTTATTTATGGTGCATTGCACCACGGCAATCAACATGGTAATTAAATGTGCAATTAAATTATTCTTAAATTGATTTATGTCTATGGAGAGTTTGTCTGAGTAGTAAAAAGAGCTGTGAGAGTGAGAGATGGACGGAACAGAAGATGAGGGAGAAAGAGATGCTGGAATGGTCTCGCATAATGGACCAATTAGTGGCCAAACCCTGGATGACCGCTCATTGTTGGCATTACTAACACAGTCCATTGTTTATCATTGTTGTACCGGGACAAAACAGCCTACAGAACTCACAAATTAAAAGTTTATGTAGCCTACCGTGGAAACATTTTGAATTAATATGTTCAAGTTGTTCTGAGCTATTCAATCATGTGTGGGCGCCACCAAAATGTGTTTTTCCTTGCCACTTACTGTACAACTCCTTATGTATTCACACAGGCAGCCACAAAATATAAATACAAATCTACATTGATTAAGAATTAATTGAGAATACAGGATGGTTTCAAACTGATCTTCAGCTCCATCCTTTTCGATAAAGTCTGAATGGGTTATATTAAAAAAAAAAAATCAATAAATAAAATCATATTTTATCACCAGTGGCCCCTCCGTTTTAGTCCAAGCGGATTATAAGGAAAGTCCCAAAAGCAAACAAACCAAAAAGTATATTATCTTTCATTATTAATATCGCTAAAACTCGGCTAATTTCGCCACAAACGTCAGAATGTGTCATTTATGCTTAATTCGTGCAACACTGCATTTTATTTGTCTGTGTGTGGAAATTTTATACAACCGATTAAAGGCCACTGAATAGTTTGCGTATTTACTGAGTTATTTATTGTAAATCCATACAAACATCTGTCTTTCGCGAAAATAGCTATAATTGGTTTGCTCGACACAAACTCAGCGTGCGCTCAGGGAATCTGATTCACACGCTATTTGTTGAACTCGTAGCCTAGTGAATGACATCCCTTCAGGACAAAGACACATTTTTATAATATTTGTTTTTATTAATGTTTTTGAAACATTAAGGTGTATTTTGAAAATGAATTGCGAGTGGACAGGTTGCGAGTGGACAGGACACATTTATATTTCTGTATTCTGTAACACTTTCTTTGCTGGGAAAAATAATAATAATCATATGTCTCTCACCATTGTTTATGAGGCGCGTGAGAGGTGTCGATCCGGTCCAGACCCTGCAGTTTCTCTGGGCGTGGCCTTGAATTTCACATGTAAAGCTGTTGAAAAAAAAATTAAAAGGATGACATGACAGTCACATATATTTCAGGCTTTTCTAATCAGAATGTCAGGGGGAAATTATGTGCCTGTCATTCAGACATGCCCTTTGAGACAGTAGTAGCAACTGGTTTAAGGCAACTGTGACCATGTGACTAGATTATGGAAAGAGTACATTTGTCCTGAAAAACAGAAATAAGCATGGAGGGCCGGCCAATGGAAGACCTTGTGACTGTCATGAGCAGCAGGGAAGGACACACCGCAGAGACATGAGGAAGGCACTCCATTTAATCTCATTCTTCAGAAAGCTAAACATTGGATTCAAGCTTTGGAGTCTTGACAACAAATTGGATTCAGAGTTCAAATCATTCACAGGGACAAATGTGATACTCTGATAAGGTGGCTGGCTGAAACTCATTAGTTAATACATAATGTGAACTAATGAAAAATTATTGTAACATTTAACATTTACAAAGCTCACATTACATTTTGCACAAAGAAAACGATAACCATTACGATTTTTCTCCTTTACTGTACATCTGGATGTGATTTCTGTAAATGTTTCCAATTTAAGTCAGCCTACATTAAGATAACATCAATCGTGCAAGCATGATGTATAAATATGACTGATGGATTAATGCACACACATGGCCAAGGCTCATTGTCGAACATGGGGAGCAAAGGCAGAGCGTGTGGTCAGATCAAACAGACGACCTACTGTAGCTCAATTGCTCAAGTAGTTACTGCTTGTTCTAATAGAAAGGTGTCAGAATACAGTGTATTGTAGGGCTGCATAGCCGCAGACCAGTCGGGGTACCCATGCTGACCCCTGTCCACCTCCGAAAGCGCCAACTGTGGGCATGTGAGCAACAAAACTGGACCACGAAACAATGGAAGAAGGTGGCCTGGTCTGATTAATCAAATTTTCTTTTACATCACGTGGATGGCCGGGTGCATGTGCGTCGCTTAACTGGGGAACACATGGCACCAGGATGCACTATGGGAAGAAGGCAAGCCGGCAGAGGCAGTGTGATGCTTTGGGCAATGTTCCGCTGGGAAACCTTGGGTCCTGCCATCCATGTGAATGTTACTTTGACACGTACCACCTACCTAAGCATTGTTGAGACCATGTACACCCTTTCACAAAACGGTATTCCCTGTTGGCTGTGGCCTCTTTCAGCAGGATAATGCGCCCCGCCACAAAGCAAAAATTGTTCAGGAATGGTTTGAGGAGCACAATGAGTTTGAGGTATTGACTTAGCCTCCAAATTCCAAATATTTGGATTAAAATGTAGGTCATTAATAAAGTAATCACAGATGAAAGTTTGATATGTGTAATTCATTTATTATAGACAGTGACGGACAAATGTTCTCTCACATTTGTGTGCCGTATGTATAAAAAGGCTGTGAGAGGAAAACAGACAATTTCTGTCTCCAATTAGCTATGTCGCATATGAGTCCTTACAGAAGTCCACAAGGGTGTTATTAATATGTCCTAAACATCTGATTGTCTTTTTTTACTCCATAGAACCTGCCAGAAGCATTACTACACTAGATGTGTTGGCATTTGTCTGTTTAACAACAAACATGTGAACACACCAGTTGACAAGTTTAATTGAGCAGAGCCTGCATTCTTTGGTTAATTGCAGTTGTCAAAGTGGTCAACTGGGAGCTCACAGAACACTTTATTGCCTGTAAGACACATCCACACCCAAAGCCTTTTCTGAAAATACGTCATAACATACAACACAACACAGAGACAAATAGGATCAATTTGAAATGAATCAATTTAGCTTCACATACTTTCAAACCGCACATCATTATTGATGACTGTGAAATGGAATAAGACCCCAGGCCAGAATGAGCTATTCAACCTAGTCACCTTTGGCTTTAGTAGCCTGGCCTACTGACACTGACCTAGCTGAGGCTCTCTACAGCCAATAAATGTGTTGAAAACTCCAATACTGATTTTTGTTTAGAAATGACACATTTACTAAGGGGATTTACTTAGTAAGAGCTTTATCTATCTCTTCAAGTCCATCCCTGAACTGAAGCACCATGCACGAAGAGCGCAATCTAACTTGCTTGGCATGACACAGCACTCTTGCTCGATTTACCAAAAGCCGCTGAAGGGGATTTGCTGCCACCCTACGGTCATTCAGCGTAACGCGCGCCACTACCAGGTCAAATACCGGTAAACACACGTTCACACAGTTACTGCTGAATGCATTATGGAGCGGGACAAACCAATAGCCTTATCCTAGAATATCCTAAACCCTAATCCTAAATATCCTAGATTAAATTTAATCTTTCATAATTTGGTCACCATCATCTTAACCAATTAAAAATAAGTGGTGAAATCACTAAAACACTTTTTTAACGGTCTCTTCAAACTGATCTGACTTATGGTTTTCCTTAAAATGAAGAAAATAATAAGCAAAAATAAGATAAGTCCCATAGACTTTCTTTGATGGGGTCATTGTTAACACGTTAACTAACAACATGTTAATCCATTCTAGAAACATTATTTCCTGCTAGCAGCGTGCTAAAACATAAGTAAATCATGCTAGCAACATTATAATTCATGTTAAAACATGCTAGCAAATGCTAATTCATACTTACAACATGTTCAAATATGCAGGCAACATGGTAAATCATGCTAACAATATGTTAAAACATGCTAGCAAAATTGGTAAATTATGTTAGCAATGCTAATTCATGCCAGCAGCATCTCATTTCGAAGGCTGAGTCCTCCTCATCGAGGTAGTCTCATTTTAAAAAATAAACCGTTAGATTGTAAATTAAGAAGGATATTACAGTATTTAACACCTCACGAGGAATAACAGTCCGTTTGTATGTGGTTACTTTTCTTAAATTAGACATCCTTGATGACGTAGGTAGCCTTCAAATGCAACGTCCTCCGAGTGAGGCACATGCTCAGATTTTAATTCATGCTAGTAAATCATACTAGCAACATGCTAATTCATGCTAACAATGTGTTGTTAGCAACATTGTAATTAATGCTAGCAGTGTGTTAAAACATGTTAGCAGTGTGCAGTGCAAATTCATGCTAACTCTAGCTGTGTCTCATTTCATTTAATTTCGAAGGCTGCGTCCTCCGGAGGACTCATCCAGTGAAGGATGCAGTATACGGACTGTCCTCAATCAGAATTAAACAAGACGTCCTTTGTAGGACACACAGGCAGAAAGTATCACGTTGCTATGCCAACTCGTTCACAGCCTCATTGCGCTCTCAAGCCAGTTATATGAATTATAACTATAAAAATTATTTATAATTTATTTCTTGCCTTGACAGCAAAGTACTGTTCTAAACGTTTAAAAACCACTAAACGCTTGTAATCCTGTTTATCACAACTATCTGTTTAAGATAGGCTAATACAGTTAAAAAAAAAAAAAAAAACAAGCTTGAAACTACTTACATTTAATCACCACATCTTCGCTTGCATGTATCTGCCGGTGGCGGCATTTCTTCAAATAATATTAAAAAATATGACGGTTGTTAACGGTGAGGTGACGCAGAGAATTGTGGGTTATCTGCAGCAGCGAAGGATACACCTCATGCACCCTCCGAATTCCTGTGAAAGAAGGGCGCATTTGAAAGTCGCATTCGGAGTGTCCTACTTACTTTTTAAAAATGAGACAGCCTTGATGACGCATACAGCCTTCGAATGCGATCTCTGGAGGACGCACCCTTCGAAATGAGACAAAGCTAATGTGTTAAAGCGTGCTAGCATTGTTAATTCCTGCTAACAACATGCTAAAACATGTTAGCAGTGATTAATGCTAAATCGTGCTAGCAACATGAAAAACATGTTATCAAACCTGTTTTTTCATGCTAAATCATGTTAGCAATGTGGTAAATCATGCTAGAAACGTGTGTGTCTTTTCAAGCCAACTTCAAGTTTGTTCACAAACTTTACTCATCTAGTTTGATATATAAGATCTACAGTAGCTTTTCGTCAAAATGTTAAAAGCTATAAATAAATACAGACAATTTTTTTTTTTTTTACTTTTCAATGTATTGATATGGTCTTGACACGGTGTAAAGCTCCCCCTTGTGTACAAAGGTTGTGTTAGTTCCAATAGGGGTAGTCTTTAAATTCAACACTATTGATTTTACGGCCCTGACACTATTGGATGAGAACTAAAACTGAGCTTGACGATGACATCACTGTTTTCGGTAGAACTGCACTTTATAGATTAAATTAACTATTTTAATAATTGATGATCTTTAACGGAACTGAAGAATTAACACCGAACAGACTTTAGCTGAACATTGACCTAGCTGAAATACCTCAAATAATAACATGGTCTTATTTTAACGTGGCTATAGAAAATGGTTTATAAAGGTTCTGGAAAATTCATTATTTATAACCTCTGAATCGTGATATGGCCATAAAGAAACGGAAACATAATTACGACACTAGGTGGCGACAAGTATCTTTTTGACATTTAGTGAGTACAAGTCGCCTAAGTGACTTTTTGACATTTAATATAAAGGCTGCATTTATTTGATGCAGTATCAAAAAACAGTGTTCAGTAACAGCAGTAATATCGTAAAATAGTATTACTTTTTTAATTAACTTTTTGAATATACTTTAAAATGTAATGTGTGATGCCAAAACTTTACGTTTTTACCCCACTAGATGGCGGTAAGTGAGTCTCTTTTGAATGTTATTAATACACACCAAGGCTGCATTTATTTGATAAAAAATAGATTTAGATAGCCTAAAATAGCCTAATATTGTAAAATAGTATTACAATTTAAAGTAACTGTTTTGTAATGTAATTTATTTTAAAACCCTGCTAAATTTTAATCCTGTAAGATGTCAAGCTAATTTTCAGCATCATTACTCCAGTCTTCAGTGTCACGTTTTTTCAGTCACATACCAATTTCCACCGCCCCCAGAATTCTGATTAATGGAACATTTGACATTTTTTCAGGACCTAAAATACATGTCTGAGAAAACTCTCTTTAATACTTCATATTGAGGGGATTTATTTACTCTCACCCTGACTATATTTCTCTGGGCCCTTTACCTTTTCAAATAAGTTTAGAAAGGGATCAACAGGCCCTGTTGCTCTTTGTTGGTCATATTGGTCATATTCTACATAACTTGTACTTTCTCCCCTTTGATATAACTATCATTGCCATCACGCCGATGGCTTTATTTACAAAACCTATGGCTTATACAACTGGCTACAAAGATATATAGAAAAGATATATATCGTAACACATCTCAGTGCAGCTAAAGACTCTTTTTAAAGTTCAAAAAGCTGATATTTTCCAACTAGATTACGAAAGAGGTTTGGACGTCAGATCAAATCTTTCTAGTGGCTGTTCTGCGTTAGGCTTTGAGCTTTGTGTGATTCTTAGACGTCAAGCATTTCACAGTGTTTGGACAGCCTCGGTTGTTCTGAAAGGAGAGTTTCCTGCTCTAGGAGCCTTTTGTGCTCTGCTCTTTGCCCCAGGGGGAGGTTCTGCGCCGTCTGTGGGGGAGGGCGCCCGCCACGTAACAAAGAGCTCTTCTGCGTCACACCGAGGTGTCCAACCACAGCTAGAAGAGACAGGCTTCTTTTACATATGCTCTACACAGCTCAGGGAAAACGTCGGTAAACCAACACAAAACTGCTAGTTTGAAAATATCCTGGTTTTTATAGGTTTCCAGGTTTCCATCACCATGTTTTACAGTCACATTTGATGTAAGTGAGTAGAATAAGAGGTTTATGCAACTACCACCACTGGGAGACATACCTAGCAGTCCATGGTATAAATAGCTGTCCTCCGATCTGTCTGTTTGTGCTCGCTTCGGCAGCACATATACTAAAATTGGAACGATACAGAGAAGATTAGCATGGCCCCCTGCAAGGAAGAACCTGATGGATCTTCTCTGTGGCCCCCCTGTGCCCCCAGGGGCTCCTGGGATCCTTCCAAGGCCTTGGACTCCAAGTTGGTGACCCCAAAACGCCAACAGGATCACCTGTGTGGTTGTGGGGTGCTCATCCTGCTAAAATGAGAGAAATAAGTGAATTTGGGGTTCTTCAGGGGTGGGCCTTGGGCGGGCTGAGCAAGGCATATTAAGTAGCCATGTGTCATTCCTGATTCATGACATATGCATATTAAGTAGCCATGTGCTGTAGTATTCTCATGAATGAATGAATGAATGAATGAATGAATGAATGAATGAATGAATGAATGACTGAATGAATGAACTCAACATCTACAATATAAAGGACCCTTCTATTTGAATTAATTTAAATCATATGATACTTAAAATATGTATTCCATAGTATTTCTTGTTTTTACTTTATGCATCAATGTTATTCAGGACCTTTTATATTGTAAATTGAACAAAAATCATATTATGTGTAAATAGTTAAATGTATGTTAAAATATATTTTTAAAAATATACCATATCTTTTAAATAATTTAATGTATAATAAATTAGTTTAAAATATGTTAAACCTTTTGTTGTGTTTAAATAATATCGTATTGTATTATATTTAAATTGTATTGTACTGCAATAAAATTACTAAGGTATTGTAAAACCTTATACATGTCATACAATGTCACTCGTTCTTGGTATACTTTAAGTATTGCACAAATATCTAATAAAGCAGAAATGTACACAGACATTAGAAAAAGGAAAATGTATATTTATTTATATATATACATATATGAACTCTAATATTTATATATATATATATATATATTGATAAAATTATTTAAAACAAAATAAATATATTTGCAACTACATTTAGTGTCCTTGGTTATTTTGCCTCTCCTCTCTTCACTTCCTCCATCCACTGTGCCACTGTCTTACCAGAAACTGTAGCGCAGAAGTGCACTCCCCGGAACTGGCTGTGGCCAAATTCTTTGGTCTTTGGCTGTCCACACTTTTGGCAGATGAACTGCTGCGGTATTTGCCGTTTTCTGGGGGTCAAACCTTGAGCCTCAGCTGCTGCGGCTGCCTCTGCCAACTTCTTACGGCGCCACGCTGTGCTCCTGGGCACTCTCTTCTCATTTGGTGCAGGTAGGGGAGCAGGTAGGGGCACAGTGGGTGTGGCAGGAGATGCAGAAGAGCCATGTGAGGTAGCAGGTACAGCTGCAGTGGCAGAGTGGGCTGTGCCTGGATGGGCTTGAGGAGGTGTAGCTGCTGGCGTCGAGCCCACTGGTGGTGGTGGTGGTAAAGGAGGAGGAGGAGGAGGAGGCGGCGGCTGGCCTCGAGAACGCGGTGCTGCCTGTCCGGAAGCATCCTCAGGCAATTCAAACACAAAGGACGAATGTCCATGCTGGGTGGTTTCCGGTAGTTTTAGCAGCACCGGCGGGAGCTGTTCAGGGGCCACCAAAGGAGCAGTAAAAGGCTGAATGTCCTGCTGCAACACCTCCCTCTCCTGCTTTTTTGTTCGTGCATTGTGCCTATGTACAGAAAAGACAATAAGTATTAATATTATTATGAATATGAAAACAGACAATTATGAAAATATGAACAATTAATTACTGAACCTACCACTGGGAGACCGTGAGCTGATTCAGCTCAAAGAGCTTTAATTTCGTTTGAGCCATGATACCGGGCTGCCCAGGACTACATCACGGATCAACCTGTAGTCCCTTAGGATGGCAGCCCATCGGTTGACCGGACTCCGGCGACAGTCTGACCAGCAGGGTAAATCCGGCACAGAGCCAGGCAAATGGCTTCCACTATACGGCTTGCGCTGGGCCACTGAGCTGGCCCACCTTCACCAAGAAAGCATCTGAAAAGTGAAAAAGGAGGAAGGTACAGTTAATCAGACTATTATACAGATAGCGGTCAAACAAGTGAATAACATTGGTTACGAGACTGGTTATGATTATAGCCAAAATATAAAGCACTTCGGTAACACTTTACTTGAAGGCGTGTGCATAAGACTGACATGACACATTTCAAGAAAATATAAATGTGGGATGCTGTAATTAACTGGGGTTTTTCAGTCTCCAAATGTAATAAAATACAATTTTATCCATTTCAATTATTATTTTTATTATTATTGGATGATTGATTTTATTTCTCGAACACCTATTCATATTTTTAAGACATTTGAAATTGACTATTCAAGTAAAGTGTTACCAGAACGCTCAAGAGACTCAGTAAGTAACTTAGACACAAAGTAAGACAAACACAGAAACCAGTACCTCTTCAGACTATCTGTGCCAGGGGTCACGTTGGTCTTAGAATGGCTGACCTTGAAGCGACCCTTCAAAAGTCTGTCACGGTGGCGGGGGGGATAGGTGAGAGGGCCCTTGTCATGATCCGAGAGGTTGTTCCAGAGCATGATGATCTCATTCACCTTACTCTGTGTAACAAACCCCTCTTTTCGCAGGGCAACCAGACTGTCGGCCAGCCTAACGACATGGTCATATCCAGGTTGGCCATCTGGTCCCACACTCTCCCCCTGTACATGAAAAGAAGAAAAGAAAAAAGAATATACTCCTCTATTATAAATGAAAAAAAGAAAGAAAAAAAACCCCCAAAATTAAAGGATTTTTTTTTTCAAGACTGTACATCCACTCAGATAGATGTGAGATAATCAACAGTCAGCCAATCATTTTTACAAAATAGCAACAACATCACACAGCATAAAATCTCAGTGTATACATTGTGTTTATGGGTATTCATTTACCTGGCTCTGAGTGGACAAGGCAGAAGAGGAAGACTCCGCTGCAGGCAGACCCGCAGGTTGTTCTTGAAGGGGCTGCAGGTGATTGCCCTCGAGCTCCATAAATTCGATGGGCTCATCAAGGCATACGTCCTCAAACCCCTCATCCCCTTCCAAATCACCCTGCAGGTCTTCATCCCGAAGCCCATCCGGAATGTCAGGATCAGCATTCATGTTCTCCTGAAAAGCTCTCTTTGTTTGGGAATACAGGTATTCCACACCAATGAGCTCTCCTGTAGAAATAAAGAGTGTATCACATAGATGTTTTAATAACACACGGGTGAAAAACAGCTTAAGTAAAATGACTGCACGAACACACTAAGTTACCTGTGTATTCACCGGGCTGGTGTAATCCTGAGCCAGTTTCAGACCCAGAAGCTGCTGACTCAGTGCATTGCAGTACTGCATCAGCGGGCCGCCATAGCAGATGTCCTGCCTACTGCCACCTTCTCTCGACTGCAGCGACCCCGCGTGCCTCGCCTCCACTGCACCAGCCCTTCCAGCAGGTACATCTGAAAATGCAAAGCATTTGCAAAAAAAAAAAAAAAATTTAGAAGTGGAAAAATATTTAGCACTTACACACACAAATAAACAACAAATGCTTATTTTCTGAGTCATGCAAACCTGGCACGAAGCGATTCAAGTGCAGGTGGAACGACTCCAGGGATGTTGAGCCACGCACAGCGGTACGAAGGTAGAAGGACCCTTCCTTGGTCACCTGTCCTGTCTTCCTGTACAGCTGTACACCTGGCGGGTCCTGGATGCAGTCTATGTGGCGCTGCTGGGTCTTCCAGATCTCCTGCATCCTCTCCTGGTCAAGGAGCTTGATGCCCATGGTGTCTGTTGCCTCCCCAAAGTCTTTAAGCAGCTTTTCGATGAGCTGCTTGGTCTCCTGGGCCCCTCGCGTGCGGCGACGGCAATGCTTAGCAAGTTCTTTGGCGGTGGGCTGGCCTCCTGTCGACCGCTTGGCCTCCTTCAGCCTGTCCACATCCGAAGCATCCCACTCAAAAATGCAAGCGGTGAGGCGTTTCATGAAGGGGCCGTACAGCGGGTGGCTGTCTGTGGTCACTCCTATTGCAAACCTCCGCATGAAGTGCCACACATCCAGCCTGACAATCAGCCGGTCCCACTCCGTAAACATTGCTGCCGCCTTTCCTTTCCCGGTGGCAGAGCAACAGTCCCGGTCCACGAGAGGACTTGGGAGGAGCTTCCAGCTCTCCGGTAGCGCTCCACGAGTCCGGAGCACATGGGGAGCAGACCATCACCCTCCGCCTCGGTGAGGACGCACATGAGGACCTGCCCAAACTCGTTACCCACATCCGTGACCCAGGCCGCTGTGCCAGCGGCCTCACCAGCCAGCTTCTTGGCGACCTGAAATGGGATGAAAAGAAGTATTAAAATGGAAAGACCCATCTGTTAACATTGAAATTAAATATAATTTTGTGACAGAAAAATCCTCTCTACAAATGAAAGCTCTACTAATGGTGATGTTATGAGCATGTGTCTTCTTACCTTCTTAGTGGAATCCATCTTCAGGATGGTTCCATATATAGAAGTCACCCGTGCCTTTAGTTCCGGCAGCCGTGTCAGTACGTCTTTGGCGTAAACTGACAGCAGCCATGCCGGACAAGGCACAGGTGTCATCTGAGGCAACTGGGCAGCGAGAGTGCTAGGGTCTGTGGCATGGAGGGTGAACTTTCCAATCACAGAAAGATAATGGGTCGTCTGGGCAATCCACTGCTCCCTGTGCCTGACACACAGGTTACGGTACGCCGAAGTTGCGCTGTTCCCCAATGAGCGCCCCCGCATCCACCTTACGATCTCCTTATCACAGGACAGCCTGCAAAAAGAAAAAAAAAAGAAAAAAAGCACAGTTCAGTATCAGACTAATGAGCATGAAAGACATTTTCTCATGTTAAAACGCAAACAAAAAATAATCATAATCAGTGTACCAACCTGTAGGTCAAAACCGCAGGAAACATTTCCCTGTGGACAGGATCCAGCTGGTTAAGAATATCCAGGGACCAGGCTGCCAGCTTTTTCTTGCAGGACCGGCACTCAAGGTACTCTGTAGCCATGAAGTACCAGCCACTGACATCCAAGACCCTCCTGACAGTCTTGTACATTCCACATGCTGTCAGCGGGAAGCCAAGACGGTGACAGTTAGGCTGTGAGCAAAGCAGCCTGTATGACCACATGCGGTAAGGGACCCACAGGCACAGCCTGGCATGATAAAAGGAGTCAGGTGATGAAGGAGGCTGGGAATACAGAGGACGGGGCCCAGGAGGATGCCACCAGAGGCGTACGTGTTTAGTCAGCGCCAGCCTCCCAGACTTGTCTCTGGTGAAAAGAGCTTTGCTGACCCACAGATGCTGCTCTTTGGGCAGGGTCTGTCTCCAGCCTTCAGGCAGCAGCAGCTGTAAGGGGAAGAAAAAGAGAAATCGAGTGGGTCTGTCAGATTTTTCCTGCTGCTGATTTTAACTACCCATCTGAGCATTTTACTAACTTCTTCTGTGGGCAGAGGCTGCATTGCTGGTGCAGCAGCTCCCGTGGCAGAGGGCAGAGGCTGCATTGCTGGTGCAGCAGGTCCCGTGGTAGAGGGCAGAGGCTGCTTTGATGGGGCAGCAGGTCCCGAGGCAGAAGGCAGAGGTTCTGGCCGACTGGGTGGTTGTTGAGTCACACCAGCTGCATGGCATTAAAGGAAAAAGGAAATGAGATACATAGAAGTGGCACCATCAGTGTTATTTTCTAGTACTACTATTTAACATTAGTATTGTGCTAAGATTAGTGATTGCAGCTGTAGCCATCCATTTAATGATTGAAAATGTGATGACAAAAAGATGATGATGAAAAGATTAGATGCCCAAAGCTGAGCAGGTTTGAAAAATGGCAGCCGTGTTGGGGGTGGGGAGTTGGGGAGCCGTAGAGTGTAAAAAGGTGTCATTAAATTGGATTAAAAGCAAAGAAAAAAAAAAAGAAAGACCCGTTAGCCGGCACGACAAGAAGGTGTAGTACACCTCCTACCTTAATTGTTTCCAAAAACCTCCACCTGAAGGCTGATAATACATAATAAAACAGGTTATATAGTGTACATACACGCATAGTATTCTTAAATTCAACCTCAGATTTAATCCCACTAAAAAGAAGATAACGCTCACCTGGAACATCTACGTGGGCCGCTGCAGCAAGCAGATCTTCATCCGATGGTTCCAGTGCAGAAGATGAGCTGGAGGCGGTCACTATCGGGATGAACAGTGTTAATTAAGTCATCACCTTTATTAATATAAAGTTTAACACAACTCAGATTGTTTCAAAGAAAGATGCAAAAAATAATTCAAAAAACATTAAAATCATTAAAGACAAATACAAACTCTGCTTTAAAAGGACCTCTGAAAAGACTGTCATCTCAAGTCAAGTGTTGATTCAGTTCATGCAAGGATTGTAAAACAAATTTTGGTCAAAAAAAATTTGTATAAACAACACTAAGTCATGCCTGGAGGCCCTGATTCTGACTGCGTCTCAGCGTCTCGTCTCCGGATGTACTTCTGCAAAAGTTCCATTTTCGTGCCAGGCCTGGCAATCTGCTTTCTCACCCACTTGATGAAGCTGAAATGGAGAGACACTGAATTAGCTGAAGCCCCAACACTGCACATTCTCTACTTTCTGCATCCTCTGTTAGAGATGTGAACCCATACCCTTTTCTGTCTCGGTCCGTCGCCTCATAAATGTCCTTGAAGGACACGATGGCAAATTTACCGAATCCAACAAGAACCTGGTCTTCCTGGGCTGGTGTACCATGTCCCTCTCTGACCCGGGCGCCGCAGATGGCAGCCACCATTTTCGGAAACAGGCCAGCATACCGCAGCAACACATCTTTGTTGCCCATGACAGCAGACTGGGTGGTGTCGCCGCCCTCACGCTCCCGCTGATGCACGGCCAGCACCATGGCTGCGTAACCAACATCGTTGGATAGCAACCATTTAAAGGTCTTGCCCCGGTACTGACCGAACTGCAGGGCGCTTTCACTCAGCACCAGCTGCTGATTGGACGTATCACCTCCCGCTGCTGCCACACGAGCAATGGCCTCCTCCTTGACCCTTGCAGCAGGCCATGAGCGTCCCGGGGTGGGGTTTTTTCTGTAGGCAGTGGCAAGAGCCGCTGCCTCAGGTGAGGGCTTAAGGGTGAGCTCACCGGTGGCCTCCGTGCGAAACTGGGCACTGTAATCCATCTTCTACAAGACACAAAAGATACAAATGACCAGTGCTGTTAAAACACACACACACACACACACACACACACACACACACACACACACACACACACACAATACACTTGTCAAATCTACAGTAGTGGCCAAAAGTGATAACTAAGAGGACATTTGCATATTTCCACAACATTTGCTTTTATTAACAAGTTTAATTAACGTTAAACCATCAAAAATAAAAGGAATATGTTGGTTGAGATAGATCTATCGATCTATATATATATATATATATATATATATATATATATATATATATATATATATATACACACACACACATCAAAAAATATGGGTTGTATTACAATATGCCACTACAGTATCTGCTAGAACATAGAATTGGATGAGTATAAATCTATAGACACTGTGTTTGGTTGTTTTTTTTGTTTTTATCTACTCAAAAAGAGCAAAAGATAAAATGACTTCTCCACAGACCCCATCCCCCAGCCGTTGGGGGTCGTTTGCGAACTATAACCATGATTTTATTACAGTAAGTACATAAGTAAGTACGTAACTACGACAACGCGTTACATAAAACAATAACCACGAAACTACCGACGCTTTACTACGTGATTCGTATTTTAAACATGATAGATGTGGTAAAAGCCTGGTAAAAGTGACTTCACAGGTAAGTTAGAGGAGCGGCGAAACACATGAAAAGTAAGCAAATCGCCATGCGCTCTTACCTCATAAAATCGAACAGCTAGGTGAAGAAATATCTGCTAAATGACGACGATAACGGTGTTTTTATATCAGTAAATGATGATAATGACGACGGACGATCGCTCGTTCCCTGTCAAAAACACACTGAAGGGATGCCGTCTCCCGCGATTCAAACACACACAGCGCTCCCGCCCACTGGCCAATCGGAGTGCATGCTTAGTGGAACTTCTGCGAAGGACCAATGTCAAACTACACGCAATGGCCATATAGGGGAAACTCAAAAATGGGACAGAACTAAGACCAATGGCGAGCTAGGCGCCGGGCCAACCAGGACGCTGGAAAAGTGGTACAAGTGGGACAGAGTGGGACCGAAGATCCGCTCGCACGGAGCAAGGATGACACGCAAATTCGTGAAGCGTTCCTCATTTTTATTAATTATGAATTATGAATCATTAATTTACTGTACATTTTCATATTTTGTACTGTATCTAGTGTAAAAAACAGTTTGAGCATGCAGTACGCAGCCCGACCGCCAGATGGCGGCATTGCACTGGCAGTTTCGCGCTAGAGCGTCTCACTCGCTTACAGCAGAATTTACTCGGGATCAATGTAACAACAGCAGAAAACGGTTTGCTTTCAAGATAAAATAATGCTGTAAGTATTGGCAATGATTGCATTTACCACCCTGATGATCTAATTTACCTTATCTTAATCTGACAGTTGTCGGGGGGAGAAACTGGGAATCGCCGCCACCTCAACCCACTGGCAACGGCTCGGACCACAGCTGAAGAGTTCCTAAAATGAAAGTTAAAAACACTAATCATTTGGATTTCTCTTATTCATTAAACATTGCTGTCGTGACTTCTGCTTAAGTACACATAGTTTGAAGGTTTTGATGAAATTTCGAGAAAATAACTTCTCGAAAGCATCAATTAATGTTATGGTTGTCTATCAAATAGTTTTAGTTTTTTAGGTATGTAATTAATTACATTTCTGGGTGAAATAACACTTTCAAGCTGCCCATGACACTGCCTGATGTGTTTAGAATGATAAAAAAAAATCCCAACGAAGTTGATGCAAAGTGAGGACCGAACTTTGATAGCCATTTTCGAGTGGAAATTATAATTCAATATTTACTTTTTGTATTGTTTGATATCTTTACGATCTCCGCCTTTTAATGTTACTGTATTTTTTTGAATTGTTGCAAGACTTTGTTTGGCGGTTTTACATTGTGACTTCATGCTGAGGACAGGTCAAATTACATGCGTTTTCAAGTGGAGTGTGCTTTTACAATTTAAAAGTATAAGAATGTCCTGAGTATACACATTTTCTTTAGATGTAACTTTTTAAGTGGTTATTTTTCACTCTGATGTTTCTGAAAATAAAGAGCTATGTGATGTCATAAACTTTATTTGTATGATGGGTAAATATCATATTCACAAAGAAAGATACATACCTTCTCTGTATCCTCACATGTTCATTGTTCTGTATTATTTCTTTTTGTATTGATTTATAACTATGCAATAAAAAAAAACTTTTAAGTATTTGTATTTTGTTGATATTATTACTTTTTAACATAAATAGGGCGTCAGTGAAATCAGTGACATCCTATAGCCTACATATACTATTATTTTATTTATAATTAAAATATACCAGATAACCAGGGATTTAAAACATTAAGTGCTGAAACGTTGACTGCTGATAATAAGCTATATAAGCTATATAGCTAATAAGCTTCATTCTAAAACACTAGTGTAAGAAAATAGATCATCACACTAGGGACAAATGCTTTTTTAAATAGGCCTAAATTAGCACGCACATTTGGGCCTAACTAACATTTGCATACGCACATTATCACCTCAGTGAGTGCATTCGTTGTCAGGAATTCAACCAACGCAACCTTAATGCACCTTATGCAACCAATGAACCTTAATGCGCAACCCAAATTTGCACATTACATTATACCTATTGTTTGCACATTATACTTTATATATATATTTTTATGCTAACCAGTTATTTAAGTCTACAGTTTATCCCACTTATCATATTCCAATTTTTTTTTTTATCTTTATTTCCTATTTTTTATCTTTTACTTGATTATTTATAATTCTACATATGTTTAGTACTTTTTATTCTATTTTATTCTATTTCTATTTTAATCTCCTCTTGTGTTTTCTTGTAACTGTTATTTGCACTGTCTTTAGAGCGGACCTGTTTACATTTCACTGCCAGTTGTATATTCTGTATATAACTGTGTATGTGACAAATAAAACTCTTGAAATCTTGATCTTGAAATCTAATGATGCCTAAACCATGTCCTTTATGGTATTAGCAAGTCAGATGACTTTACTAAAACACTAGCCATCTCTCTCTCTCTCTCACTCACACACACACACACACACACACACACACACAAGTAATCTATAAGTGGTTTTACAAAAAAAAATTCTCTCAATTTCTTGAAGGCGGTTGACAATTATTTCAACAGAGGATCGACGCAGACGTTTGCGATAAACTCGAGCAGACGCATAATTTTCATTTTCATTTATGTAGGTCGGTTTAAGCAACTGTATGCTAGTTTTTACCTTTCAGAATCATTCTAATGGATCGCTGACTTCTGACAAGGCGAATGGCGTCTGTCATTCCAACGCTCTTTTCTGTAAGTTTGTTGAGCGGACCAATCTTAAAGGGATATTTCACCCAAAAATAAAAAAAAATTCTGTCATCATTTTCTCGCCTTCAAGTTGTTCCAAACCTGTATTCCTTTCTTGTGCTGGACACAGAAGTAGATATTTAGAAGAATGTTGGTAACCAAATAGACCCCTACATGAAAAAAAAAATACTGTATAATATTAGTAAAATTAGCCTTCTCTAGTAACGTGTTTAACTAGAGTCGCCTATAGTTAAGATACTACAGTAAATTATACGGTATATTATAGTATTTACTACACTTTGTTAATTTATACTACAGCATACTGTAGTATTAACTATAGTCAGTAGTTAAACTATTGTACAGAGGTATACTACAATTAATACATTTACTAAATGGTTAAAAAAACACTAGTATTTACTAGAGTAATTTAACTATAATATACTATAGTATTTTTCAAGCTGGTCCCGATTGACTCCCATAGTACTATTATTACTATTACTATTAATAATACTATTTCTTTTCTATGGACGTCAATGGGACCCGCAGCAGCTGTTTGGTTACTTATATTCTTCAAAATATCTTTATGTTCAACAGAAGAAAGAAATGGAGGATGAGTAAACAATGACAATATACATTTTTGGGCGAATAACGTATAGCGTATTTTGAACGCATATCAGTTTATTTCTAAAATCGAATGGGTGGGTTAGCGTGAGAGGCCAAGCTGGCCATATATGCTTTCTAATTTGATTATTGTTTTTTCTCCAAGTATACATGATCCATCAAATATTTCCTGGTTTAACACATGTTGCCGGCGTATCTTCTGCACCACGTGACTGCGGGTTCCGGCTCGTGGTTGCCATGGCGATGACTTGAGGATTTGATGCGGAGAGTCGGCAGGAATTAGACTGCGCTGCAGGAATATACGTGAGTACACGACAACCTATTCATTTTGTACAGTTTTAGCACATATTAATGTGCTAAATCCAGATTAGCAGTGTATTTCAATGATTTTTTTATAGACAAAATATCAAATGCGACGTTACAGCGCTATGTTGTGTTGCCATTCTCGTACAACAAATGCAGTGTTTATAAAGGAATTAACTTAACTAATTTAGCCACGAAGGCCATAACCACAGTTTTCTAGTATGAGGAAGAACTACGCTATAATACATTGACAGCATTTCTGCACATCTGCAGTATTAGTTATTAAAATTATGACTTTGCTTAGTACTATATCTAGTATGCACTTATTGTATAAAGTATGCTATATAAAGTCATTCAGGTTGATGTAAATGTACAGATTAAAGACATACAGTAACGTTAGGTCTGATCTGATTGTGCTGACAGTGTGTGTCTTTCACAGGAGAGTTTCCCAGACAACCTGCTGACAAGACAATGCATTTCAGCCCTCCTGTCAGCAGAGACAGGATCATATCTACATTTCCAAAGGTACACTGTCTAAAGTCACATTATGCTAAATATTTACATGTACTTTATTTGAAGAGATCATTCAAAATTCGAACAGGTTAAATCATCCAGTCTGATTCATATTGCAAGTTGTACAAATTCAGCAAGAGTTTTGTGAACTGAAGCGGGTAAACCAGATTAGTATATTGAGAAAGTGTGACATCCATATAAAGAGGCCTCACTGCAGATGAATCCATCAGGATCACAGGACTGCAGCTAATTCTGCTGAAATAAAAAAGCTTACTACAGCTGCTTTGTGTACTAGTTTTCACAGCAGTGGGGTCATATTAAGGGTACATTTTGCATATTTACTTTCTTAATGCACATTCCGGGCCTTATAGGCCCTTTTCATATGACGTCACACAACCTCCCTTTTGACTCAAAGCGGTGTATTTTTACTTCCGTCAGCATTGTGGAATATTAGCGCCACTCAAGAGTAGAACACCCAATATTAAAGGGCACCTATTATGCCCCTTTTTACAAGATGTAATATAAGTGTCAGGTGTCCCCCGAGTGTGCCTATGAAGTTTCAGATCAAAATTCCTAACAGATCATTTAAAGTACCATTTTGAAAATGGCAATTTTGGGGTTGAAGAAAAATGAGCTGTTCTGTGCGTGGCTCTTTTAATGCAAATGAGCTGCTGCTCCCCACCCGAGAGGGTGGAGCCTACACATCTCCTTCACAGCTCATTTACAGCTGTGAACATTGAATGAAAACTGAAACATGATATCTGTTTGTTTTAATGATTATCTCAATCGCAGACACTTTCATGTGACATTGCAGTTCTTCATCATCATGAAATATCCTCTGCACGACTTTTAAAGCCTTATCGCTCTCAACTTAAACACACACGCTCCTGTCGCATGCGCACAGAGCTGGATGTCAGCACATCCATGAGTAGTCTATTAAACTAGACTAGTTCTCTATCAAAACAACAGAAGATAAACAGAAATTCACTCACTGCTCTTGACTGACTTAATTTTAGTAGCTTTAATAAGAACACATTTCTTACTTGAATGCTGCTGTTAATGCTCTGGCGAGGAGATAAACATGGCAGACTGTGTGAACAGCTCAGCTACAGCTCTCTGAGGGAGGGGTCTGTGCTAGTATATCAGTGTCCATCAACATGTGTGGGCGGGGCCTCTGCAGTGCAACGTCACACTGCAGGAATCTGGAAACGGCTTGTTCTGAGAGGAGTGGGTGGATTTTTACCATTATAGAGTGGTTGTGTACACACACTGCCAACACATATTTATGTTCAAACACCTTATAAAAGTGAATTTTGCATAATAGGTGCCCTTTAATACATCTGCCACAAATAGGGTGCGGCCGGGTATGACTTCACTTTGTAGGCCAATCAGCATCACACTTGTAGGCTTTTGGAATATTTCAAAAAACAGGCTTTGTGATCAGCAAAAGTTTATAAACATGTTTTTTCTCCATCAAGATAATTTTAATTAAATTTTAAATAAAGTTTTTGGGGAAATACTGATGTATTTTATGTTGTGGAATAAACATGAAAGCGATGAGAACAGTTTTTGTGCACTAAATAACAACTTATATAGTGATGGGCCGATTTCAAAACACGGCTTCACGAAGCTTCTGAGCTTTATGAATCAGTGTATTAAATCATGATTTGGATCGCGTGTCAAACCTGTGAAACTGCTGAAATCACGTGACTTTGGTGCTCCAAGCCACTGATTCGATACACTGATTCATGACGCTCTGAAGCTTTGTGAAGCCTTGTTTTGAAATCGGCTCATCACTATATAAGTCGTTATTTAGTTTTTTAGCGCACAAAAACTATTCTCGTCGCTTCATAAAATTAATGTAGAACCACTGTAGTGAGATGGACTTTGTAACGACGTCTTTAGTATATTTTATGGGTCTTAAGAGAGGAAATTACATTACTGTCAATGGAGGCCTTTCTAAGCCATCGGATTTCAACAAAAATATCTTAATTTGTGTTCCGAAAGATGAACACAAATGAGGGTAAGTAATTAATGACAGAAGTTTCAATTTTAGGTGAACTAACCCTTTAATTGTGTCCTATTATTCTGTAGTGTTATAATCCACAAGCCTGCCTACAGATGAAGGATGACTGGAATACAAAAGCTAAGACGGCTTGCCAAGACCGGGCAGCCCGCCTGCAAGGGTATGTATGCATGTATGTATGTATGTATGTATGTATGTATGTATGTATGTATGTATGTATCTATCTACCTACCTATCTATCATCAAATTTAAAATGTAATTTAATCATGTCTGTCACGTAACGTGTAGTAGAAAACTCTCACGACGAGGAAGACTTCAAGGAGACTAGTTTTAATAAATTAAAACAATACAAAAAAAAAACAGCCTACACTCAGTAGCAAAACACATTAACAACCACGCTTACATTAACGAAAACGGACCATGCTGAGTTTAGACTGCACGATTTTCAAACTGGTCGGATCACTGCTCTTTTCACACTGCGTGACTCTCTGTGGTAGCATTCAGTTGCTGCTGTGTTCACACTGCACGATGGACCACAAAGAATCGCAGACAACTCGGTCTCGTCCACAAACTACGTCTCACAACAAAACACACACAAGAATTGACAAGGAAACAACGCAAAATCACGTGTGCGTCAGACCAGAGTTCTCACATAAGACTGGAATTATTAAAAATATAGACTGATTTGCTAGCCTAGAAATCTAGATGCACCCTAGTGGCAGCAAATCTAATTTGCCGTGAGTGTAGTCTAGCAACTCTCTGTAGACCTGCGGGCTGGAAAAACCAAACTCCGGTCAGGCCGATCACATCATGTATAGAGTCTGTGGGCGGGCTTAACATAATGACGGCAGAGTTGCGGAGGTTCCGTGTGCTAAAGAAGCTGGGGAACGGCAGTCTTTTGAATCGGCTTTGGCCGCGACTCTGGAAGACTTGGAGTTAAGCTTTTCTTTGAGAAACGAACAAAGAATGGCACTGAAATCATTCTTTAGAAGGGAAGATGTGTTGCCGACCGGATAAGGAAAAAGTTTAATCTATCAGCTAGCTCCGCTTCACGTTGCTCTGGTTGGTTGTAGCGCTATCCAATTGCATGCAGAGGGAATTTGAAAGACAACCGTTTATCCCGCCCCTAGGATTGAGCCCTGCCAATGGTGAGTTCCCAAGGTGGTAATCCAGCACCCGGAAAGCGTACCTTCCATAGGGGCCATTGCTAACCAAGCCATCACCTGCTGTTAGCATTCCATTGACTCCCATTCATTTTGGCGAATAACTTAACATCTGAGGCATTTAAAGACTCCATTTGTCCATTGTTTATTTCTAAAGAAACACGACAATGTATAAAAGGCTTCTTTACCTTGTATCTTACACTATCGCCCTGTAGAAGCGTTTTTGTAAAAATAGGCTAACAATTGCGTCATAAGACCACGCAACTCTCTGTCACACAGTAGATAAATTACCGTATAGATAGGAGGAGAAGCTTGCAGGCAATCTTTTACTGTCTATGAGGCAAACGGGGGGGACGTGGAGGCATAGAATCCGATAAAGTCCAGGGAGAAGCATTGGAAGTAGCCCATAGAGAGCCAAAAGCAACAGGACATAATATTTCAGCAACGTGATTCCGATTTCACTTTGCACAACTACTAGAAGACTTACAACTGTGAGACAAGTTGCTCATGTCACATGTACGTCGTCAAGCTCAGTCTGAGGCTGCGCAGTACGCTCAGCCATCAGGAAGTGAGTGCTTCTAATTGACTTCACTTATCTCCGTTGAAGTCTTTGGGGTCGCTGTGTCCATTACTGTCTTTGTGAGTTCCCAGACCCAACATCTTAATGTGAGTCTAGCTTGTCAGGCTACTGATTTGCAAGAAAGATTAAAACATGATTAAAAAATGGGGGAGGAAATGGTTGGGGAGTGGGGATCAAGGATAGTATTCAGCAGAGAGTTGGAGATAAATAAATCATTTTGCAATGTGCTGCTGGTCAAGCAAATGTTTGTGCTTTGTTTCTGTTTGATATAATTGTAAATATGTATATATTAAAATACTGATATTCTGGTCTATAACCAATGTAATTTTCAGTGCAAACTAATTTCTAATTTTGAATTGCAGAGTCCGACAGGTCCAGATATTTAGCATGTCAAATGTCTCACGGGCGTCGGCGACTCGTCAGCGATTCGCTCAGATTTCGCCTTTGATAATTCACACTGATTGTCACTCATGTGCACGAGCACTGATTTGCCTATGATCTCCCAAGAAGTCGTCGCTACAGCCTGAAGCACGATGACGTACTGGATCAGATCCAACACGTACTGGACGCGCATGCGCGGTGGTTTCATTCAAATTTTAATGACGTCACATGCGCACTCGCAGATGAGAGCTTTGTGAACTGGATAACACTCAAATCGTACTCAAAGAAAAACAATTATTAATAACATGCTCACGAAATCAAGACACACGTTTTGCATTTTCCCTTGAATGTGTACTGGTTGTACCTTGAGGATTAAAATTACAGACAATTAGGCTACTTGACTCATTTTTGCTTCCACTCAACAGCAAGTATGACCAGAATATGTTACAAATCTTGCATGTATGTAGAGAGAAACTAGGATAACTTCAGCATCACGATGACTTATTCATCAATAATTACGTATTACTATTTATCAGTACTACTACTACACAGGTTAGAACATCACCTATATAATATTGACCATACATGTCACTTAAGACCAGCGCATACGCATTATAACTAAACTCGCTCTCGCATTATAACTAAACGCACTCGCCATAACGAACCACAATCCAGTACGTATTGGATCTGACCACCTACGTCATCGTGCTACAGGCTGGCCGCAGCGAGGAGTGTCTCATGATTTCGGGCATTTGTCGGCGATTTCAAAATCGGGGCTAAAATCGGACAGCATAGGAAGACCTTTGTGGTATAAATGCATAGACCAAACGAAGGGAACTAATGAGATAATTAACAAGGCACAGGTGAATCACATAACTAATTAAACAGACTAGAGAAAACTAGGTCACAATGAAAAACACAATGAAGGGGGAACAGAACATAGGCTACATATAACAATGACTACGTTTACATGTGCACCAATAATGTGACTAGTAAGGTCTTAATCGCAAGTAACATGACATGAGCAGAAATCTTCATTCCAAAATGCAATTTCATTATTCGCTAATAAGTATGGTTATACCACACTCAGATAGGCATACAGTATGCATATTACCGGCCATTGTTTTAATCTACTTGCATTAAATTCAGAATAAATTTTTTATGGACGTAGCTTACTGGGTATTATTGGGCGCCGTGATGAACATCGCAATGCCTGCCTGCTGCCGTCGTGTTCTTCGCGCCGTCTAGATGAAGATACGGAACAGAGACCGCGCAGCGAGTTGTGTTGACAGAGTTTAGGGATTTGGAGAAGAGAAAACTTCAGAATAATGTCACGAAGTTCATTCACGAAGTTGTGTGGACAACACATGGTATCCGTGTAACGTTACATCCGCGCACATGCGCACTTTGGTCAGAATGGTAATAAACGTTTACCTGCCTGATTATTGCGATTAAAATCGGCGTACGCCACCTAGTTTAATGTGACTATGGTTACAACGATTATGAGCTTAATTACATTAGTTTAAAAAAAATTTTTTTTACATTAGTTTGTTTGAAGTATTGTTTACGTGAGGTAAAGTTGAATCGCAATATTGTCAAAATCCTATTATAATCGCATGTAATGTAATGAATGTGATGGCAAAGCTGAATTTTCAGTAGCCATTACACCAGTCTTCACCAGTGTCACATACTGTATATATTCGTTCATTTATTACCTAAACAATATAATAATTAGTTTAATATTATCTTACAGGTATGACAGGCTTAAGATGTCAAAAGCAGTAGTGGTTGGAGATCTGAATGTGGGAAAGACGTGCTTAATAAACAGGTAGAGTGAACAGGTTTACTTAAAGGGTACCTGTTGTGTTTTTCATGGAAATTAAGATCTATTATGGTCTTGTATACCATAGGTTTTGTAAAGATGTGTTTGAGAGAGACTACAAGGCTACTATAGGGGTTGACTTTGAGATTGAGAGATTTGAGCTGTCTGGGCTGCCCTATTCTCTTCAAATGTGAGTAGATTTTTCTGAACAATATAAATAATCTGCTCGTTTGAAATTTTCATGTGTTTCATATTCGTTTTTTCCCATTACAAATTTTGTAGATGGGACACTGCTGGCCAAGAAAAGTTCAAATGCATTGCATCAGCATATTACAGAGGAGCTCAAGGTAAAATGTACATTCTCATTTAATTCTCTAGATAAGAGTCTGTTTTAACCCCAATATAATTTTTTTCTGTTTCTACTCTAAAAGTTATTATTACTGTCTTCGACATGGCGGATATCAAGAGCTTGGAAAACACACAGTAAGTAATTATTTTGGAAATGAAAATGTCAGTTTTTATTATTTTATTTATTTACTTTTTTGTGTTTATTTCTCAGACAGTGGTTATCGGAGGCACTGAGAGAAAATGAACCAAACTCCTGTTTTGTTTTCTTGGTTGGCACAAAAAGAGACCTCCTGGTGAGAATAGTCCCACACACAAGCATAATTGCATATGTACACAACATGTAAAATCTATTACTAAAGGGGTCCTATTATGCTTTGTTACATTTTCATCTTTATTTAGTAAGTAATGTTACTGTTTGAGCATGAAACAGGTCTGAAAAGTTACAAAGCACCAAGTTATTCTCTATATTAGTGCTCACTGTTTCTGAACTCCCTGAAACGCTTGATTTTAGTCTTGAGTTTTCTTACAGGAAGAAACACGTCACAATATTCCTCATTTAAATGATTCCTGCCAAAGGCATATGGAAAATAAAGGGCAGAGGCCTGGATGATTTAGTTAGTAGTGTGTTGAAACTCAAGGTTATGGTGAAGGGTGTAGTCTAGCAACTCTCGTTAGACCTGCGGGCTGGAAAAACCAAACTCTGGTCAGGCCAATCACATCGTGTATAGAGTCAGTGGGCGGGCTTAACATAATGACGGCAGAGTTGCGGAGGTTCCGTGTGCTAAAGAAGCTGGCGAACGGCAGTCTTTAGAATCGGCTTTGGCGCGACACTGGAAGACTTGGAGTTAAGCTTTTCTTTGAGAAAAGAACAAAGAACGGCACTAAAGTCATTCTTGAGAAAGGAAGATGTGTTTGGAGTTTTGCCATCCGGTTACGGCGAAAGTCTAATCCTTAATCTACCAACTAGCTCCGCTTCACGTTGCTCTGGTTGGTTGTAGCGCTATCCAATTGCGTGCTGAGGGAATTTGAAAGACAACCGTTTATCCCGGCCCTCGTATTGAGCCCTGCCAATGTTGTGTTCCCAGACCCAACATCTTGATGTGGGTCTGGCTTGTCAGACTATGGGCAGAGAGTGCAATATGTGAAAAATGTTTTTTAAACATTCAAGCATGAAAATCTATCTTTATTTGTCTTTATGCGAAGTCTGCAGAAGAGTGCGAGAGAACAGAGATGGATGCCATAAATATTGCTGCAGAAATGAACGCTGAGTTCTGGGCAGTGTCCTCAAAAACAGGTACATTCTAAAAGGATAAGAATATGTATATACTTCTTCTAGTCCATTGTCCATTGTCCATTATAAGGATTATAAGACGGTTACTACATGTAACTGCTACTATTATTGGTTTGAAGGGGAGAACGTCCAGGAGTTTTTCTTTCGCGTGGCAGCTCTGGCCTTTGAAGATTCAATTCTGAAGGACTTGGAGTCAGAAACCAGCACCGCTCAGATCGGAGATGGAAGTATTCTCAGTAAGAGATTTAAGTCTAAAATCATAAAACAGAGATGTTCACTTATGTAAATATTGTGAGGTGTAAGATGATGTGGCTTTATTATTTCAGATGATAAAGCACTGGAAGATGCACAAGAAAAGCCGAAGAAGAAGTCCTGTTGTTGATCCTGGATGGGTCAAGAAGTAAAATAACCAATTTGTATTACAGAACAGAATAAATATTGAACACAGTTGAATAAGAAGTGTTTTTTCCCTGACATAACCAACTCCTGAGTTGGTGCATCACTAATGTACTCTCTGAGAAGGACCACCTTGTCAGAACACACATAAGGGACTAATATCCAATATGAGTTCAAACATTTCATTTATACTGTAGTATTAACGTCAGTATTTTGTACTGCTCAATAAACTGCCATTTAATGATTATATTGTCATATTGCAACCATTTGTACTTTTGTTTTTCCTTTGGCAGGCAAAATAAAGATACATTATAATTGAACACAGCTTATGAAATTATTATTTGTCTTTACATTACCCAAACTTGAGAAATCTGCATGTTCAGCAGTAATAGAAGGAAACATGCTGTTTATCAGAAAAGAAGCATAGTTTGACAATATATCAATTGAACCAATTGCTTTGCAAAATGAAATCACTGTTTCAAAACATTCGAAACACCACACACTGGGGACCCCTGAGTTACCAGACCAGTGGTATACCAGTGGTATATTTTGCCATAAACAGAGGGGCATTTTACACTGAGTTACCTGATTTGCCCACGTCATAGTGTGGGTAGGGTTTAGGGGTGAAGTCTGGTGAAGGGGATCATTTTCATTCAGTATTGATTTAAACACCCAATAGTCTGAAAATTCCCATAAATTAGATAAATGCCAACTTTTGTTCTCTGCAAAAGTGTGCAATCTGCATCAAGGGCACATATTGACCGCAAAGTGGCAACTCGCAAACACTCTTCTGGAACCTTAAAATGACAAATAAGATAATTTCCCATTATTTCAACTTTTTAATAATCATGTTTAACAGTGGAATTTCTGTTGATAATTTTTTTACAGTGAAATAAAAAGGATACTCCAGCACTGTAAAACAAATATTGTTGGTTTAACTTAAAGTAACATGGTTGCCTTAACATTTGAGTTAATTGAAGCTACAAATATTAGTAAAAAAATTAAAGATTGGTTTATTCAACAGAAACTCAGTCAAGATATTGTTATCTGAACAACATACATTTATTTATAAACAAGTTTGAGAAAAGAAGAAAAGTTGTGATAAATCATGAAAATATTGTTTACAGTTGCTGTTAGTTATAATTGTCAACAGAACTCAACTTCACGCACGCTGGAAGATGTAGAAGAAGGTGAGTGTAAACGATCTTTGCCGGTGTTGTAAAAAGAATTTAAGAGAAGAGAGAAATAGTAAAGGTGAATGCTTATACAAACAAGTTCTCCATTTAGGATTACAGTGAATTCAACCCAGGCGCTCTTTGGTGACGTGGATGATTACGTTACTGTTGATCATCTCTCCATCATCGTATAAAGCCCGCCCTGACAATTTGATTGGTCCGAAAAGCTCTGATTCGAGCTGCTCCACAACTGATCAAGTCCAGACCGAATTGCCTGACCTCAAATGTTGTGGGCGGAGCTAAGTTCGGCTGGCATCCAGGCTATGCCTTTTCAGTAAAGTACTTTTTAAACGACGTGTAACAGACAAAGCAATAGTGACACATGGGCTGTATCTAAAATTTCCCCCTATACCCTTAAATGGTGTCCGAAACTATAGTGGATGTTATCGAGTGCACTCGTTCAATCCCACAGTGCACTGCAATAACGAATGCATCTTTACAGGAAACATAGAGTAGAACTTTGTATTATTAGTTGAAACTGTTACTCAGTAATATGTAAAAGATATAAAGGAAGAACGTGCGGTTTTGGACAAGTAAAGAATGTTGAATGAACAGTAAAAAGACAGGCATTTGTTAAATGAGATACAGTAAGCACATGATTATATGAATGATGAGTTTTGGTCTTGGGTTTACAATGAAAGTCAGTTTAAGTGCTAAAAACAATGTACATTAATTAAAAATATATATTGTGTTGTACTTCCTGTCATCAAAAGTACAGTAGGCAGCTATAAGGAAGCAAAGGGGTTTTGCTGAGGATATTATAAGGAAGTATTGAGTGTTTCAAGAGGAATTTGGAACCTCTTACAGTCTGATTAATCACATTTACAGAATACAGGTCTGGTATCCTTAACTGAGGTGACACTGGTGTGATCTTTAACCAAAGAAACCATGGAAAAAGACGCAGACGGTGAGGAGGATAATAGCGTTAGCGTTGACCACGTTTCTCCATAGAGGTTTCTCAGAGGTGTCGGTGAGCTTCAGCTTCATCTCCGCCTCCTGTTCTTTAGTCAGTTTCGGGGCATTGCCTTGATCAAAGCCACAGAACCAGTTGTAGGCCTTCTTACAACAGCCTGGTTCCTCACGCACATCTGCAGGGTCAAAAGACAAACAGTTGTTATTGGTTATTAAAAACGAATAGGTTACATGTGCAATGTGCAATCAGATTTACTCAAATAAGACGTGCCTGGATCAACATCCTTTGTTTTTCCTAGAATAAACTAATCATGGCCATTAACCTAGTCTCAGCATCAGACGGCACACCCACAGACGTCCACAGTCCGTTCACTGAGCCATGGGATACACGTTGCACACAAAAATGGTGAGTGCTCCCTGTGCTACCTGTCAATAATTACATATTTGGTGGCTTGTGCAGACGGTACATACCGTCCATAGAGTTGGAATCCTGGTCGTCAGTCCAGTCTTCTAATTCCAGATCTATCCTCTCTTCAGTGTTGTTCCTCAAACTCCAGCAGAGCCTGTACAGCTGCTCAACAACAAGGGCCACAGAATGAGGTGCCGTGACATCTATCTATCTATCTATCTATCTATCTATCTATCTATCTATCTATCTATCTATCTATCTATCTATCTATCTATCTATCTATCTATATATCTATCTATCTATCTATCTATCTATCTATCTATCTATCTATCTATCTTAAAGCAGCACTAGGTAACATTTGCTCTTCCTACATCAGGTGCATTTGTTGACATGACAACCATGATAGCCCTGAACACTGCAGGAGGAGTTCACATTCAGGTGTTCTGCTTGCGTCGCGTGTGAAATGTCTTCATCCCAGGTACAGTGCCATATGTTTCAGGATGTCATGAATATAATTTCATGTTTTTTTTTCAAACGCCAAATGATCGCGATTCTCACGTTTACAAGCCAGCGTCATTATAATAGTCTAGTCTATTGGTTACCGTTTTACAAAATCTATATGATACTTAAATTCAATGTTTGAGTGGTAGGTAATAACCATATATCGTCAATATTATAATATCAAGCTACCATAGATGAATTTGCAAATCTGAAAAATCGATTTGCATTATAAATTGAGGTAAGATAAATAAACAGCATCGGTCGGGCACCCCTCCTCCTCCTTCAGCTCACGCCAACGAGCAAACGCTGGCCCAATGTTGATCCTCGTCCTGCCTTTAATACGATAATTTTCTCGTTTCCTCTTTTTGCATTCCTCCGACAAAACCTTTGCTTTCTTATTTTTCTGTGCTGCCTCAGCCATGACTATAGCATTCGGCAATCAAGAGATAGTTGGGCTCGCACGTCCGAATTTAAGGAAGTGGGGGTGATGGTGGAAGTGACGTATATGCCCGTAAAGCAGTCAAATTTTGTAGTTCTTTTTTTTCTCGGGTTACTACCCGAAACCCGAAGTTTAAAAGTACGATTAAAAACGATACAGACCCCGTCAGGCTATGGCAGATGTGTCATTCAACCTATTGTAAGTCGATGTATCATCACAAGAGTCTTGAAAATATATTATGAAGGTTGAAAAGTTACCTAGTGTTGCTTTTTATTTAACTGTAGTATAATGTTATAGTGTATATAATGTGTGTTTTAAGTGAAATAATATTTCATATTTGTAAAATAAATAAATAAATGGAAAATATGGTGGTACCATATAATACTGAAGAGTTGTAGTAGTTTTGTTATTAGAAGAGCTTACATGTTTGTCTTCAATGGGTTTGGTCATGAGGGAGATGACCAGTATCAATATACAGGACAGGCTGAACAGGATGAGTGCAAAATAGAGGTAGTGCACACCGCAGATGATCGTGGGACAGTTACTGGGGCTCACGCAGCTTCCCGTGCCATAGGCAAACTCGGTTATCATACGTGCCAGACCCACCAACAGACCAATACACAACCCGTAGAAAGCGCCCTGTGAGGGAATATCAGCATTATGTGTCAATAGATTAAATAAGCAAGATTTTTTTATTTGATATCAAATTTAATTTAACAAGCAGAATGGAAACAAAAATATATGAAACTGTAAAATGTGAAGGACTGACTCACTGGTTCATTGACTCTCTTGCAGAAAATGGCGAGGATAAAGACAGCAGCGATGGGCGGAGCCAGATAACTGGTTATGGACTGCATGTAGTCGAAGAGCTGGCCGCTCTGAGCTGACTGAACGATGGGGATCCATGCAATACTCACACCGATCAGAAACAGCATGAACAACCTGCACGCAAGAACACGAGCATCTCAGATCCAATTCACATACATTTATGCTCACAAGGTCAGAAATTCAATATCCAACACATACAAACAGACACGAGAACGCACCTCCCAGCAATCATGAGCTCCTTTTCTTTGGCTTTGGGACGGATCTTGGTGTAGATGTCCATGGTGAAGAGCGTGCTAGCGCTGTTAAAGATGGAAGTGAGTGAACTCATCAGAGAGGCCAGCATGACGGACAACATCAAGCCTCTGAGACCTTCAGAAACACACACAGCAGTTTAACACCAGACAGATCAATCAAAGCATGTAAAGAGACAGAAACAGAAATGTCAGGATAATACCGTTTGGCATCAGGTCCACCACTAGTTTGGGATAAGCAATATTACTGCAGCCCACACTGGTTCCACAGTGGAGGTCACACTCTTTTGGATCCACACATGCAATCTCATCTAACACAAACATGAGAATATACACAAATATTAGTTTCACTAATAGTCTTTCACTATTCACTGACCTTCTGATGCACATTTCATACAAAAACATCACAAAAATGTGTGCATTAGAGAAGACAGTGTTGTCGCTATGTTGAAGAGACCGTCTTCGAGACGCTGTTTTTCCAAAACTCTTGTTTGACCTTCCCAAGGCTGAAGAACTTAGAACTGTTCCTGAACATTATAACCCAACGTTTATCTATGCTGCACATTTTACGGAGAACAGCTTCCATAACTACAATACAGGATATGCACGAAAGCTTCTCCTGAAATGGAGCAGTTCCCACTTTGTCGGGAAAATCAGTTGTTTGTGGATCACAATTTGTAGGTATGTCTTATTATTTCTAGTTGTGTTTTCTATTAAAAATTCCAATCAATCTTTAAGTTGTTGCTATGATTTAAACAAAAGACAAAGCTTTGCCTCGGCTAGCCTGATAGCCAACATTACAGTAGTGTTGATATAGTGTTTACTGTAGCTTTTGTAAGGCTGTTCACCGCCACTTAGGAAAATTAACCATGGTTTTGTGATCGATTACTGTTTGTATTACAATAGTTTTCTGACAAATATCATGATTAAATTGTGTATAACTAACACTGTATCTAAAATGTAAAAAGTAAAAAAAGTAGTAAAGTAAGTAAGTAAAAAAAAAAAAACATACCACTCTGAAACGGCTTGTGAAATCCGTGAATCAGGCTTGAATTAAGGTGAAATACCTGCGTGAAGTTGGCTCCCCACCCAACGCAAAACTTCGGCAAAATAGTCTCGATCGTTTGTGCTGGTTTGTGCCATAAAATTTTTCGTTTGTGCTGCTTTGGTTTTTAAGATATTAAAAAAAACATTTTTAGGTCATTCTGAGGTCACTCAGCCTCCCACATTCTCCAAATTCACCTCAAATAGCCTCGTTTGTTTGTGCTTCGTTTGTGCTGGTTTGTGCAGATAAAAGTGCCGTTTGTGCTGCTTTCGTTTTTAAAATATTGGACTTTGAATTATAGGCGACGCCACCAGCCCCGATCTGCTCCAAGTTCACCCAAAATAGTCTAAATCGTTTGTGCTTCGTTTGTGCTGATAAAAGTGTAGTTTGTGCTGCTTTCGTTTTTTAAATATTGGACTTTGAATTATAGACGATGACGTCACCAGCCCCCGATCTGCTCCAAGTTCACCCAAAATAGTCTCAATCGTTTGTGCTTCGTTTGTGCTGGTTTGTGCTGATAAAAGTGCCGTTTTTTGCTGCTTTCGTTTTTTAAATATTGGACTTTGAATTATAGACGATGACGTCACCAGCCCCCCGACCTGCTCCAAGTTCACCCAAAATAGTCTCAATCGTTTGTGCCGGTAAAAGGCTTTCTTTTTTTAAATATTAGACACAAAAATGTTAGACAATGATGTCACCAGCCCTCGATTAATGGAGCATGAAGCATTTTATTTTGGGTTTGTACTCAAATCTAAATCTCTTATCAAAATGTTGCCAGTAAAGACGTTTTAATAGAACAGCAACTCCGTATCAATGTTTTTATAGTTTCTGTGGTGTTTTCTCATTTGTTCTCAATTCTCCTCACTATCATTTGTTCAATAAAGATTTATTTTTTCTTCATTCACTGGTCTCTCCTGATTTAACCTTGTATTTATTTGCAGTTTAATCTGCTGCACTTCACTCCCAGTCTCCCACCACATGTGCAAGTGACACACTAGGAGTGTTCTAGTTAAAATTAGCAGTTAGTAGAGGAAACATTGATGTAATATCAAATTGGAGCAGATCGGGGGCTGGTGACGTCATCGTCTATAATTCAAAGTCCAATATTTTAAAAAACGAAAGCAGCACAAACAACACTTTTATCAGCACAAACCAGCACAAACGATTGAGACTATTTTGGGTGATTTTGGAGCAGGTCGGGGGGGCTGGTGACGTCATCGTCTATAATTCAAAGTCCAATATTTTAAAAACGAAAGCAGCACAAACGACACTTTTATCTGCACAAAACAGCACAAACAAACAAGGCTATTTGAGGTGAATTTAGAGAATGTGGGGGGCTGAGTGACCTCAGAATGACCTAAAAAATGTTTTTTTTAATATCTTAAAAACCAAAGCAGCACAAACAAAATTTTTTATGGCACAAACCAGCACAAACGGAGCACAAACGATCAAGACTATTTTGCCGAAGTTTTGCGTTGGGTGGG